>WBNO01008120.1:2299-12468 GCA_013400575.1 Peucedramus taeniatus | reverse complement strand
GTCCCGCCCCGGCACTCCCAGCCCTGCCCAGCCCTGCCCCGCTCACGCCCCAACGCGCTCACGCCCCCGCGGCGCTTCCGCCTGGTACCGCTTCCGGCTGCCCCACCCCGCCCCAACGGCCTCTCTGATTGGCTCCGCTCCCTGACCATCACCTCTGCCCCGCCCACACGGGACAACCCAGGGGAAGCGCACGGGTGTACCCCCTCCTCCCCCCCCAGCTTTGGGAGGGTTGGTGTGTTCCACCCCCTGGCCTCCCTCGCCGCCGGCAGTGGGCTGTGCCACGTTCCTGGAGCAGCTGGAGTTGAGGGAACGCGCCTGAGGGAATGCGCCGGAGTGGCAGTGGTGCCGGCTCAAGCGAGCCACTGCTCCCACGGCCCTGCTCAGCACGGCCTTGCCCTCGAACGCCTCCCCTGGGAGCCGCCCGGGGTGCGCAGTGCCCTGAAGAGCCGCGCCTCACGGTGCCAGGAGTGGATTGCGACGTAGCTGAGACGTGAAAACTCCAGCGGGAGCACCAAAAATGCAAAATAATGCAAAATGGGTGTTAAACTTCAACTGTTTGTTGAACGTTTATTTCCGTGTTTTGGAAGTGCCGTGTAAAAGCTGCTAACTTGCCAGCTATGCCCGTAGTAGTGAGTGGCAAACACAGGCCCTCCGGTGAGGAACTAAGGCCGGCGGGTGATAACACTGCCAAGTGTCCAAGGAACTGCAGCTCCGAATTCTTGCGAGGCGGCAAATGCAGATTTTACTTTAAGGCGTCACTAAAATGTGCTGGAAGAATCCCCGTGATTGAATAGGTGCTAAGGAACAGGATTTGTTATTTCTGTGGAGAAGTTGTAGTTGACATCTGAGAGAAGGGGGCAGTATCCCATGTATTGTATGGGCTGTCAGTGAGCAGCACTGTGTGGCAATAATTCTGTATCTAGAACACACATATTCCTGGCTTTCAGCAAAAAGCTACTTGTGGTAGCTTTTTTTTTTTTTTACCATTGGTAAAAACCAAACGGACAGAGTTCACCTTCACTAACTATTAGGGCTTTTAATATTAGAGAAAGAGTAATAAAGCTACTCCCCAGAACTTGCAAATTATAGCTGTACTAGCAGCATTCCCTGCTACTGGAAGGACTGATGTGAATTATTGTTGATGTCAATCATATACATTCTGCTCTTATGAATTTCAAGTTTATTTAAAGGAGAGTTATGTCAAAATATAATAAACTGGGATTATGGAACCCTATAAAAATTTACTAAATTAAAATGGCAAAGAAAATAGACTATTTTATAATTGTGGTTGGAAAACTATGTGGTATTTATTATTAATGAATTATAATTTTTATTTGTATGCCATTTATTTCACAGGTTTCATAATTTTTTGTTCTTGCTTTGTGTAATGTAAGTGCAGATGCCTGGTTATAACCAGGCTGTCCCTCTTGCCTGATCATAATTTTCCTGTGAGGTGGACAGTAAGGATTAGTCCTTCAAATTCTCATACAAAGAAAAATCACAGATTTCCCTTCAATTATGGTGGTCTTACTGTCAGCTCTTTGATATCACATCCAACAGCAAACACCTGATCAGTCCACTTTCCTCCCTGGTGCTTACTCACACCACCGGTTTCCAGAGTGTTTTTATTTCATTTTATTAAATCTTAATGAGGCTTAAAAACTCAATTTAATTTCTTTTTTCCCTTCCATCATTATTTCTCTGTCAGAGGGCTGTCACCAGTTATAAGAAATTGATCTTTGTTACAGAAATGCTGCCACCATATTCTGATTAATTCCTTGTTTCTTCTGGGGGTGATCATGGAAGAGAGTGACTGGGTTTTGTATCTAGAAGCATCTGTAAGCAGTAGTTTGGGTGGTAACTTTAGATGCAGCTTCTTTGTTTTCTTGGTCACTCAGATTTGTGCATGTTAATTAGCTGGGGACTTTTTAGCTACCTCCATAGGTCCCTTTAAACCCCAACCATTCGGATTATGGCATTCATGGGAATAAAATTGCCGCCATATAATATGGTGAAAAATGTGGTGGAAAAAGTTGCTGCTCAACACCTCTACAATAAAATTTCTCAGCTCTGACAAAGATTATAGAAACAATCCCTCCCATACCCCACCATCTGTGAAGAAAGAAAACTGACATGTGGATCATGATCAGAGGTCCCTTCCAACTAAAAATTCTTTCATTAAGCATAGAAATATATTTATTTATAGCAAATAGTATTTCCTGAAGAGCACCTTTTCTCCTCTAGCTATTATGTGTCCTTCTGTTGAGAAGTTAATAGCTTTTTACTGAGAATTCCTTATGTTAACTTTTATTTACAGCAAGAATTCCTGAACTCTGATATGGAAATTATTACAGAAAATAATCTGGCCTGGTAGAGAAGCGGGCAGTATTGTGGCTTAGGCTGTACCTGCTGTAACAGCCACTGTCAATGCTCATTCAGGAAATGTTTGGGGACTGACAAAAAACCCCTCTGTTATCTCTCACCTCGCAACTACAGCTTTAAAACACAGTGTATGTACCCAGCTGGGGCTGCTAACAAAGTTGAGAGTGCTGGAGCCTCTCGCTTCCTTCACTCCCCTTCTCAGGAGAGAATTTTTGAGACCTGCACAGCGTTAGAGGGAATGATGGATTCGCCTGTAGGTGGGGCACAGGTTCTATTTCTGGGCAGCTTTTCCTCTCAGCCAAATTAAGACGTTAGCACTGGTGGTAATACATCGAACGTGACTCAGGCAGCAGAAGACCATGAACTAAAAAATGGGGATCCTTTTAACTGACTGCTGATTTTTGAACCGTTGGAAAAGCCGCATATTAGTAGCAGAAAATCTGTTTCTCTCATATAATGATTTTAAACTCTTTAACCATAAACAAAAAAACAAAAATTTATCAGGTGATAAAATTGCCCTGAAACAACTGAAACTGATTCAAGAAGGGGAAAGAAATATGTGAATCCAAGTACAGAAGGGCCACTGCCTTTCTTCCTTTGTGGTATCAGGTTCTGTTGCAGAATTGTGCTTCCTGCTGATTACTGCAGATGTTTAGCAGGCAAATGATAGAATGGAACTGAATGGAATGGGGTAGAATATAGTTCGAATAGAAGAATAGAATAGAATAGAATAGAATAGAATAGAATAGAATAGAATAGAATAGAATAGAATAGAATAGAATTCAGGTGGAAATTACCTACAACAATCATCTCTTTGACAACTTCAGTGCTGACCAAAAGTTACAGTATGATATTAAAGGCCTTGTCCAGGCACGTCTGAAACACTGACAGGCCTGGGGCATCAACCAACTGACCAGGAATCCTCTTCCAGTGTTTCATTCCTCTTTTTGGTAAAGAAATGCTTCCTGACGTCCAGTCTAAACCTGCCCTGATGCAGCTTTGACCCGTTCCCAGCTGTCCTGTCACTGAATGCCAGGGAGAATAAATCAGCACCTCCCTTTCTACTTCGCCTCTTTAGGAAGCTTTAGAGATTAAGGGGGTCTCCCTTTAGCATCCATTTCTCCAGACTACACAATCATGGAGTTCTTAAATGCTCCTCATAAGATATCCCCCAAACCCCCTTTCACCAAAATTCAGCTTATGGAGCTTGTTAAGGATACAGCACTCCATTCACAGGCCTGCTTCTTTAAAAGACATACATGTCACTTCATCTTTCCTGTGGAAAATATATGTTATAAATAAGACAATACCAGAGAGTGAGAAATATGCTGAATGGTTTTGTAGCTATGCAAAATCGTGAACTTACCTGAGATAAAATATCTTGAAGATTTTCCATGTCCGTATTCCCTGCTTCACAACCCTTCCCATATCAAGTAATTTAGAAATCTCTAAATGGGACTGTTATAAAATGTGACAGAGTTGAACAGCATTTGCTTTCCATTTTTTCTCAATTTTTGTCTGTTTCAACAGAAAGCTCTCTGATTGTGCTGCATGCTTGACTGGCAAAGCCACTCACTAAAACCTGTAATAGATGCATTTTTAATGAGTGAATATATAGTTTTATTGATTAGCCTAGTACTTAGTAATATGCACATATTACTAAGCTCTTATTTCCCAGGTAAAGCTGCCTCTATGAAACTGAAGTTGTTTTTTGCCAATTGGCAAATGAAAGCAAAAGAACAAACTACATTACCATTAATTGCCTAAAATTGGTTAAAATTATGCATATTCAGAAGCACATTTTTGCCTAAAAGATATATGGAACCAATTGTAAAGTCTTCTGTGTTCCTGAATTATCTCAGTTTTATTAATTGGCACACACTTCCAAATTCCTAACTTCATTCTTTGTTATTCCATATAGGGAAGGAAGAAAAGTGCATTGCACTAAAGGATGCCACAAGAGTACTTATGCAGCTGTGACTGAAGTATAGTTTAAAAGCCATGGAATAGTGCGAATACCCACTAGGATGTGCTGTCGGCCTAAAATTGAGGCCCTGGTATTTAAGAAACTGAAATATCAAAATTCTTAAGTGTGATGTACACATAATCCCCATAGAATTGTCGTTTGGAGATTTCAGAGAAGTACAAAATACAGGATTTTGTAAGAAAGGGCATGGCGTGGTTGAATGATAGGCAAATTATCCTGTCATGCAGCTATCCTTAGCTGGCATACTTGAAGTGAGAGTTTCCCAAAGGAGTGTCACAGCCACGACCATATTACATTTATTCAATATCTAACATTAGAACTTCTTCAGCTAGAAATTTTTGTGGGAAGGTGTGGTCTCGGTGCTAAAACCTCCTGTGTACATCACATGGGTAATAAATGTAACACCTTTACACCTACAAAAAATGAAATGTGTTCTATAGTGAATTACTTGTAGTTTTGGTCTTTTTGCCTGTTGTGAGTGTAAACATGTATCAAACATCTAGGATTTCTGGAATTAAACTACTATATTATGTTACTGGGTGTAAACGATGTACATTTATCAAGATGTAGAGTTCTGAAAACTCTTACAATGGAAATATTTGAGGCATCATTGCTAAGGCTTGGGATTTGTCATTTCAGTAGTACTGACATTTATCATTTTTGATACTTTAGCCTAGAAATGGTTTCCTATGTGAGAATTTTCTAGGACTTGCAACTTTACAGTGGCCAACATACTCCTAAGTTGTGTATGTAGAAAGTAGTTTGATAAGATGTGCAAGAGAACTTAGGGAAGGGTCTTTTTGAACTGTTCAAACCTAGAATGTGATATGGAGGCCTTGGTAGCTGACAGTACTTCCATGCCAGCAACAGTTTTTGCAGGCATCCAGAATTTTGGAATTCCTTCAGCAAAAATAGGAGAGAGAATCCTCCTATTAATTTTCTTCTGGATTTTTCCATCTTAAAAACAAAGCGAGAGTGTAAAATGTTACAGATTCCTAAAATACTTCTGTGTCAGTGTAGTACAGACAGCTTGCGGTGTTAGTGATTAAGTGATCTAATGAGCCTTTTCTTTAATTTGAGTGATTGTCTAACTGATGCATCAGGCTGGCATAATATTAAATACAGTCTTTCCAGTCATTCCTTTCTAACTCCAGACAAAAACTGAGTTTTACTGAAATTAAGTTCTGGTCATGTTTTCTCAGTTCTTTACCCATCAGTGTTGCTAACAGTCAACTAGAACTGAAAAGTAGTACTGCAGAGTTTTGTGTATACTCTAAAAGATGCCAAATATACAACATAAACCACTTTCAAAGAAAAAGGTCTAAGTCAATTAAAACCTGTCAACAGCACAACTCTTCTTTCTGAAGAGCAAGACCTTTTCTCCTTCTGAGAGCCATGAACTAAGTTCTAATCTGAGAGCCAGGAATCCCTCCCTTCTCGTTCTGATACTGACTCTGTTGTAGCTTATGGCAATTTATCACAATTTTTTGTGCATGTAAAATGGAAATATTTGCCATGGGGCAATATAAAGATTAATTACTTAATATTTATAAATCGTTCTGAAAATCAGCATTATGCAGATATTATGATTACTTCTGAGCTGTGGATTCTAATCTGGGATGAGGCCCAGAAAAGGACATAAATAACTGATGCTCAAGTCAGGTGGAATTTAGATGCCCTGTGTCAAAATTTCAGTCCTAAAAATGTTTACACATCTGCCATGAAACCCTAGAAGTTTATAAGGTTGAGTGGAAGCACCGGCATTGTTTATTATGAGGTGCATTTTGTACTCCAGCAGTGCTCGTTCTTGCTCTCAAAAGTATTTAAAGCCTAATAGGACTGAGCAGCTTTGTCATTAACTCAGGCTAATGCTCAGTAGGTGTCCAGAAATGAGGCATTCCTCTGCATGTCTCCCTGGAGAGTTCAATCCAGTAGGTGAGCTCTGAAAATGCTGGCCCCACAGTGGAAAAATATTGCCCTTCAGACTGTATCTCCATGCTTAGTACAGACAGAAACGGGGATGAGGTCCAGGTTCAATTCCCTTGTCTGTCTCTAAGGATCCAGCTCCTCCTTTGGACCATGCTTTAGTCAGAAGATGTTTTGGAATGTAGGAAGGATTCTTTCCTCTTCAATTTCACTTTGCAAAGAAAATACTCACTATTCGCTGTCAGTGTTTCAGTCTTGCAGTTATGGCATTATTGGTGAAAAAGAGGAATTATTGCGAAAGTTTACAGAAAATAGAGAAATAGTTCTGGAGAAGTACAAACATAGGTTCTCTTCAGTGAGTGCCTGCTTATATTAGTCTGCTCTCTGTACCACATGACGACTTTGTGGGCGCACCAAATGCAAAAAATGTCCTCCATGCTCTGTATAAATACCCTAACCTCTGGATTCAGTTAGGCAGATGAAAATCAGATGGTGTGGTACTTGGCTGTGCAATGCTTTGTCTTCTTCCATATCTGTCCCAAGTTCAGCCATAGGGATCTGCCAAATACAGAAGGACCAAACTCTTCCTCCCTTTCTCTCTTGCCATGTTTCTCTGTTTCTCTCCAGGCTTGTGGTCAGTCCTTAAAATGAGCAGACAAGAAACATAGTCTGAGCCTGACCTTTTTCTCCAGAAGCCAAAGGGAAAACTCCTTGTGATATTCATTAAATTAGAATAGGACTCCAAGTATTAGTGAAAGAAGATTTTTTGTATAGTATCCATTCCCTAAAACTCCTGCCTTTCTGCTCCGATTTCTCAAAATTGCTATTCCCACCAAGTCAATGCCTGCCTCAATACTTTAAAACAATATAATTAAAAAGCAGTTTTATAGTAATTTAAACTCAAATGCTCTGAGATGTTGTCTGTTAAGTGACTGAAAAGAAAGCTAAAAAGGAGGAAAGGAAAAATAAATAGGCTTTTCTGTCCAGAATACATGCATGCTTGTGCTTTATCCTTGCAAGGATATGTTTAGCAAACATATTTGTAACAGCTTGTGGCTATGATTAGGCAGTCATTGTGGCACAAAATCGTGAAGACAGAGTTTATACTTTTCGAGAAATATTGGTGTAAAGAAACACAGAGAGTTGGAGATACAAATGGACTTTAGTCCCTGCCAACATGTAAACAGTGATGTGACTGAAAGAAAGTCTTCACTCTAATTACATTTCTAAACATCTACAGATAGATAGATAACTATTAGGGGAAAAAAAAAAACAGTTTTTTAATAATCAGTAAAAACCATAAACCCAAATATTTTTGTTCTAAACCAGCATTTTTGTTTAAATATGATAATTTTAGAGGCTTTTTTTTCTGTGCTGCAGCCTAGGAAAATCCATGAAACAGACTGAAACCCCCTGAACTGGGCCCCTGGAAAACAAAAAAAGGAGCTTTTCCATATTTCAAAGTGGCTTTTTAGGCCTCTTGAGTCTTTCTGGCACATCATTCTCAGACCCTTATGGACTGGGATGCTGCCAAACAGCTTTTTTCCCACAAAACTTTAATAAACTTTGAGTGCTGGACAGAAGAGTAGTGCAGTTCCCAAAGAGAGATTTCACTACAGGATTCCAAAATGTGTACAATATAAAAGCTACCCTCTGAATGAACCTAGAAATACTTTTCCTTGGATTTCTTACAAATACAAGAAATGCAGTTCCATGTCTTACACTGGTTTGGCATTTTGCTTTTTTCTTGCCACCAATATGATTCCTAGCACTGTTTTATAAATTAGATGTGCTTATTCTAATGCAAGGATACTTTGATTTTGCCAGACATGAAGCCATATTTATATTTACCTACATCCACATGAAAATACTTCCAGCTACGAAGTGTTTAGACACAGAAGAAGAAATTTACAGGAGGTGACAAAGAAAGAACTACAGCAAAAAGATTCCCATTAGTCACCTCAGACTCCTAGTCAGTGCTACAGCTGCTACTCCATTTGTGGGCAGGAGCACTGAACCTGATTGTTTCAGTTAATTTATAGAGTGTTTATACATCAATACACATCGATCATTTATGCAGCAGGGGATCATTATCATGAGCTT
The DNA here is from genome assembly GCA_013400575.1 of Peucedramus taeniatus. Taxonomy (NCBI): domain Eukaryota; kingdom Metazoa; phylum Chordata; class Aves; order Passeriformes; family Fringillidae; genus Peucedramus; species Peucedramus taeniatus. Next base: position 4,070 of record WBNO01008120.1, on the reverse strand, counting down.
GGTCCTGTTTTCTGAGCCTGCATTCCCAGGTGCATGTGAGCTCTCCTGTGGATTTGGGTGGAAGTTGCTTTCACATAATTCAGAAAAAAAAATTGATCAACTGGTTTACTCAGTTCTGAAAGACACTGACAATATCTGAAAGAAGACATTGGCTCACCTTTTAATTTTCTGGTCCTTACCCTGCTCACTCAGGCAAAGCTTCCACCAACCTCCAAGAATATGGTTTAGCATGTAAAGCAGCAGTTAATTCCATTTCAGTGTGAGCTTTGCTAGAGTGAAGAGAACATAATTACTTAGCCCCAAAAGATAAATTCATGGAGGAATACCCATTTACCCAAAATGTACTGATTCTCACCTCAGTTTGGTGAAGGCTTGGGCTCTCTACCAAGGAAGTGTTGTTGTATCCTTATACTGTCCTTACACACTTCTCTAGGTGCCTGCTTTGGGTCCTCATGGGTGACAGGAAGGTGTGACTCCAAATAGCTGCTTTAGGTTTTTAGATCCTTTTTGTCATTAGTGCAGAGACAGCTCATGCATGTACAAAACAGAGCTGGTCAGGAATGTGTTAATTTTACATGGAGAGTTTTAAACTAATTATATTTAAAGCATGATTTTTTTCCTGTATGATTTCTTAAACAACTACTTTTACTGTTGAAGGGCCTCTCAAGAAATGGGCTTGTTCACTCCCTAAACTGTAAGCTACCAAAACTGAATGTTATAAATCACAGTTGTGCAGTCTGAATGCAATTATTTCACATATAATCACACTACAGTCACAAATTAAATCCTTACCTTGTGATGCTTATCATCTCCATGTATTAATCCCAAACCACTTCTTTTTCTTGATGCCACATTTCAATTGCAAACACATCACTTACTTGGTGATCACAGTCACCTGGAAGTCTGTTTCCATGATTCCATCTTCCTATTAGAGCTTCTGATTATCTACTTTAGATGCATTCTTATCATTTTCCACAAATTGATGCAATTTATCTTCTATCTTTCTTAAGCTTTAATCTGTTCCATTATGTTATTATAAAATTAAATTGATTACTTACTTGTTTATAGCAAATCCTTTATCTTCTAAATACCTTTGGGTTTTTTTTAAGTAATACTTCTGAAAGATGTCAGGCTGATTGTCCTAAAACATAAATTCTCCAGGTATTCTGGATCATGAACAATAAAGAAAGACCTGTAAACTTCTATACTGTTAAATTTCACACATTGCTTTATTAATACACTTTAAATTTGACTTGAAAGGACTTTTTCTAAGCAGTGTTTATATAAGTGAAATTTCTAATGCAGCACTCCTACTACTCCACAGATAAAAACTAATGTTTTAGGTTTGGGTTTTCTTTCCTTTTCTTGTAAGAATGCAGTTTTGGGACAAGAAGCTAGTTTGTGTTAGATTCCTCTTGAAGGATACATTTTTTAGTTGGAGTCCAGAAGAGGCTTTGTGTTCTGCACCCTTACTCCTTTCTTAAAATTTTTAATGCAAATCATGACTGCCAAAGCTACGTTTGCTCTATTTCTAAATTAATTCATTTGGGTATTTGTAACCATGAATTGCAGTTGCATGCCATAATGTTTGTTGTGCTGCTGAGCTAAGTTTGGGCTCTCTAGGCCAAGCTTTTTGTCTGCATAGTGGGATTAAAAATATTGAATCTAGATTAAAATTACTTTGGTTATATCTCTTTCTATCTGTAGTTTGACAGCTCTGAAACAAATGCATTGCAAATTACACATCAAAATCTTCTATACTATGTGTATC
>WBNO01008117.1:8912-48292 GCA_013400575.1 Peucedramus taeniatus | reverse complement strand
TCTATATATATAGGACCACTAATAACTCTTTGCAGAACATTTTAAATCTGTTAGCATTGAGAATTTACAGATTACCTAAGGATTATAAGACACTATTGATCATATTTTTCCAGAAGTTTTTGAGCTGCTGGATTATTTTTTGTGTTACTAATTTAATCACACAGTCGTGAGTCTGTTCTTTCACCAGTATACAAGTTAGTTAGCAGGATACTGGATCTTAAAAAGTCTAGCAGCTAGATACTGGTAGGATGCAGTCAACAGGAAGTTATATGACTTCAAACCTAACAAACAATGAAGTGAATGTATCATTATCAGCTCACCTTTGTGATTATCGAGCTTAGTCATGAATACTTTAAAGAACTTTAGCTGTTCCTCTGTATGAAATACGGTGACCTGTTTTAAAAGCAATTTAATGTCATAATAGTTCAATATTCAAATATATGCCTTTAGACGTTTTTGCAAGCCACAGCCTTTAAAGTTGTGCAAGCAAAACAATATGTAGAATCTGCTGTCATGTTCTAGGATGAAGGGAAACCTGAATAAAATACAGCATTAATAGTGGTTCAGTACACTATGGGTTTTGAAGAAAAAAGTATGCAATGATTCATTACTGCAATTACACACAATTATTCTTCTTATATAATATAGTAATTCTTCTTATGTAATAATAAGTTCTACAGCATAATACAATAAACACTGAACTTATCTGTGCAGTGTAATGCTGAGTATGTAGGCTCAACCCATTTTTATGATGGTATCCTCCAGTACTAAAACATTAGAAACCAGAAATCCTTCAGAGACTATAAAAGAGTTTTCTTTTCCCAAATGTTTACAAATAACGGCAAAATCCTGGTTTCTGCTGTGGACAGTGTCCATGTTCCCAATGGAAGCAAGATTTCATTTCAAATGGAGAAAGCAGGAAGATTTTCAGCATGATCCCCTTGTCTCAGTTTTCTTCATTGGCCCAGGTTTTTTTTTAACTCAGTTCTGTGCTGACAATAGTCAAGACAAAGACAATAGTCTAGTCAAGACAATAGTCTTGACAATAGTCAAGACAAAGAATCTTTTGCTGTATTGTGGAAGTGTTTGTCATATTTTAGATCTCTGAAATGTATTGCATTTGTTATCTCCTTTTGTTTTTCACCTTTTCCTTATATATGATGCCTCAAGAAAAAAGGTTTGGAGCTAAGTCATCCCCAAACATTTTGCTACTTAAGAGTGCTTGATTAACAATATGTCTGTCCACTGAAGTCAGAAATGAGCCACAAATCTTAATTCTGTTTAGATGTTTGCAGCATATCTGTGTTAGTGTGTTAACTTTTGTATTAACAGGCTCAGTGGGGAGAGATGCATCATTATGGTACTGCATAGCAAGTCATCAGGACAGGGGAATGGGGAGCTTTTGTCTATCAATGGGACAAGCCATTGTTTGTAGGTCAGTTAAGTACTTCTCTGCCAAAGTAACATTTACATTACCAAAGAGGAAAGTTTTGGCACTTCTGCTAAAGCATCAGCAAATGAGTGAAAGATAAATATATTTTTGAAAGTACATTTGAATCTGCACTCCTCAAGGAACCTAAGGAGATTGCTGTAAAACCTAACATACTTTACCAGCAAAGGTTCTCTCTGATGAGGAGTGCAACCTGAGACATAGAGCATATGAAACAACAAAATTTCTGATTAATTAGGTCAAGAAAATGCCCACGATAAATCAGTGGCATATAGCAACTTTTTTTAAAAGTTTGTTGGTTTTATAAGAAAGTTAAAGAAAAAAAGGTTTGGTTTATTTGCATTCACATTTGTCTTCCAAAAAACTTTCTGTATGTTATATATAAATATTTTTAATTTTTAAGTTTGCTTTCAAAATAACTGGCTAGTATCAAGGCTTTGGTTGTTATTTTTACTCTGAGAGTGTGACAAATCTAGAGAACAAAGGCAATGTAAGAGAAAGCCTTTTCGTTTCTCTTTACTGGAGATATTTAAAATGAGAGTTAAGGACAAGAGAAAATGGGCCAAAGGTGTATACCAGAAAAAAAATGACAGAAAGTTATATATATTGGCAGTGTCGATGTTATGTAATTTATGTGAATGTACAATTTCTTTTTAAAGGATAATCTTACTCATTTACCATGTCTGACCTGACCTACCAGTCTGTCAACCCTTTTCACATTCCTAGTTATGGTTGATGGAAGGTAGTACGGTGACCTTTCTCCAGAGCTATTTTCACTTCCATTCTTTCTTCTTCTGTAGGCTGAACAGCTTACATATTTTTTTAACATCATTTTCCTAAGTCTTTTAGTTCATAAGAAAGTTCAGAGACCAAAGAAGTCATTGTTGGAGGCTGAGACACCACTCAGGTCAGTTCAGATCATTTGCATTCAAGTCAGTTGCCTGAAAACACAAATTTTTGAAAACATAGAACTTAGCTGGTTTTAGGAAACTACTTGCTAGAGAATGGAAGGGAGTTGTGTTGGAAGATGTAAAGTATGGAAATTATCATGAGAAACACAGATTGATGTTCTCTGTTAACCTAAGCCTGCTCAAGTTTAGCAGACACGTGACTGTGATTGCATGAATACAGCATTAATGAAAGTTAGTTCTGTGAGGGAAAGGGACTCTCCTGTCTGGGTTAATATAAAGTCCTTGTTTTGCTCCTATAATTAATTTCATTTTATTTTCATGAATGTTTTAGGTGTATCAATACATGCATGAAACCATAACTGTTAATGGCTGCCCCGAATTCCGAGCCAGGGCCACTGCAAAGGTAGGATACGTGCAGCTGTTGAAATATGTGTTCCCAAAGTGATCTAGTAATTGACTGTGCGCGTGTGTGTTTCAGGTATTCGTGTGTACACTGTAAGAAAATTTAGACATCAGTGGCAGCCCAGAGTCTAGAACCAGTGCTACTTCCCAGGTAACAATCATAATGGAAAATTTCAACCTTTATGCTGCTTCTGTAGCTTAAGAAAAGAGAATGATTTTATGGAATATGATGCTTTTTGAAAAGTTGCTTTGCAAAAGCAAATCTACTGGTTCTTCTGTAGCAGTCTGCCTGCAACAACCAATATTTTAATGGACTGTTTTCCCATACATCTCATCTAGAGAGGACAGAGTTATTTGGAAGGTAGAAACTAAACAATCAAAATTCCCCTTTTAACTAATGGAAACTGTACATACTGAGCAAGCGGTAAGGATGAACAGTCACAGAAATGGCCTGATCAACATTTTATTGACTCCACAGCTAAATGTAAGCCTGGATTTTTTTCTGATACATTGCTTGTTTTTATAAAATATAGTCTCTTTGTCCATGTGGACCTGCCTTTCTTATATCCTAAGATAGTGACAGCTATGTTACTGCTGCTGCTGAAATGATGAGGGAGTTCACACAACCATGAAAGAACCCATTCTTTGTGCCAGTATGAAATATGCTCTGTATTTTCATAACATGCACAAAAATAAATGCTTCCAAACAAGGGGGTCCACCATGGCTTTCTTTTTCCCATTATCATTTTGCACAAAACACTGTATTTTATGTGGTATAGCAGATTCTATGCAAAATTAATTGCAAAACCCATAAATCTTTTTTAGAGATACTTCTTTATGGTCCCATTCCTGTGAACATAAACTCCCTGAAATCCTAGTGGAACTAAGATCTCTTACCATTACGTATTTATGTTCAGAGATTTTAATTTAAAGCTGTATCAGAAGAGGAAGGTTGGAAGTGTGTTACAAAATTATTTAAGAAGCATGGAAGCAAGCTCTATAATAGCAGCAAATAACCTAATATACTCTAAATTGCAGCATATTTTCCATATTAAATAGGACTTCCTTTCTGTAGGCGGTTTTTCTTATTTTAGCCTTCTAATTGAAAGCTAATGGTCAATGTAAATTTGTAAGATCTTTAGTTCTATATGGAGAAATGTGTACATGAAATCTTGATTTGTTTACACTGCAGATAAACATAGAAATTATTGCTATGTTATTTAGTAAATGGGGAGAAGTCCAATTAGTGTTTCCCATTCTCATTTCTTACTCATATAGAACAGCAGGTTACAGAGCAGTGTTTCAATATCGCAATATTTCCTGGTTATTTCTGGGCTGTCTGCATTTCATTCTCCTAGTGCATTCATGTCTAACATATTATGTATGCATGATGACAAGTTCTGCATGTGCAAAACCATGTAATTTGGAATGATCCATTATGTCACATCATCCACTAGCTTCGATTAAGCATAAGCATTATAGGATACTCAGAAATATTAGTGTGATGAAAAATTGTTGAAGCAATTTGAACTACAAACATTTTAAAAACTATAAAATATTTTCTTAATGTTTATTTAATGATTTATTAAGACCAATAAGTAAGGAAATGCTTGTAGTGAAAAATCAAGTATAAATGTAATATTTTCCTGGATGCAAGCTTTACAGTATGTTACTTCTCTTTTTTTCCCCCTGGAATAAGTTAAACAATCTAGATTTTTCTAATTGATTTATCTGCTGTTGTCGTAAGATTTATTTTTTCCATAAAAGTTTTGATGGAATTATATAATAAAACCTCCTATTCCTGTTCCAGAAGTTACTTAGTTTGCAAGATTTTACAAATATTATAAATTAAACTTTTAATTTAAGAATATAATTGGAGAATTTAAAATAAATAATGCCATAACTCTGAACGCAAAGCAGAGAGTTAAAAATTGAGTTCATCCACTTAATTTCAACTAGGAACACATTAGACATCCCATTATCTTATCCCACAGGAATAAATTTTCTCCCTGTGAAAAGGCAAAGAAGAAATGCACTTATGATCGTAAGGGTGCACCACCACAGAGTAAGGCTTCCTGGTGCCTACTTCTGGCTCTGCTGGTAACTTTCTGTATTATCTTTGACAAGTCACCTAAAGTCTTTGTTCCTCTCTTTATCCCTTTATTTCAAAAACATTGGCATAGAACTTGATGTTTTTAAAATATTTTCAGATAATCAGAAAATGTCAGAGTAAGATACTCAAATATTTTCACAGGAAGGAATTCTTCCTGCAAATGAACAACAAAGTGTCTATCACTGTTACCCTTAAATAGCCAAATCAGTCATTTTTTTCTTCCAGGCAACAGTTGCTGCATTTGCTGCAAGTGAAGGCCACTCACATCCACGAGTGGTGGAGCTGCCAAAGACTGAGGAAGGCCTGGGCTTTAATGTCATGGGAGGAAAGGAACAAAATTCACCGATTTATATTTCTCGCATCATTCCTGGAGGAGTGGCAGAAAGGCATGGTGGGCTCAAACGTGGGGACCAGCTGCTTTCAGTTAATGGAGTGGTATGTGGAAATTTGATAGAGCTTTCATATTCATCTGGATTTTCATTTTTCACAGCTGTTCTAACATCATGATTTAAAATGCAGCCATACGAAACATTTAGTTCTGTGAGAAACCTTCAGTGTGCTTTTGTGGTGCAGTGAGGCAGAGCTCCACCAACAATTTTGTGCCATTATAATTTCTGTTGTAATGGAGACTGTTGAAGAGCTTCATTTCAAATCCACACCACCTGCCTAATTTACAAGGAACCTATGTCCTTAATGATAATTGATAATTCTGTAAATTCCTCTTGCAGTAAAAGCTTAATAACAGAGTGTCATTCTTTCATTTTGTAGCCTTCAAGGCACACAGCTCTCTCCAAGCACAGTGATGACACAGTGGCACTTCTGTAGTCTTGTGACCTTCAAAGCCTTTGAAAACATAAAATTGAAAGAAATTTGGTAAGCACATTTGGTGCTGATTTGCAATGGAGGGTACATTCTAGATTTCTTTTAGTGACATTCATCCAGCTGTGATATCTTTGTCAGCAGTACAAAAGCTCCCATATGGGGAGCATGTATGCTTGGTAAAAAGGTACATTTTTTTCATGGTCATTTTTCATGTAAATCCAGGTGGAGTATTTTGTAGTAATTTCACTGTGAATATCAACATGGAGGTAAAAAAAAAAAAAGGGCTGTTGGACTAGAGGACACATAAGGCTCTGACTCCATGATACAGGTCAAATTCTGCCTTTCATTTTGCTTTGTGTGCTCTTTTACAAAGGAATGTAAAGTATTGAAAAGATAAGGATACTCATTCACATAAACTTACCCTTCTCTTTATGAACATGTAGTCTTTTTCCATGCAAACCTCCATCTGACCTTGTATTTAAATGCATCAAAGGCACAGAGTAGCAGTTTCTGAGTCTGGTCAGAAATCTAAGACTTTAAAACTTAAATTTCTTCCTTGTTGCAAGGCCAAAAACAATAAAAATATTTCTATGTTTTCATCTGTTTCTCTCAATACTACCTATTCCCTTTCTCTTGTAACAGAATATTAGGGTAACATTTCAGACAGACTTTTTACCACTTCTTCTATCAATTATCATGGTCTCAAAAGAGAAATACTAGTTCTGAAAACTTGCTTGTACCAAATAGCAATGAGAAAGGAAAGAAAAACCCACTGAAAAGATTATTTAGTCTCAAAGAAAAAGAAATAAATGGAAGATTTAAGGAAGTTGGTTCTTGAAAAATCCTTTTACTATCGACAGTGTCTAGACAAAGACCAGAGAGAAAAGTGGTGAAGATTCAAATATTAAGATATATTAAATTTGACCCTCTTGTCACCTCTGTTTTATGATTCTCCAGTCAAAAAATTGATGCATGTGCTCTAGAATATCTATTTAGGTAATGTGGCAAAATCACAGTACAAAATTCCCAATTGCATGTGAACACATGAGAAAGTTGATTTAGAGATGAAAGAGAAATATTTTTGCATTCAGAGTATAAACAACAGAATTCAAAGTTTGAATTCAAGTTGCATACTTGAAATAATCACAGAATCATAGCATGGTTTGGATTCAAAGGGACCTTAAAAATTATCTCATTCCAAGCCCCCTACCATGGGTAGGAGCACCTTCCACTAGAGCAGGTTGCTGAGAACCCCATCCAACCTGACTTTGAACTTCCATGGATGGGACATCTACAAATTTTCTGGCAACCTGTTCCAGGGCCTCACCGTCTTCACAGTAATGAGCAACTGCTCATAAACCAGTCTTGTGGATAATGCAACACAATATAATTTGTAAAAGGGCAGAAATTACAGAAGTGGTTATTTGTTTGCAAACAGCTTGAGACAGGACAAAAAAATCTAAATTTAGCATTGTTCACTGGGACTAATTCATTCTGTTATTCTCTTAATTTAGCTGGAGAAAAGCAAATAATATACAGTATGTACAATAGAACAGAGTTCAGTGGAGGGAAATGAAATGAAATATCTGTAACTTGTTTGTGCTCAATCACTGATGGTTATCCAACTTCATAATTAGGAACATAAAATTAGAGCTGTGTGTTCAGAATCCAGATTTGTTATCCCAGCATGACTGGAAAGAGTGTTCCTTGAGCTGTTTCGCTGCATGTTAAAAAAACAGTGTTTTCTCATTATGCTGGGGATTTTGTTACATACTTTTGTCCCACACCCCCTAAAAATAAAGGAAATTGAAAGCGGTAAGCCCTACAGATGGCTCGACAAAAACACTTGCTGGTGCCTGTTGATATCTGGCAAAGATTCTGCATTTTTCAGATACCTTGTGTGAGTCAGATACAAAAAGGATGCAAAATAGATTTATAATGACTAATTTGACAACCAAGTATTTGTGTAGGGATACCTAATAGAAATATTCTTCTCACTCTCCCAACTTGTGGGCTAACAGATTTTCTTTTTTGTCTTCAGTAAAGTGATTTTTTTTTCTTCTAGATTAATGCAAGTCTGTCAGCCAGCATAGAGTAATGGTTGGTGTTTGCCCACACAATATATGCAGTTCTTTCAGTTGTTCTTGTCTCTATAGTGTTTTTCATCCTTCTCTTTGATGCAATCTGCCAATGCAATAGTGGAAAAAAGGAATAAGTGTATATAAGTATATGTAATAAAAAATTATATACTAAGTAAATATATACTTTCAAAAACAATTTTTACCCATTAGGTGGGCAAGTTCTAAAGTAACATGAGTGTGTCAGATCCTTGCAATGTCCCCCACCAGCATAATCCAGTCAGCAAAGTACCTTGTATAGGAATGACTGATACCAGCAGGAGTCCTTTGCCAGCACAGCCTTAAAGGTTTGCAGAGGCAGAAGAATTCCAACAGCAAAACAACTCCCTTGCCCTTTCCTTTTCCCCACTCTGCTATTTCACTTCTGCAGCTGTTGTTAAGCAGGTAAAGTTTTTGTAATACCTTGAAAACTGGACTGCAAGCAGCAATAAGGACATCAAGAGCAAGTTTAACCATCATATTAATAACAGCTGAAAACGGTGGTTGTCAAGATCTGAGTAAGGTGTGTTCAGAGAGCAGGGTTTGTATTTAGCAGCACTATGTTTGCCGTTGTTTTTTTCCCCTCTTTGCTCATGGCTCAGAGCATTAGGCTTAATTCTGTATTGTTACTATTCAGATCAATGGGAGTTTTCCATTGACCTGGATAGCAACAAAGTCAAACCCTTCATTTCTAATTAGAAAATACTGTCTAAACTGGAAGAACAAGGCTGGGGACAACCAGGAGAGAAAACAAACAATCATGAATTAAATGCAGTTTGCTAGGTTGTTGAATGAAGTATTAAAACACACCATCTTATTATTCCCCTACAAAACAATCACAATTTCTTATTGGTGTCAATAAGAACCATCCAGCATTTTGAAAGCAAACAAATGTTTCTACTTCATAGAGCTTGGGAGGTTACAATGTTTATTCAGAGCCTAAGTTCAAGCTGTTGCACAGCAAAACCAAAATGACACCACTGAATATCCTCTCATTTCCTCTGACTGTCCATGCCATGCCATTCTGACCATGATTTACAATCAAAAAAGGAAATATAAAACAATGCCAAATTTTGTACACTTTCTCTTAAGTTAAGAGTTATATTTCCAAAAGCATGATATACATAAGAGTTTTAAAACACAGCAGGTAGTAAAACTTTGATTTATTTTAAATGGGAATAAAAAGACTTATTTTTAGATGATCTAAAACCCTCGTGAAGGTCACAGATGTTCAGGCTGTTAGTTTTTTTTCTGTGCAGAGATACTTTAGTTTTCTGGAATAAATCCTACAACATGTGGACAATCGTGCACCATTAGAAAATTTTTCCCTGTTTCTTAAGGTGTGTAACAATGCACATGCCTAAAAGGCATATGACTCCAGTCAGTCCACATAATGGTAGAAATTGAATACTCTATTTAACAGCTGAGTTACCTCCCTGTTTTGGAAATTTACTGTTCCAAGCAACATTAGCATAGAAATCAGGGCTTCAAAATTAATACATGCCCAGCAGTGCACAAGTCTTACTTAATGCTTTCTTTTTAGTGGTCCCTTAAAGAATGTAAGGTGTGGAAACTACATAAAACTCTCACACGCTTTCCATGTGAAAAAGACACAGCTCTAGATCAAAGCACCATTTTCACTATTTCACTGTTCTTCCTGCTCCCAGAGTGTGGAAGGAGAGCATCACGAGAAGGCGGTGGAGCTGCTGAAGGCGGCCAAGGACAGCGTGAAGCTGGTGGTGCGCTACACTCCCAAGGTGCTGGAGGAGATGGAGGCTCGCTTCGAAAAGCTGAGAACAGCCCGGCGCCGGCAACAGCAGCAACTGCTCATTCAGCAGCAGCAACAGCAGCAAACCACACAGCAAAATCATATGTCGTAGGTGAGAGGATTCATTGTTCTTCCCTAAAGTCCACTGACAGCACCCCACCTGGGCCAGCCACTCCCAGGGGTCTGTCAGGGCAGCGTCTGGTGCCAGAGCCCATCTCAGCCCCAGACGGGAGCAGGGCAGCCCCAGGCTGGGCACCTGCCTGGGGGATAGAGACAGGCTGGGACGTGAGCCCACGCTGGGCCCAGTTTAGTGGGATCCAGTGGCTGGGCAGGGCAGGGCTATGGGGAGCTGGAGACTGGCCCTGCTGGGGGATTGCTGGGGCAGGAGATAACGGCCCAAGGGGCTGACATGAAGTCCTGGGCTGTGAACAGGATGGAGGGAGCCCCAAGGGGGGCAGTCAAGGGCCTGGAGGTACCCTTGGGGGCCCAGCCAGCACTTACTGCCATCAGGATGAGCAGAGCTCATTCTTTGGTACATTTCCATGTGGTTTTTCCCAGTAAAGATGCATTTTGAAAACAGGTTAAAGGCACTAGCAAATTCTGGAGCCAGTTTCCAACTAATAGCTCTGAGATCAAAAGCCACTATGCATTTCTGGCTTATCTGCAAGTGAAAAAAAGTCCTGGGAATGGTTTGTTGTTTTTTTTTTTGTTTTTTTTTTTTTTATATTAACAATCAGAGCATTTATGACAAACAAGAATATGCCACCAGATTTAGACAGTTTAAAGCATTTTCAACTAATCTGTTACCACTCTACAATGAAACATCAGTATTTGCTGGTAGTAGATGAAGAAAAGTCTTCCAAGCCTCTTCCTTGCAACAGGGAACCCAGACTTCATTCTCGTAACTCTTCAGGGCACCTCTTAAGTGTTTGCTTTTGGATACTGTTCGGTACAAAGTATTTCATTCACTATTAACTGACATTCAATACCACAATAACTTCTGAGAGGCTTGCAAGTCTCCCAGTGGTGTGTGAGGTTCAGAGGTTCTCTGTATAAAGCAGTTTTTCTGAAATCAGTGAGAGTTTGTGCTGTGCATACATTTATAGATATGCTCCATTTGCCTAAATAAAATCAAGTAGGAAGCATGTCCCAATGACTTAAATCCCAACCCTCATCTCATAGCTGTTTGTTCCCAAAACAGTATATGTGTACTAAAAGAGTCAATAAATGACTCAGAAAGTCCCCAAATGGTCAAAATCTGAAGCTTCCAGTGATGGTTTCATCCTTATTAGTGTTGACACTGACCTCTGTTGGTGTTCAGGGGAAAACACCCACTTTGTAAACACCCTGTCCTGTGACCACCAGTATTCCAGATTTGTTGAGGCAAACAAGGGCTCTGAGAGGTTTTGAATCCCACCTCAGAGCCTCAACTCAGGCAAGAGGTATAAACAGTAGTATTTCATGAGGTAAGTTTGGGGTTTCTATGTAAACCAAGGCCATTGCAGGAGACAGACATACACATGAAGTTTTTGGTTTTTTTTCAGTTGCCTAAATCATTTCATTAGCACGTAAGAAATTTTTGCTGATTTTAAAGTGATGGGAAAAGTGGCAGGCAGAGACAGCCACCAGCTTAGTTCCTCAATTCTTTCTGCTTGCTCTGAGCAATGTGTTTCTTTAATTCTAGGTTGTTCTCAAGAAAGAAGAAGCCTCAATCAAGAGTTCAGTAATCAGGCAACCAGAGCTGTACTCTAGTATTCCAGCAAAAGAAAACAACTACGGGAACATGAAACAGAATTCATCTGGAGAATGTACAGTACCAGACTAAAGTGAGTTGTAGGGAGGGCACCATCATGACAAGGCTTTTCAGCACACAGCGGTCACAGGTACCTTTTCCTTCTGTGACTCTGTTCCTAATGAGAACAGCATGATTGGTAAACCCTATGAAACAGCGAAGTCCAGGGCTTCCAAAATAATTCTGATTGATCTCATCTTGCACTCCTTACTCTGACAAATTTCTAGTTGGCTTTCTCTAGTCACTGAAAGTTTTGTTTAAGGAGATTAAGATTGGCTGCTTTTGAGAGCAGGATCTTTCTCTACAGTTATCTCAAAAAAATGAAAAACATCAGTTCAAAATTTTGCCAGAGACATCAAACTTGTACATCACGCTTCATAACCACTTTGTACTATATCTGGTAGAGCTGTTTTAACCTAACTTCCTGTTAATAATTTTCAGATTTCCCTCTGGAAATAGCAATTTACTATATTTATAAAGTATTCCATTTGTAGAAGCAATTGGCTTTTTACTCTTGGTGTTTCCATATATTTTATTATGCATCAACAGAGTGAGAAAGTTTTAGGTCAACTTTAATTTTATTAGTAGTAAAGTTAGGGAAGCCTAGAACTGTATTTTTAAACGTAGGTATTGCTTGTATCTATTATAGTTACTATTCAGAAATCTATAACTGGATATATTATATATTTATTCCATAAAATATATATTGTCTGAATGTACCTGTTAGAGAAGTAGGGTCTTTGCTTAGCATGTATTGCAAATGTAGTAAGCTAATGTTAGCAAAAGACCAAGCTTTGTTTGGCAGATATTACTGTGATAGCAAAATCTCTGCACTTCTGTATTGTTTAATTTATTTTCCAGTCTAATGTTAATATATTTTAGAGAGGAGGAAGTGTAAGTTGTTTCTTTTAAGACTCACATATTATCATTTAAATCAATTTGAAATTACAGTTTTTATTTTTTTTAATTAAACCGAATTGGAATGTGCAAGCAAAATCTGTAAGTTCTTAAGTTTACATGTCTGCTTTTCCAAAGAAGATAGTCAAAGCTGGAAGGCTATAAATGTCATATGTCATCTGCTTTCAAGAAAATAAGAAAATGGACTCCCAAATCCTAAAAAAAAAAGATCATTTTTACATGCTTTCTATGCTTCATTAGAAAAGACTTGGGGGAGAAAAGGAGATTAGGGGAGAACCATACAGTCATTGCATGTTGGAAACTCCTGCTGATATCAGTGAAAGTTCAATAATGTGAGGAATGGAATGTATAAATGGTCAGAAACAGTGTTCTGGTTGTGAACTTGGAACAAAATTGGAAACAATTAATATATTGAAGGGTCTATTCTCAAACAGAGAGAGACAAAGCAAAACAGGGTAAATTGGCAGTATCATAGCATATGTTAGAAACCAAATGCAGGCTAGCCAACAGTCTTGACAGTGTTTGATCAGTGTAAGTAGCCATTGAAAGGAAATTACTGTATGTTTAAAACCAAACAGCATGAATTCATCTAGAGAAGCCTCATTTTATACAGAGAAGTAATTATATTCAGCGATCATTGGTGACAATATCAATTAAGACAGTGGAGCTTGAGAACTACCAGCACTGAAGATGAAATATATTGTATTGTGCTCTGCACGGTGTCTTTTTATACTTAATAAAATTGTGTGTACCTATTTTAAAACTGCTCTCAAACAGGCATTGCTATTAATATTGACAGTATTTAAGTTGTTATTATGACTGCATATAACTGTCATGTATTTCATCAGTATGATTTGGATTACACTGATAGCTGCATTTTCAGAGACCAAGTATTCAGATTTAGTCTGCCCACTGTACTGCATTTTTCCAAACCACCTTTCAACCTCTTTCCCTCCTCTTCCTCAAAAAATTTGAGTGGAATGTGCTGATTATTAAATTTCAATAATAGACTGTCATTCATATAGAGAAGCATATAAAATTCATTTTCATATATTATTATTCAATAAATTATTTATACACATTAAAATTAACATTCTAGTCTTTGCCAACATTTAACAGTAAGAACTACCAATGACTTTGAAGTGGAAAGAGGAAGAAATAACTTTCTGTTTCTTTTCATGCCCCTTATTGATCAATAAAACATACAGCTACTTAATCACAAAATAACCACCGTCCCTAAGCCTGTGATACGGTTTTGCTTGTAGCTGGTATTTTCATTTGTGATTTAAACGTATTTAGTCCTGATTCAACATGGTGCTTCCACATGTGCACAGCTGAATTAGTATCCAGAAGAAGTGCAGGGAAGACAACCCTTTCCACATGCAGGTCTGCAGGTATTTGTGCATTGTATTTTAACTGATTGGTCTCCTGGCATTTGCTGTTACACTACACTAAATTGATAGTCTTTCAGTCAACTTAGTGAGTTTTATTGCCTATATTTACCTTTGGGGCTCCCTCATGTTTCTCTGCAGCAAATTGAGGTTAGAGATCCAAGATGCCTTTTTTGTCTCTTTATTATAGTAACCAAAGGAGTGTATCTCCTTTGGTTACTGTAATATTGCATCACGTTCACTTACACCAGAGATCCAGATGCAGGCAGATGCAGGATCTACTAATAATAGAGTTTCAATATTGGTGGCATTTCCTTAGTGAAGTTGATGGCTCTGCTGTGCTAGCCATAGTTTTTCTGTTTGTGACATTTGATCTGACTGGCACTTTATAAGGTATTGAAGAATTCCATAGTCTTTGATACAGCAAAAAGCTCACCAGCTTGAATTTCAGAATTATGCAGAAAAGTGTCTGGAAGTACTAAGGACTATTCCGTGTGTAGGCAGTGGATTATTAGCTAGAAGCAGTCCTGTCCCTGCATAACTATCAGTGAGACCGTTTCCATATCCAGCATCCAATAAAACAGAACAGATTTCTAAACCAGGGAGTATTCTGGGCCAGTTTGCAAGAATGTGCTGCCTGCTGCAATACACGTCTGATGAGACATACAGCTCATTGTGCTTAGCCATGAGAAGGTCAGGATGAATTAGGGATGTGCTCAAACAGTCTTGCAAGCAGACTCATGTTAACCCTGCTTGTCCATGAGGTGAATGCAGTCTGAATGAGGAGAAAGATTTAGATACATGTTTGATGAATTCATTGTCTCTACCTTCAGCTGTCCAAAATCAAGCTGTGGAGCTTACACTGACTGTTTCCAAAGTCAAGAGTTAGAGGTATCCATTAAATGTGATTCATTCCACCTGTCTCTGACATACATCTTAAAATATAGTAAGGCTTTCTGTTAAAAAGATCATAAGCAGAGCCACTACTAAACAAATTAAACTACTAGCTTGGAATAAATAGTGGCTTTTGAGGGGGTGTTGCTGCTACACTCATACACAGCTTTGAAATAATAAACAAAAGGTTCCCAGTGTTTGAATTCCCTAATCTTAAACCTCTACATGCATAGCTCAGATGACCAAGAGGCCTTTCACATGTTCTGGTTTGTAAGGAGGTTCCTGTCACTACAGATGTATGTTCTGAACCATTCTAAGAAATTTAAGAGCTCAGCACAGGTATTGTTAACAAAATGCATTGGTTGTGGTGCATACAGGAGCAGATTGCAATAAGCTTCAGCCTGTGAATGTTAATAGCAGGAAAAGATGAACTATTACTTTTGATTTCTGGTTACAAACAGAGATGCACAAAAATGACAGCCATTAAACTTCTACATAGGGATCTGGGATAACAAAAGTCATAGCAAAACTTGCTCAGTTCTGAAATCTAAAACCTGCAGCTATCTAGGATTAAGTAAAAAGTAAAAAAACAGATGTCTAAAAGGAACAGCCAAGATCCAAGAGGAAAAAAGGATAGGATAGGAATCACATAGGATTTTAATCTCTGATTATCTTTTCATTTAATTTCTTATAGTTGTTTTCATATATTCTTGTCAACTCATCAACCACAAGAAAAGCATATGATTCAGCACTTGCAATTCCTTTTGTCAAAATCTTAGAGATGATAAGGTAGAGGAGTACCTCTTCTCTTCCTCTCTCTGAGACGTGAAGCTGGATTGTGCTGCAAAAAGGTGATACCCAAACATATCCCAGTCCTACAGAGATTTCCTTCATTAGTCCTATTAGAGTTTCTCCCCACCAGCAATTCTCAAATTGAGAGAACTCTAAGTATGTTTTCTCAAAGTGGGTATATTAGACACATAGACACACAAATTCATGTTCATTTCAAGGAAAACTTTATTAAGCCTGAAGCTGTAAATCTTACCCAACATTTTAATTTTGACATCCCAAAACAGACCAACATAAATTGCACTTAAGACCAGTTGGAAGCCTGAGATTATGTTGTAAACCGGCCCAATCAAAAGCTGAATCCCAGGAGACGGTTCCATAACATTTCTGTTGAAATTGAAGAAACGTAAAGTACAATCTCTGAAGTACAGAGTAGCCAGTGCAATACTACAGAAGAGGGAAGATACTTAAAATTTTTCCCATATCCATGAAAACTTCTCCAGAAATATAGAATATTATTTTCATCTGAAAGTTACTTTTTTTATGTTGGGAGGATAAACCATGTGTCTTACAGCAATTTTTGAAAAGAACAAGACAAAATGCTTAGATAAAACAGCATGGGAAGAATTCTGAGTATGTTAAGGTAGCCATAGGCAGTTTGGTTTGCAAGAGTGACCCCAGCTCAGATGAGAGCAACTCAGAAGCACTTCACTGATCTCTCTCCTATCACTCCACCTTTTGGCTTCACAAATTCCCTTTGACAAGAGCTCAAAGGGCACCACAAAGCTACTCCAACTCTCCCACTACAGTATTCCTCTACCCTTCTTTCCATGTGAATTTTCTGTTGGCTGAGCTGCTCCTCACTCCTCACACTTTTTGATCACATACGATCTCTTCAGCCAAGTATGGCATTTAAGCTTTGCCCTGTCTGCCTTCTGGAGTGCTCTGCTCTTCACTTGCACTCCACATCCACTAGCTGCTCTCTCGTGGCCACCACAGTCAGCTGTCTTACTTGCCTTACATGAAAAATGGTAGATAAACCTTGAAAAAAATATAGATATGACAAGAATGTCGCCTTTTTCCTGAGTCACCCCTTTTTTATCAGGCGACAATTTTCACTTTCATTTGCTGACAAAGCACTCTGTGCCATGACGGTGACTGTGGAACAACCGCACACCTCCTCTGGCTTAAAAAACAACTCCTTCTCTGGAACCAATAGACATCTAGACCTGCTTGAGACACTACACCATGAATTCACACACATGCAGTAGGTCAGAGTCACTGCACACACAAGTGAGGTTTATAGGTGAAGAAAATCCATCACATCTGGCATGTAGACCCATGTCTGTTTGGAATTTCACAGGTAAAAATATGGAACCAGCTCCTGGCAGCATCCTAACACTGAGTCAGTGTCTTCAGCCATCCAGTCTGAAAGTGTACTATAAAAAGACATCCAGGAACCAATGTTTCGTTTGTTTTGAAATTCTGTTTCAAAGTAAGTTTCTACCAGTAAGCAATGAGAAAGCAAAAGCCTTTCTTAAACTTCCTGGGATCAAGCATGTAACAAACTATTAATTTCATTATTAGCACCATGCTTCAAGTGCAAAACTTAGACCAGCACCACCTTTCAAGCCTCGGTTTTTATGCATGTTGTCCTTATCTTGTTTGTAGGGTTGACAGAAAGAAATTAAACTATTCACTGTCGGGTCTTAACACCCCTAGAGGAAAACAATGACTTGGTCATGTGAAGGGGCTTTAAGCATCAATTAACTCAGACTAAAGTATAAGTGCTGACTGGGTCTTTTGAGCAATATTTGTCTCCACCATGTGTATGGCGCTGTAGCAGGTTTGCAGCCCCGTGGTACGAATCTGTCTGTGTCCCCAACTCCGGCTGACTCCGTTCAGTGGGCATGGCAGGTGGAGCTCGCAGCGGAATAAATATGCCAAGGGAGACGCCTAGTGTAAAACGATGCTCATGGCACCGAGAGCTGCTCATTCCGCTGTCACTGCTGGGGGTTTCTTTCCTCCTAGCGTCGAAAAGCTGCACACACAGATGAACGCAGTATTCGTTCAGTATATTGCCACACATTTTACAGTGAGTGGAAAGCTCAGAACTGAACTCGATTTACATGTAGAGTAACACCACAAGAGTGAATACTCCCTGTGTTAAGAATGGCAAGTAGCAATAGGATTATGGCAATAAAGGCAATGCTCTTACCTGGGTAATAATTCCAGGGTTATAATAATTCTAGGGTAATAATTCTAGGTAAATATTGCTTAACATGGTATTGGACTGCACACAGGGTCTGATCACACTTCACCAGCTGTTGCTGCTGCTGAAGATTATACATGTGTTGATGAAAGAAATGTCTCCAATGCTAGGCGAGTGTATCATCTACATTGAAGTAAATGATGGATGAAGCACATCTCCGTGCCTTGCTGAAGGGAGCCGTGTAAACCAGGTGCGGTAACAAATCGATGCAAGCCATGAATCTCCCACTGCAGCAGCTGCTCTACTTTTAGCAGAGGACTTACCAAAGATAGCCACCAAATTGGGGTTCCATTGTAGCTGGGATTTTCTCAGAGATGATAACAGTCTGTACCAGTGCCTGGCACTACCCTCCTCAGAGGGACATCCAAACAGAATCCTGGATCTAATGATTAGCTATGGATTAGCTCTAGAGGCATTTTTATTTCTCCCCTTCTAGACACTCCTATAATTTCTTCCTCTTCCTCCACCACAACTTTAATCAAGGCTTTGATATTTAGTTGAAGTATGCAGGCACCTAAAGGTTCTCCTTTTTTCAGCAGGGAAAACAACCTAGGAGCTACATTTTGTATACCACATCTTATATTCTCATGCAGGTTCCTCGCTGAAAGGCCTGGGAGAAGGCAATACCCCCAACAAACACCAACTTGATAAATACAGGAGCCCTCAGAAAACTGGCACCAGTGTTTAGTAGAAAGGACAGAGGAAAGAAGTCAAAATGATAAAATAGTCCTACCTTCAGCAAGCTCCAGAGGTAAAGCCCAGGCTCTGACAGCCTTCACTGTTTGTTAAGCACCAGATGTCCTGTTCAGTTTTCATGCTCTGACTATGGTGCTTAACAGCAGCCCAAGTTCTCCAGTTCTATTAGAAACCCCCCGATTCTTACAAAGGTTACAATCCTAGGCAAGGAAGGGTAACAGGAAACCTATGCTCATCCTGGAATTGTCTGGTGTGACTACCTCACCGTTTGCCAGATTTAGACTTTAAGGCAAGGTAAGGCCAAAAATATATTTTGTCAAAATGCATGCCAGTTGCTTTAAATAATAATCTCCTGACAGCTGTAAACAAGTCTTCCACTGAGGCTGGTGTGGCTGAGGCTGGTTTCTTCCCTGTATCACTGGCTTATTCTAGGATGATTATTTAAATCTTCATGGAGCAAGGATGTGAGAAATGTCATTGACTCCAACAAAGCGCAAGTGATTTTCATGCAATACAAAAGAGTCTCAAACCAGAGTCTTTGCTGAACTAATGAACCCTCAGCAGCTGTCTGCATTACAATTTGTACACCTTCAAAGCATGTTTTAGATGCAGTCATCTTGCCTTTATTAAATTATTTAGCTCAGCTACGCAGGTGATCTGGCTTACTGAGGAGATGAATGCAATCTTAAAGCAAATTTGCTCTGTAAGCCAAGAGTCAAAGAATGACAATCTTCAAAGCTGGAAAAAAAATAGGAGGGAAAAAAATAATAGTTCCAAGTGTCAAATCAGATGAAGACTTGGCATGTTTTTTTGACTGTAAAACTTACTGTTGAAGCAGCTGAAGTGACTCAGAAGTCAAACAAAACACCTGACATTATTTTCAGAGACCAGTGTCAGTGAAGGTGCAATTAATTACAGCTACCATCTCTCTGCAGCTGAGGGAACAACTATCTCCAAGAGGTGATTCACCTCATCTGTGTAATGGTTACTGACCCAATATAATGCCTTTTTTTTTTCACAGTGAAGACAGAAGAATAATTTTCTAATCATTGTCCTCCACCCCTCTCACTTGCCAGTCCTAATTTCTACCTGAGCTGTAATGTGTTTCTCCTTCAGCCAGTGTAACAGCATGAAACCACTGTCCCACTTTCCCCATTGACAGTACTGTGGTTTCTTGGTTTGTCTGTAGGAGCATCCTATTCCCAACTTGTCACTGAAGAAAATATATTGGGTATATCTCTTCCATCTTATAATAATAATAGTGGGAAATGCCTCTTTTCCTTCATTCACTTCTGAGGGAACTCATAAGAATACATTAGATAAGGAGCCTAAATTTTAGATACTGCAAATTGCAACATTTTAGCTGACAGGCACAAAAAGTTTTACAGGACAGTAACTGCCAGAGATCAGTGCACAGAAGCCAAGCAAACTTTGCTGTATGAAGTGGTAGGCAGTAACTGAGACACAGCAGTAACTGAGACACAGAATGATGTCTGTGCATGTCCATAGCAGACAGACAATGCTGAATCAACAGCTTAACAGGCCCAGATCCCTCAGCCCATCATCATAAGAGAGGTGCTCCACTCCCTTTATCATCCTTGTTGCCCTCTGCTTGACCTGCTCCAGGAGCTCCATGACTCTCTTGTGCTGAGCAGCCCAGAACTGGGCACAGCACTCCAGATGTGGCCTCAACAGGGCTGAGTAGAGAAGCAGGATCAGCATTATTTATAGCTGAGAAGCTTGGGAAGCAGCAGAAAAAAGGCTCAGTTTAAATGCATAAGGACAGCATTCACACCTCCCCAGAGACCCAGATGGAAAATGGTTTTGTACATTTTGATGCCACTCCACATCTCAACAACTTCTGAGAGGTATAAACAGCAGCCTGGCTCTTTGTCATGCACTAGTAATAACAGATAGATTTATTCAGGCAGAGTACACTTTTTGATCCATTTTTCCTTTAAAAAAGCAAGTTCAAGCAGGATAAATAGGTAGATGCATTCTATGTACTGTGAGATGGACCTTGCTGCTTTAGCATCCTTAAATGCAAAATCACAGGAATCAGACATGGGTGACTGCCACCACTTTTAGTCACTCTAAGTCACAGGATTTTAGGGAATAGAGGCTAAAATAATTTAAAAAAAAAAGCAACCAAGTGACAAATGCTGGTCGCAGAAGAGTACAAGCTTGTAAGGAATAATGCCAGATTATACCAGCTTTTGCGGTGGTATAATAATAATTTGGTTGGCAGCAAAAGGACAAAAACTTTCTGCCTGGACATTGCTGTAGCCTTCAGCATTATTCATGAGTCACTGTCCACACACACATTCATTTTGAGGGTATTCAAGCCAGGAATGACTTGAGCATTGGAAGAAAAATGCTCACATTCTGTGATCTGTTGCAAGATCCCAGGATGCTCACCAGTCCTTAAGACAGTGCAAAACTGCACTTCGAAGCTGAATTTTCTCAGAAATATAAGAGACATAACACAACAACATGCTCCAAAATGTGTGTTTGAGGTTACTACCATTTTATCCTCAATTCATTCTTCCCCATAGAGTCAGAATTCAATTCAACAACAGAGGTTACAAATACCTGCAGGCAGCACAGATTTCTCTTTGTTTTTCATTCAGTGCTCTCAGTTGCTACAAATAATATGCAAACCTGTTCATCATTCTTGGACATAACTATTCAAAGTGAGGTGACCACTGGAAAGAAACTTCCTCCAATATTTGGCAAAGGCAGAGAATAAGTTATTATACATTGCTATTCCAGTATGTATACTTGATGTTTATCAGAAACCTTGTTGTAATTGTCCTAGACCTCCAGCTTGTCCTAAGAGGATGAGGTTTGGCAAGGAGACCTCCTCTAGAAGGCAAAGAGGTCTAGAAATACCCAAAGAAATACCCAAGTCATTCAGCAAACATGAGTGAGTTGCGGTGAATTAGGGCCTCACTGTTCCTACTGCTCACACTCCACCAGACCCCAGCAGAGCTGATGGAATTTCCTGTCACAGGGTTTCCAGTTCACAGCCCACAAAGATCCACCTTCTGCAGCAGCCCAGTGGTTTCAAGGCTCTTGCTCCAGGATATCCACTCAGTCTGAAGAATAGGCATGGGCTGTAGGTCCTGACCCTGCCTATTTGTGCTGAAGGAGAAGTATGCCTCCTTTGTGACCAAAATACATGTTGCAAGGGACACACATGGAAATGAGGATGAGCAGAATGCTCCCATCGGGTCTGAGCACACGCGAAGGTCTTGTCACAGGAGTGAATGTGCTGTCATTGCAGGATGGGAAACTCCAACAGTTTAGGCATGTAGTGCTACTGTGCTTCCAGGGCTGGAAGCCACTGTGCTTCCAGACATGTGGCCAAAAAGATCACAGAGCCCTTCAGAAAGAGAGGATAATAAGCCACACAACTCATCCACCCCAAAACCTGGAGGAAAAGGAAAAAGAAATCTGATTTAGGGGCAAATTAAATGTCTGAGAAGCCAAAGATATGCAAGCTGAAGGAAGGACCATCTAGTTTAGTCCATGCAGTAATGCAATTCCAATATGCACTGGAGACACCATGCTCTGAAACACCCTCTTCTCTCCTAATCCAAACAGTCCCTTTGACACAGGCAAAAAAGGGCATGAACTCATCTTCCTACATCATGAGTGAGTGCTGTGACAACCCAGTTAATTAAAGGGGAAAAATTGCACATCCCCTTTTACTTTGTAAATGAAGTATTCATCCCTGCTTAGACCATGAAACACAGGGCTTGGGCACAGGATGAAAAGGCAGACAGAAAGAAAGATAGACAGATTGATCTTGACTGGGGAAAGACTATATTCCAATCCAGATTAAGACACTTAAGTAAGCCATGTTCTTCATCAAATTCTTGCTGTTTAGGCAGAGCCCTGCTTCACAATATGTATTCAGCGAGATAACACTGGGGCCCAGGTGCCTCTCCCCATGTGTTGAGAATTTCCCATATTCCCAGTGTCCTGTATAGCTTTACAAGGACAAGGCCCTTGGCACCGGGCATCCCTAACCCAGCTTGTGGACCTGGAGTCTCTGATTCTCAGCTATATTTAAACACCTAATCCCCCTGGAGAATTTGAGCCTTCGTCTGCCATAGGATTTTGTAAAGTGCCTAACTCCTGTATATTTCAGTATTTTAAATAGTACACTTGATTTTTTTAGTCATATATTTAAAATTCTGTACATCAACAGAAGTACAAAAGAAGAATGCCATTTTTAGAGAAATGGCATTTTTAAAAAATCCTACATTCTGTAGAAAATCTGTCCCTTAAGTTTCAGGGTTTTTTGGTTTTGGGTTTTTGTTTGTTTGTTTGTTTGTTTGGGGGGTTGAGGTGGTGGGTGGTGGGTGGAGAAACAGAGTTCAGACTGTGTCCTGTACTTCCCATTTTTTTATTCAGACTGGAATTATTAGATCTACTACTGGGCCCAAAATAGATTTACCACTTTCAAATACTCCCCAGTGACAGCTGAGAAGCATAATGATGCTTTATCCCATATTAGTGAGAAAATAAATTGTTTTTCCAGCACACACAGAGAGCTTTATAAAAAGAATAATCCCACTGGAAAAAGGATTCTTCAGCTTTGAACTCCTGCACCCAAAAAGGCCTCAGCTGCAGCAGCCTTCTCTGGAGAAGCCAGAGGGAGTAAAAGCTCACAGAAGTGCAGGGTGTCACTTGAATGTAGGCACTTGTATTAAGACCAAAATATATTACAGTGTTCTTATCTTTGGGTGTTGCTGAATTATTTTTAATTTTATAAGTATTTGTGTGTTATAACACAAATACTTATAAATACTTATAAATACTTTCTGCTGGATTGGGGTTATGCTTATAAATTCCAATTTTCAGGCTACAGCTATTTAAGTCACATTTGGCTCAGATGCACAGCATATGCTTTCAATATGGATTCAGGGCTTTTTCCCTTCTCTTACCAGGTGCTTCATTTCATTTAATTGCAGTGGGAGAATTGCAGCATCAAAATTAATCCAAAAACTCTTCTCCCTGCTTCCAGCTCTAAGTCAGAGCCCAGGTCTGCATGTCTGTCATGCCAAACGGCACCGATGTCATCTCTGACCTGCCAAATCCTGCCTGAGCATGCACATCATCAGAAAATTTTGAGGATTGTTTAATATTGGGGCAATGCTCTAATTCTTAGAGCAACGGCAGTTCTCAGATAACCCACATTTTCAACTGGATTATACACTTTTTCTCCTTTTCTAAAGGAAACAGGAACATAAAAGCATTCATAAACCACAAAATATTTGCCAGACACATTTCCTTCTGTAATTAGAGGAGGAACAGTTGTAGGTGTTGCTCACAGCTTTTAACCAAGTGACCTTCAAGACTAGAATCAAACAGAGCTATTCAGGTAGTTAAAAGATGCAGAATCTCCCCCTTGTAGAACTGCTGCTTGCCAGGAGCCTCTAACATCTCTAAAGGCCCTGAGCTTTCTGAAAAAAATTGCCTGTAGCAGTATGATGGTAAAGCTATGGGTGAAGGCTTTGCTTGAGACTCTACAGACATCTACATAAAACATAGCAGGATGAAGACTCAGTCAAGCATCACGTGACCAATCCCCCCAAAAATACTCCTATGTCATTTTAAGTAAAGAATCTGGTAATACTGCTATATTGGTTTTCTTCCTTCCCCCAAATGGACTCCATTTTTAGGCTTTGAACTTGCTAAAACCTGCATGTATAAAGTATGCCTGTGCACAGGTATTTCTACTGGTTGAGAAGGATGTGAAAATAGACTTTGTTGCATCTTACTCTAATATTTTACACATACTGATTTCTCTTTAACGGATCTGAAATTTGTTTTTAAAAAGTGGAGGGTTTTATCATGTGTTCAGCAGTGTTTTCTCTCTGGATTTCTTTCTAACTAAACAGATGGGCAAAGGTTTTTAAGAATAGTTAGGCTCCAGAGGAAGAGTTCTTCAAGGGCTCCTTGCACTTATTACCTATCAATAACTACTGTGCTAAGTAGGGAGGTACCTACCTTATCTTACCTATTTAGTAAGAGCTGAATAGCATTCAAGACCATCAAAACAACACTGCAGTTATTGTGAACACAATTTCAAGCTCCTACTTCTAGATATCATGGCCAAGTTAAACAGAAAACATGACTGTACTTGATATGCCAGTGTGTGAACAGAGTGTGGGCTCTGGCGCTCAAGCACACTGCAAGTTATGTGAACCACTGTATCCATTATTGCATTAAAAAGCAATTTTCCACAGTACTTTTCATTTAAAGAAAAATTCCTCTGAAAAGGAGGTTCCTCTGGGAATGAGGCAGCAAGTCTCACAAGGGTTTCTGAGCTGAAAGGATCAACAGAAACCTTCTGCCACAGGAGCAGGAAGGCTGGGCTGGTGCAGAGGGCCCTGGGCAGACTTGGGGGCTGGGGCAGCTTCTGAGACATTGGCTCACTACAGTTAAGCTTCAGTATCAGCTAGGCTAGTCTCTGTTTCAGCTTGAGCACCAAAGCTGTGCCCCTGCCCTTGTTTATCCTCAGCAGCAATAAACCCCTCCTTTTGAAAGTAAAGGAACAGTTTCGGATACCAGAGGATTTGGAGCAGAGGATCTGGATATTTTAATGTTGTTCAGGCTTCAGTCATCATGAATATCACTTTACAGCTTGGTGCATAAACAGTCCATTTTTGAAGCATGAGAAAACGAATATATTGTAACTATACTCTAGGCCTTCTGGCCCAAATCTGTTCCTGGTGAAACTCCAGGGGCTTCCAGTGGAGTTGCTGCAAGAATAAACCTAGCTGTCTAGCTGTACTTTATAATACATTCTTTCTGATTAAAGGAGAGTTTACATGAAGATGTAGAGTTGTTTCTGTACATATTCAACCCAAACGGGACTCAAACTTATTCATGTAAACAAGCACATTGCTTATCAACAATAAAATTCTATATAGATGGAAAAAAATGGGCAATAAAAAGCAGTAAAAAAATAGGACTATTCACTTCATAAAAAGGAATGTAAGTAATCATGGTATTATTGAAAGACTGTATTAAAGCAAGACTATACACCAAATTACTATTAATATTATTTAAATTAATATTTCTTTTTTTCTCATAGTCCTTATCTTCCACAGAAAAGAGAGCGATGGGGATTGCGGGAGGCAGACATGGTCAGGATACTCCTCAGAGCAGACCACTTCTGCTTGAGAAGTCCAATTTCATAAGTACTTTTCTAAAAAGAGTTTCACTGTCCCATTTATTAGGAAGTTTAGAAATAACAAGATTCATGTTTCAAAGTTCAGTCATTTTTGTATTTCACCCAGGAAATAAACATGTGATAAATTTATGAAACCCTGTGAGAAATTTGTGTTTCAGGCACTGGTAGAATACAGCTGCCTCAGCCCTTATTTACTTGGTTTCTCCTCTACTTCATGCTCAGCATAAGGGATTTTAGAGTTATTAAACTTTTCCCAGTTGCCCAGAGTCACCATCCCTTTACTCCATATTGAGTAGCTGCATAAACAGCCGTGTGACCACTGCCCTCCCTTTCTGTGCTTATCTTCCTGGCTTCTGGAGGAACCCCCTTTTTTCTCTCACCATGTGTGTCTTCCAGAGGGAATTCCCAATATGAGACAGGCACTTTCTCCCAGACTGGGTGTTAATTCACCCATATTTCCAGCAATCAAACAGCTTCAGATTAGTGGGGTGTCTGCTTTCCCACCGCATGAAGCACCTTCATGGGATGTGTCTTCCTTGGCTAGTTGCACAACAGTTGCACAAACTCCTCACTGGAGGTCACACACTACCTGTGACCAGGTAAACAGTTGCACAGAGTTTGCAAGGAAGAGGAGGGTGAATGCTTAAACTCGGGATGAGGACCAGAAAAATCCCCATTTAATCATGCAGGGATTGTGAGCTCAAATCTTACTATTTTGGTGCTGTGTAAATCTTCACTACTGCAGGCGTCCAAGAGGATGGTGCTCATCCATTTGAAGAAGTTTTACAGCCAAACTATTCCAGTTTGGGAATTCACATTATTATATACAACCTGAAAAAAAAAGGCCAGAAGGACTCCCAGCTGCTCAAGACACAGTATTAATGAAATGTAGGAGTCCTAGGCTCAGAATGACAGCTCTTGGTAGGCATAGGAGGAGGGTAGGCAGAGGAGAAGGGAGTGTGGTGTCTGCTCCCAATATCACTTGATACTATCCAAAGGAGACAGAACCATGACAGTGAGGACCAGAGCAAAGGCAGCCACCTCCAGATGACTGACTGACTCTACTCCAACCAACTGGAAAGGGGTTTAATGCTTTTAAAGTTACTTTTTCAAGTCATGTTGTATGGATTTTTAAAACAAAATATAGTATCAGTTCAAAAGCATTTATTTAGAGAAGATCAGAGAAATAATGAGGAAAAAAATGCACATTTTTTCCTCTGCTGCTACTCCAGGTCTGAGGGCCTCTCAGAGAGTGTCAGACCCAAATTCACCTGATTTAATGCAGATACTGAAACACCCTTCTGATCTCTCTCTGGGTTTGCTGGCCCTCATATATCATGGTATCACCATTTTCAAGCACAGATGAGCAATGCCTTTGGCATCATAGCCAGCAACATTTTTCAGCAGATTGCCAGGCAGCTCATAAATGTTACTAATGCTCAAGAAGTAAATAGACTCCATGGATCAATTATGCTTTTCAGCTGGTCAGGGGAGTGGAAAGCAGGAGACTTTTGAGAAGTAGCAGTACAGGGTTTTGCATTATATCTGTGAGTGTCCAAGATGCACAACCTCCTGGAGACAGGAAAGTGAGGCACCTGCTGGATAAAGGGACAATATATCCCACTGTGTTTGGGAAGGAGAATAACTCCCTCAGTCCAGCCCTGGTCTGGTGGATGGGTGTATCTCTTGGACTCTGTGGAGTGAACACCATGAGATGCAGTGAGGGTAATAGCCACTAATGAAGCCTAATACTCAACAGAAAACTCAAAAAAAAGCATAAGAAAAAAACAGCTCTGCTCTTTTTTTAGTCATCCCAGTAATCCAATTGGCTGTAGGAGAAGCCTGGCTCTAATGACCTGGGCAGCAGCACATAGACAGATGCACTGCTCACTCCCTCCACATTTGGGGGTGAACCTCTCAATCCCTCTTGCAGGGTCAAACCAGCCAGCAGGATTCCAGCCCAGTCTCCAGCTGGCCAAGCTCATTAGGCCTTTAGTTGCCAGGAAGGCAGTTGTGGCCAGCTGTAAGGCTGATACCCCCATGCAGAACCTGCCAAAGGTCAGAAGTCAGCTGGCCAGCTGTGAGTCCTCCAGCATGCCAAGGTCCAGCTGAGAGGAGCAGGGAGAAGTGATGAGCGAGTCAAGGGTTCTGCAGAGGAAAAGGGGGAGAAGGAGGAGGAAAAGAGGGAAGAAGGGAGTGAGGGAGGAGGTTTAGGGTGGGGAGATGTGAGCTGCCTGTTGTGGTGAAGTCTGACTAACAAGCAGGGTGAACTGGGAAGAAGAGATGCTGAATTTCCACTGAAATGTAGCTATGAATTTGAGGTGTTCCAAGGCATATGTAGACAAGCACTACAAATAAAGATCCCTTCATCCTCCAAGAACTAATTACTAAATGTAATACTAAAGTGATACTAAAATGTACCACTTTTAAGCCTTGCCACGGGAAAAGAAAGAGCTTGATATTTTCCTACAGGCAAAAGGAGTGTTTTTCCACACAAGCAACTCAACTAATTTGAACATTAAGAAAGCAGGATTTTTGTCTTGATGTTATATTTAAGAGATATTTTCCAGGTTTCTATGTTAGTTTTGCAATGTACAAATGTCCTTTTTGATCTGAATTTAAAATAGGTATCTCACTAAAGATCTCTGTTTGAGACTTCACACACAAAAAGACCAAAGCTCAGCTGCTTCCCTCAGTCATAATGTAAGCCAAATAAACATGGTTTTCAGAGGTAAAATGCAACATTAATTGTATTCTAAAAAGTGTACAGAATTATGTCCTTCCTTGTAGTGAGCGATAGTCAGAAAACTTGCTGTAACACACCTTCTGTGTTATATTCATTATTCTGATACCATGAGGCATCCCTGCACCTGCCTGCCTGCCTGTGAGGCCTCTACACGCTGCCCCAGAGCCTTTAAGCAATCAGACACATAGTAGGAGTTGGGATAGGTGGAGCTCAGATTTTCTAGACCATCACCTTCTTATTTATTTCTGGGCACAGCCTTCCTTAAATTAACATGTTTCATATAGAATACAAATCTTTCTTTTCAGTTCCACTTATTAATACTATTATTAAGTATGTAAAGTCTGACCAGAATGGTGAATCTCCCAACAGCCTTTTTGTTCCTCCCAGTCCACAGACTAAAGGCAGTTTCATGGTGCTCACTTCCATTCCTTACAAGGATTACTGCACTTTTTGGCTCATGGGAGCTTTTTTCATAGGTGTCCTGTAATTAAGATTTTGTTTCCCAGAGGTGTATAGCAAAACCTACAGGTTTTAAACCACCGTAGTAGGACTTAGGAGTCTGCGGACAAACATCCCACAGACAGAATGCTTCTCCTCACACTCTGAAAAGCTACTTCTCAGAAGTATTGACCTTTTTGCAACTCCTAAAATGTCTGCCAGCCAAAGAGAGGTGTACATTACCAGCATGTGATTTGCTGGTGTTACTCTGCATACTTCGTCCGAGATCACTTGCCAAGGTCAGCACTGTGCAGAATGAAATGCTGCAAGTTCTCTAGCTTAGCTCACTTTAAGATACCATTTAAAATCATCTGCACTCTATTAAATCCTGGGCATAAGAAGTATCCTTAGGATGGTATTTTGATTGAGAGGAGCCAACACTGCAACACTGCAGCAGAGTATGAGAAGCCAGGAAATAAAACCAGTGATGTTCACGGTCTTGCATAAGGATTCATGTGAACAGAAGGCTTGGGAAGTGATGCCCCAGAACCAAGACTATGTCTGTGTTAAGGCACTTGCATTCTGCAGAAGTATCTGCAATGACAGGAGTGTGAGTTGTACCTCTTGTTTGTACCTCTGCATGACCACAACTCAAGGGTTTAAAACCACTTGTACTCCATGATTAGTTCAGATGTATCTGTATACACAGAAAGCCCATTCAAGGCTCCTCCTGAAATATTCTGCAAGAAAAGAACACTTAACCTCAAGGTTATGGGCAAGGGCAGAAAGTAATTTTGAGGGAAGCTGTGCACAAAAGGTGGGCTGGCCTTGCCCTGTGTCAGACACACCTGCTGCTCCCCTGCTGCAGGCTCAGGAAGGCAGGTGCCACCTCACTTTCTCTGTGGCCCCTTGTGGGGGGACAGAGACCCTCAATGTGCTACAGGGACAGAGCCATTCCTAAGCAAAGGCTTCTTTTATCTTTGGTTCAGAGATGCTGCCAAAGGCCAGTCAGATGATAACTTTTGGTGACATGACTCAGCTGGGTTGGGTTCAAGTGAAAGATTTATCAGAGGTGAAATACCACTGCCAGGCTCCTTGGCCGATGAGTGCTAGCAACACAAATACAAACGGCAAATACATCCTTATCCCACAATAGTGAGGTGTGTATATCCCTTCCCACTCAGAGTATTTATCATATGAAACATTTTGGGATGAACTGAAAGAGTCCATCCCTCCTTTTTTTTTTTTTTTTTTTTTTTTTTTTTTTTTTTTTTTTTTTTCTTTGGGGGGATGTTGGGGAGCATTGGCGAAGAAAATTTTGAATTATAACTAGAGGAGTGCAAAGTGACTAAAATTTTTCATGGTAGATAGCCCTAATTTAGTGCCTGGAAGGAAATACTTGTTAAATCTGAAAACATGTGAAGATTTGACCTGGCTATTTCTAGAGCGATGTAGAGTAATGAATTTGTATCCTGGCTGCTAAGACCAAAGTCATTAGGAGCAAATAAATCTATATTACTTTCTGATTATTGTGAAATATACATCGTGGCTTATGAAAGAGACACGTGGTTTGTTCTGACTAACTCTACTAAATTTGTTTCAGCCAGAGCAACACGTAAAATTCCCCAGCACAGCATCAGAGCTAGATCATACAGTTCTTTTAAGAGCAGTCACCATGCAATTTTAGGGTCAAATTCTGGGATACACAGTCCATCTTCAGACCCAGTGAAAGAAACTTGAGCTTTGCAGGGGTGGATAGGAAGGGAAGGCGGGGAGGAGAGGATAGAAGAGCATGACTGTGAAATAGTATTTTTACTTTTGCAGAAAATAAAGGAAACTCTCCCCATAACAGGACAGACAGTGTGAGAACTTAAATGTCCACGTTTTTGTCGCTTCATGAGTGGTCTCAGAGTAATACCCCCTGGTGGAATGAGAAACAAGCTCCCAGGCCCCAGCCCGGCAAGACACTCCATGGCCCGGCTGGGGGCTGCCGTGATGGGGGCGGGGAGCGAGGGTGCCCGGCAGGCAGGAGCCCGGGGGCGACCGAGGTTGGGTGGGGGCTCCACAGGGATGCTGGCGGGCGCCCCGCAGCCGAGTCTCGCTGCCCTCCCCCATGCCAGGGAATGCACTTAAAGAACCAGCCGGCCAGACAGCTCTCTCACAGCACGTTTTATTTGCAGCGGGGATTCCAGGGCAGCGCGTGTGTCCCCAGCCCCGGGGTCTGCCTGCCCCGCCGGGGTGCGGGAAATCCCTGGCCGGGGTCCGGCGCGGCGCTTTGCCTGCAGCCCCAGAGGGAAGCGGCGGCCCAAGGGGCTCCGGGGCTGCCCCTCTGGCCCGAGAAGGGTTTGCAGCAGGCGGCGCCGGCGGCAGGCGCGGGGTGCCGGCCCTCCGGCCCCTCATAGCGCCTGGTAGGTCCGTCGGGGCAGCGGCGTCCCGGGCGTCTCCGGCCCCGAGTCGATGCTGGCGCTGGGCGAGAGGGAGTCGGCGTCGCGGAGGGGCAGCCCTGCTTCCTCCGCCGGGGAGAGACGGTCCACGATGTTGGAAAGGCAGTCCAGGCTGGACAGGGCGCTGCTCTGATCGGCGGCGTACCCTGCGCCGAGGGGAGGGACGGGGACACGGTTACCGCGGGGCGCCGCGCCGCCTTCCCCGAATGCCCCGGCGAGCGGGGGGTGCCCGGGCCCCGCCTCTACCCCCCAGGCCGCGCCGGGTCGAGTCGCGCTTACCCTGGGCCATCTCGGCGCAGTAGACGGCGTCGAAGCTGCTGCCTCTGGCCGACCAAACGGGGCTGCCACAGTCGGCCTGCAAGACAGCGAGGGGCGAGTGCCGGCCCTGCCGCCCCCGCACAGGGACCAGCGGGACGCTCCCGGGAAGGGAAAGGGCCATAAAGGCCGGCGGGGAGGGAGAGAAGCGGCCGCCCCTCAGCCAGGCTGCTGGCCCTGGGCGGCGCCTTCCCCATCTCCCCCGGCCCCCAGCCTCACCCCTCTCAGGCCGCGCTAAGGGGACAGCAGAGGGGCGCCGGGACCCCGGGGCTGGGGCGCCTGCAGGGTGCCCTCGGGCAGCGCTACCGCCCTCCATGCATCCCCGGAAAGCCCACGGGCGTGCTCAGAGGCAAATCTGGGAAGGGGCCTGTTCTAAGGCAAACCGCCCTCCTTTTCCTGATGTCCGGATGCGTTCGGCCCGTCCCACACCCATGGTCCCACGGCGTTGGGCCGAGGGGGACCTGCCCGCGGGCCGTCCTGGGGTCCCCACAGCCCTGTGGCTCCTGCCTCTGTCTTACCATCCCATCGGAGCAGCTGGAAGTGGGGCTGGTCGGTTCGGAGCAACTCTGTCCCGGCAGGTGATAGTAGTTTTCTACCTGTTCCCTCAAGAGCTCCTGGAGGCTCTCGATGTATCTGATGGCGTTTCGCAGGATCTCTACTTTGGGGAGTCTTTGGTTGGGGTTGGCAGTGGTGCATCTCTTCAGGGTCTCAAAAGCCTGGTTCACTTTCTTCAGCCTCCTCCTCTCCCTCATGGTGGCTGCCTTCCGCCGGTCCATTGTGGTGGATTTTCTTTTGCAGGCTTTGCAAGCCCACATGAGGCAGTGACCAGCTTGGTGGTGGCCAGTGGGAGCTCGGACATGCTCCTCTTCCTCAGAGCAGGCGGCCTCGGGGGGCTCGTGGGCGCTGAAAGGAGGCAGATCCCTGGGCTCAAAATCATCGGAGAACTCGCCCTCCGGGGAGGAGAGGCAGGAGCTGTCATAGAAGAGCTCGGACGGGGAGAACTTGCAGCTGTCCATCACCTCCATCCCTGCTGCGGAGGCGTCAGTACGGACGGCGGCCACCGGCTCTGGGCGAGGCGCTCCGCAGCGCGCTGGGGCAATTTCCTCCGTAATTAGGGACCCGAGACCAAGTGTCCTTCGGCTGATGCGGGGGGCCCTTATATATACATGGAAAGGGAGGCTGGTCCGCAGCGGCCAGTCTTTATTAGCATATCCCACCACAGCCCCTGCCGGGAGCTGTCTGGGCAAGCCCCCTCCAGTCCCCAAGAGACAATTTGCTCCGCACCGCTCCTTTGGAGCGCCGAGAGATGGGCACTTTTCTAATGAACGACCTCCCAAGAACTGATTGCGACATCTCCGAATTTCCAACGAAGTCTGTGAATTTTTAGTTTGGTATGGAAAGACAAAGAGGGGCAGTGGACGTGCACGAACCACTTGTCAGTGGCTCCTACAAAGCCCTTCCTCGCCCTGGTGTTCCCATCTCCCGTTTCCCATAACACGTTTCCTCGGGAGGGACACCTACAATGTCTACTTGCACATCTTTATTTCACACAGCCCGTGATCCAGGTCTAACCTGAAAAATTATAGCCTTCTTCTTAAACCTAAGATGTGTTTATTTATCCCGAGGAGCGCTTTGTCCAGTACTTGAAGTTGTGCCACCAGCCGCTCAAATTTTCAGATCGGGGGACAACAATGCTCAGCTACTTGTGGCCAGGAGAGACGAGGAGGAGGGAAACCTTTAGATTTTAGTGCTGCCGGATCGGATCACAAGGAAAGGTACTCACAAAAGAAAAGTGTATGTGTTTGCTCCGAGACAAATCCCCTTCCCATTCTTTCTCCTTCTCTTGTGACCTGAAGCTGCTAGGGACACAAC
Organism: Peucedramus taeniatus; assembly: GCA_013400575.1. NCBI lineage: Eukaryota > Metazoa > Chordata > Aves > Passeriformes > Fringillidae > Peucedramus > Peucedramus taeniatus. Next base: position 14,932 of record WBNO01008117.1, on the reverse strand, counting down.
AGTCAAGCAGTGCCTTGGGCTTGCTAATTTTCTGCTTTCAGGCAAACTTGTACCGTTACAGATGCGTCCCAGCTGCCAGTGCAACAAACCCCTCCTGGAAGTGTAAAATTTCTAACCCCGCAATCCCTAAGTAACTTTACACAAGGGGACAAAAGCCTTCCAGAGCCCCAGCCACAGCAGTAGCCGAGCAGAGCGGTGCAAGGGTCATTAGAGTGGTAATGAAGCCATTTAACAGGCATTTGCTAACGCGCAGGAATCCTTTGGTTTCATCCAGGTGGCTTTTGTAGCCGAGGAAAATATTATGAGAAGGCAAAGGAAACCTTCCCTACCTGGGAATAAAATTATGTGACCTAGGCCGACTCAAACGGAGCGCAAACGACCCAGCAGCGCTTGAAACGCTGCGGAGCCGGTTTGTGTGCCCAGGAAAAAGGCGCCTTCAGTTAGCCTCTCTTCAGGGAGAGGCGATGTGGTGGCACGGGGAGCCGCTTGTCTCCGGGAGACGCTGATCAAGTGAGCAAGGCGGGTCGGGAAGTATCTCCTGAGAGAGACGCCCTGAGCAGCGCACACCGCCGGGCAGCCCTCCGATCCGCACGGGCAAGGTGGAGAGAGGCAGGCAGCAGCTCGGCCTGTGCTGGGGCTGGAGGGAAGCCGTCCTTGTTTCCCCACTACCACCATCCCCGAGCCCCCAAAGGCGGATTCCCACTCTTAGGCTAAATTTTTTCCTAAAAAGCAACCATGTGCACACCCTTCTTCCTATGAAAGGATGCAAAATTATCTAAAAGCTGGGGAAGGCTACATCTGCTCTGCTTTGGTTTATTTGGGGCCATAAACACGGGAGCCTCCTTTGAAATGAATACTGTATGAAAAGCAGGGAGTTGATAAAGGAGTAAAGTGACAAAATGGGAAAGCTCAGAATTTCAGGTTTCTGCCGCTCTGAGGTGCTGGTTGCTGTTTTGATGGGCCACATCTGAAACAGGACAGTTCCCTATTGTTTTCTTAAGACAGCATCAGGAAGGGTTCTGCTCAGCAGTAACTTAAACTCTTCACTGGGCTGTGGCGTGCACACACACAGACACACACACACACAATTTCATTTACCGCGTTTGCGCTGGCTAAAATAGACCTGTTTACATATTTGTGCTTCGTGCACAAATAAACTTGATCTTTAACGTGCCGGTTGCAGTTCCGATCACCTTTCTGGGTTGGTGCATGCTTGGGTTCTCTCCAAGCATGCACTGTAGATCTCCCGGTGCACAACGCCAAGCCCCTCAGTCCCGCTCTCCTGGCATGCATAGCTTTAGCTCGCAGCTTTGACTCTTAACTCAGAGGAGCTGGGGCTGTTAAGAAGCGTGCTTTTCCCCAAAAGTCTTTGAAGAGCTGGAAAAAATTATTTCCTTTTTCCTTGAATATTTTTGGGGAAATGGAAGAAACCATGGAAGGGCCTGTCACTCAGGAAGAAAAAAAAAAAAAATCAGTAATTAGTATCCCTTAAGGAGCCCCCAGCTCCTCTGGTAAAGTGATCTCAAAACAAATTTGCAAAAATGCAGTAGGCGAGTGGAACTAAAGAAAGGGGGGAGAAAACACGAACTACAAGGCTGGCTAATGAGGCTGCTGGCGAAGGGCGGGGTGGGGGGAGGGGGAGGATAGTGCTGCATTTCAGGAGGCTCAAGTCTGGAAAGCGGGAACAGCCTTAGCATCAGACACTGTGTGCTCCTGTGGACTGGTAGAGAGAAAGTGGTGAACGTGTCAGGATCCCTTTAAATACTGTTGTTCACCCTAGGAATCGCCGTGCCGCACCTATTCCTGGAGGGATTCCATTCCATGTGGGCACCTTTTGCAGAGCGTGCCATCTTTTCCCAAGTCCCACGCCTTTCTATTTAAGAGAAGAAAATCCTACCGAAACCCTAAGTCACCGATCTGAGGGGGTGAGAGGTGTTTGCGGTCCCCCCGAGCGCACCCCCAGCCCCGGCCCGCCTTTGCGCTGTGCCCGGCCCCGGCCTCCGCGGAGCGCACACGCGGACCCGCGCAGGGCGGCGGGAGCGCGGAACCTCACGGTGCCGCTCCGCCCCGCTCGGCTCCGCTCCCGCCGTCCGCGGGCGCTGAGCGGCAGCGGGTGCTGCTCCGTGATGCCCCGACAACAAAATTGTTTCCCAGTCGGGCTGGTGGGGCCGGGCGCTTCCAGCCGTGTGAGAAACGTTTGGTTCCCCCATCGCTGGGAACCGTGCGCACCTAAGTAAACATATTAGTACCTGCCAGAGGGAATTGTATAGAGGACAGCTGAAGAAGGCATTGGCCTCTGCTGGCTCCCCGGGACTCCCAGGAGAGATCAAAGGACACGAGGGAGTTTTTAGCAGCCTTGAGACTGGGAAAAGTTGCTAGTTCCTGCTATCGGAGGGGCGTCCTAGCGAGCACATGGTTCAATTATTCAACCTCCTCCCTCCCTGCCCCCTCCAACCATCCCTCGCTCATTCTCCACAGAAAGACGGGAACTGTGGAAAAATCGTACGGGGTCCCTAAAGCACCAGTGGTCCACTCAGGAATTTTCCCGTGGAAACGGCTGCTGTGTCGCCTCTTGACCGCCTTGACTTCGAGCTCAGAGAATGAGCTAAATCTGCTGCTGGCTGTCCGCTTCTCTCCCTGGACTGCGAGCGGTTTCACAGAGGAAAATAAAGATGCACAATATAAAAGCCAAAACAAATCAGCCAAAAAAAACCCCAAAAGACCCAACAACAAAAATAGAAAACCAAAAACAAACCTCAAACTAAAACCAAGGCTTTAAACCCTCGGTCGCGTCACTTCGGAGGAAAGCGGTGTCAACGCGGCAGCACTACAGACAGGCACCCCATTCCCCCCTTCCCCCGCCTTCCTCCCATCGTTCCCGGCCCCGCAGGCACCTCGGGCGGGCGGCGGAGCTGTGTCACGCCGGGCCGGGCACCCCGCACCGCGGGCCAGCGGAGCCCCGCATTCCTGAGGGAGCGAGCAGGTGCTCGGTTCCCAGGGGAGCGGAGCAGGTAGAGGCGAGGGAGGCTGTGTTGAGCATGGGATTTCCAGCCCGCAGAGGGGAGGAGGGAGCGGCAGGGGCACTTGCATTTGCGTAAAAACTTCGATGACTTTGTGCGTGGTCCCTCCGGAAAAAGACTTCATTAAATCACAAACCTCTTGTCTTTACCCAGTTATTGCCCTTTGATTTTGTGATTCCAGGGCCCTGTTTGCTTTGGCTGGGGACTTAAGTAAAGATTATCGTTATTAATATCTAACACAAACATTTTAATTGCAAACACACTGACGACCTTCACTGGGAAGCCCGGCATGTCAGCTGCAGCCGCGGGGGTCACGGAGAGTCTCTTCGGGAGGTATTTTCTTTATTTAATGAAAAAACTCTCCTTTAGGCGAACTTACTCCAAACAATCGCTCAAGTTACCCTGCTGCTGGAGGAGACGCTGCCGTGGGGGTCCTGCGGGGTGGACGGGCGGCTTGCTGAGGCGATTGCCCGGCTGCGGGTATATCTGACAGTCGGCTGCCCCGGTGTGGGCGCGACACTGTGCCTTTGAGGGGTGGCTCAGCACGGCTCCTGCCCTGATGCGGGCAGCGGGTCCCGCGGGGCTCGGATCGCCGTGTGAACTGTGTGTAGCCCTTCCCGAGGACTCGGCGGGGTTTGGAACAAATGAGAAAGTAAGTCGACGAGCTGCTAGCCCGATCTGAAATACTCTCTTACTGGGCAAGTGCCTTCCCCATAGGAGCGAGCTGCACCGTCTCCTCTCCCGTGCCAGGTCGCAGAGGTGGCACGCAGGGCCCCGCGCTCCCCGACGCGCCGCTTTCTGAAGAGTCCGAGGGTTCCCCGAGGCAACGGGGTTTAATTCGAAAGGGGAAAAAAATGGGGCACCTGTTGCATCACTGTGCCCACCACACCGTCCCGCCGCAATTAGTCCTTGCAAAGGAGTATCTCATTAGAGAGCGATTAGAAATAGTACATGATTGTTTTAAAAACTCGGCTGGCCACGGCGGCACGGAAGGCACGGCCGATTGGAGAGGCAGCTCTCTGGGCAGGCTCTACCCAGAGCTTCCACTTCAGACGGGTGTACCCTTGCCCCGGATGGCCAGGAAGGGGGAGACCTTCCCAAACGCGACTGTGACCTTTCAAAAAACAGAAACAAAGAATAAATCAAGGACTAAAGTTGGCGAGGAGACCGCACGCGGGTAGAGTTGAAAGTGTCCTCTGTTTACTTGCGCAGGCTGTCCGGCGAGCCCTGTGTGTGTGCCAGGGGCAGAATGCGCTGTTCCCTGGTGGTCGCCCCTTCCCGGGGGTACAATCTATTACAAACCGTAACGCTGACTCTGAGCAGCTCCGTTTCACCATCCTCAGAGAGGCTGTGTTTTTTTACATCACTGAGTGAAAGGCTTCATATGCTGTCACCCCCCACCCCCAAACCCTTTCGATCCCTTAACTCTTTCCTCCCTGAAGGACCCCATTCCCTTCTCCCTCAGGCTCAAGGAAGTCAAGGGGAGTTACCTTCTCTGGGAAGAAACTACAGCTCCCTCCAGCCCCAGAGGGAGCGGGCTCCTGTCACAGCCACTTGCTGCCCCATTAGTGCAGCAGGCCCGTCATTTTTGCCGCAGACAAGCCCTGCATTCAAGTCTTCGGTGCCGAGAGGAGGAGGTGAGACGCACTGAGCCTCTCCCAGCTCAAAGACCGGGGCAGGAGATCGGGGGGAGGCCGGGGTAACGACGGGCGGGGGTATCTTCTTTCATGCCCCGTTTCTAACCTCACCTTCCACGTGCAGGGCAAGGCCGGCGAAGCATCTTTGCCTGGCAAGGTACTCGAGCGGCACTGTTGGGCATTTTAGGGGAGCAATATCGCTCTCCAGGGGGACGTGCGTTCCACAAGCACGGCGAGGAACCGGGCCGCGGAGCGCTGCGGGCGGCCGCAGAGGCGGCGGGTCCTGTCCCTACAGCCACCCGCGCCCGCCCGGCTCCCCCGGGAGCCCACGGAGACACGGGTGATTCACACCGCGGGTGCGGCCCTAAAGGGGGAGCCTTGGAGGAGTAAACGAAGGAAAAATCTGTCCCGTGTCCTGCCTCCAGTCACACGGGTCATGCTTCTTCTACATGGGCCTGACTCTTCAGGCCTTCATTCACTGAGGTCAGTGGCAGGTTTGAACTCCGGGATCGGGTTATTTTATGAAATTAAGAGGACGGGAGGAAAACACTGTAACACAAAGAGCTTTATTTTACAATCCACGAAATCCATCTGTTCTTATATACAATATCACATTCCATCATTTAAATATATATATATGTTATGTTTACAAAAGAAAAGACAGTACTGAAATTATTTACAGGAACACAATGAGGCGGGGACTCTTTAAATATGATTCACACACAATGCAACCAAGGGCTTCACTCAGACAGGAATGAACTTCCCGGTGAGTCTCAGACAAAGCGGATCACCGGTACACAGGTAAGTATCTTAAATTTAAAAAAAAAAATTAAAAAAAGAAAAGGAAGGGTGGTTTATGCAACACAATTTAAAGAAAACAAAACTCGGGGGGAAAAAAAAGGCGGTAAGGGGGAAGTCTGTCTGTCTCGAGTCAGTGGGAGCCATTTTCTTTGGGGTAGGTGTACCTTGATTCGATCTTAAAAGGCCCCTGCTTGGGCTTTCCACCGTGTGAATTTGCTTCGTTACTTAGTTTAGAGGAGAGAGGGTGGAGACTCCATCTCCGTTAAATGTACTACCACAAAACCGGGTTTATTTCTCCACCGCTTCCTCCGCGCTGGGCAGTTTGGGATCGTCGGAAGAAATACTGTCCACTATTGAAGAGAGGCAGCGAAGGCTGCTGGAGGCCGACGACTCGACAGCGGAGACTCCTGCTCAACGAGAGAAAAGGCATTAAAGAGCAGACCGCTGCTCCTCGCCGGGCCTGCGGCTGGGGGCTGCCGGAGAGCCCGGGCAAAGGAGGGACCGCGAGAGCCGGACCGCTGGGAGCGCGGCCGTCGGGGCGAGGGGAGGGGGCCCGGGCCCG
>WBNO01008113.1:0-16014 GCA_013400575.1 Peucedramus taeniatus | reverse complement strand
GGGGCGGCTGAGGGGCCCTCACGAGGAGCTTCGAGCTGTGGGTTTGTTGTTTATTTTTTTTAATCAATTTTCCTTTATTCCTTTGTTATTTAGTCTCTCTGTGCTTAATCTTTTATCCTTTTTTCTTTCGGCACGCGGATAAAGCCGCCCCGTAACCACAGACCTGCAGCGCAGCCGCAGCCCCGCAAGGGATTCGCCACATTTTGTACCCGGCACGGATTAAAATCTGGTTTTTAGACATTTCAGTCTCGGGTTTACGCGGTTTGAAGCGAGGGAAACGATGCCCTGGCCCTCCTTCCGTTCCCCTGCACGTCAAACAACACTCAAAGCCTTAATTTAATCCTTACTCAGGCCTTTAAACCCATAAATTCCGAATTTTTACCTTAAAACAATGGGATACGGATGTTGGGAATTGTGGTTTTGGGTTAAAACTGACCCTAAATAGAGCAACACCAGCCTCAGGTTGGGTCTCTACCTCAGGACCTCGACGTGACCTCAGGCACCTCCTCGTGGTTTGGGGTTAAAAACGCGGCTTTTCCCTTTTTTTTCTGCTTTAAAACGGGAATAATTGAGCAGAACTGGGTAAAATACCTAAAGAAAAATTATTTTTACGGCTGGCCGAGTGTTGTAGCTCTGTAGCATCACGTGGTTTGCAGGAACTTCCTCTTTTGGGGGGATTTAACCTTTTTTAAAATGCAATTTAGGCACGGGCTCCTTGGATATTTTTAGTGCTATTTTAAACCAGAAGCGTAATGCGGGTTGTTGTTTTAATTTTTTTTAATGTCTTTTTACAGGATTATTTCTAAGTGCATTTCTGTAAAATGTAATGGGTTTTTTGACTCAGAACCCAAACCAACCCCCCAAAAACTCTCATTCCAGCCCAGAATTGATGTTTAAATGTTGTTGGTTTGGTGTTTTTTGCTCCTTTTTGTGCTCTGGGATCCTTGCCTGGATATCTAAATCTTCAGTCAGCTGCTGGGAGGATCAGAGAGGGTGGGTCTGACATGATCTCATGATTTTCTTTGGGATAAGACATTCCCCAAGGAAAAGGAGTATCCTGAATTTCATTTTTAATTTCTTTTTCCCATAAATCTGCCCCTGGGGTGTGGGGATAGAAGGGACCAGCCCGGTCTCTTCTTCCTCAAATTCCGCTGAAATTGAGGATATTTATCCAAAGTTTGGGGTTTTCCAAAGGCTTCCAAAACCTGGATTCCTTCTCTTCCCTCTTTTCCTTCTCCAATTTGGGATTGGGGTTGTTTTTGCTGCCAGACAAGGAGCTCATCTGAGTGTTTCCCTTTTATCTTTCACTTTTGAAGGTAAATAAAACCTATTTTCCTATTTCCTTGCCATCAGTTAAATATTCTGCATGGAATTTGGGCTTTTTTTGGGGAATTTTAGGCAGGAATGTCGGTGATGGTGTCAGAGACCTGTTGCTGGTGTTTAAATCGATTTATCAAACTTTGTGCTGCTCTGAGAGTGGAAATTGAGGAAGATTCCTGGTGTTAAAATGCCCGATTTTGATCCTGTTTCAGGAATTCTTGGCTGAAAGACTTGTCCTGGTTTTTTTTTTTTGTGTGTGTATCTGGATAGAAACCTCCTGCCCCAAAGGCTGGGATGGAGCAGAATTTTGGGAATATTCCAGTGGATTCTATGGCTGGTGGTGATGTTCTGCTCGGGTAGGGACGGAATTAACTTTCCCTGAGAGTTTTGTTTGGGATTTGGGAGCTGAGTTTGGGCTGGGAATGGGCCTGGAGTGGCTGAAGGGATATTCCATACCTGCAAAGTGTTCTTTTCCATAGGAAAAGTGGGATAGAGGAGTGGGAAAATGGGAGTTTGGCTTCCAGGACTGCACAGAGTGGGAGGAATAACTTTGCTTGGATTTTGGGTCCCTTTTTTCCACGTGGTTTTATCTCATCCCAGGAATTTTCTTATTTCCTTTCCCATCCTGGTCCTTTTTTGGGGTCTGCTTCCTTCAGGCTTTACAATTCCAGCTCAGCCTTTGCTGTTCTTTTTTTTTCCTGGGAAATCCAAATTTCCAGGCTGGGATTTGTCCTCCTGCCATTACCCAGGTCCTCTAGGACCATTCCCATTCTGCCTTCCTCTTCCTCCTCATCCTCCAGGACAGATCCTGATCCCTTGTGTGTCCTGCTGTGGCTGGAGCATTCCCAGTGATCCTGGCTCTTGGAATTCCAAATCCACTGATCCCAGTCGAGATCCTGCTGGATCTGGAGCTGGTGCCCAGGGAGGATCTTGCCTGGAGCTGCTTTCACTTCTAAAATCCTGGGAATTTTTGCCAGAATGGGCAGGTGATCCTTCTGGAATGGCAGAACACCTGGATCTGTCGTGCTCTGCTGGATTTGGGACGTGCAGGAGGAGCTGGAAGATCCCAGGATGGAGGGATAATATGGATGGACACCACGGATAACCCAGAAAATCCAGGAGCTCCTGTTGGAACTGGGATGTCCCCTGGAGGTGGGGTTGTGCTGGCAAGGGGAAGTCTGGGGGTGACAATCCCAGAGATCCAGAGGGTGGTGAACTGCCCAGGGCCACCCGGAGTCACAGGAAAGGATTCCCAGATGCAGGAAAAGGGCTGGGAATGCCTTGCCCAAGTCCGAATCTTGATGAGAGAACATCTGGGCTGCTGTGGATGAGGAATTCTCCAGAGGGAAGGACCATGGCACCCTCTGGATGCCATCGTGGTGTTGGGCAGCACAGGAAGGAGGAGGAAAATCCAGGTCCTTCCAGAACATTCCAAGATTTTGCCATCGAACAGAGGAAGAGCAGGGAATCTCCAAAGGAGATCCAGGTCTCGGAACTGGAGAGGGTCAGATCCATGGGGATGTGGTTGGTTCTGGAAAAGCTCTTGGAAAGGCACAGCAGCTTCCCAGGCATGGCTTTGGTTCCAGCTTTGTTTATCTGCTCTGGAGTTAGCTCAGAGCCAGAAAATTCCATGCTATTTATAGGGACAAATCAGGAAATTCTCGTTTTGGAATTTCCTTTTGGATGAACTTTCTGTGTAACGGGAGAAATCTGCCTCCGCCTTCTCCTGAGGTTCCTGGAGAACAGGAGGCTCCAGAGGGACCTTGTGGCTCTCCATAACTCCCTGTCAGGAGGGGGATTTGGGATCTGATCTCAGGGAATAACAGGATGAGAGGGAAAGGCCTCAGGCTCCTCCAGGGGAGGCTGAGGTTGGACACCAGCAGGAATTTCCTCAGGGGAAGGGTGGTCAGGCCTTGGAAGTGCTCAGGGAGCTTTGGAATCCCCATCCCTGGAGGTGTCCAAGGAACTCCTGGATGTGGCACTCAGTGCCAAGGTGGGCATTGGGCACAGCTTGGACTGGATGATCCCGGAGGTGTTTTCCAGCCGGAATAATCCCAGGATTCCGGGCTGGTGCAGGAGTTCCTGCTCCGGATCTGTCTCTTCCTACAGCGGAGCCTTGCGCAGGCACTGCTGACGCCAGGGAGAGTTTAAAATCCAGAACTTTCAATTTCTCCATCTGCCTTTGGGAAGGCTGGAAAAATGGAGGCAGGAAGTTGAAGGGGAAGCAAGGACGGCATCGTTCGGCTTTCGTGTTGTGCTCTGAAGTTCTGGGATTGCTGTTCCCAGGGATCAGCTGGGAATGTTCTCCTGGAGAAGGGAAAGCTCCAGGGAGAGCTCAGCCCCTTGCAGGGCCTAAAGGAGAGCTGGAGAGGGACTTGGGACATGAGGCCTGGAGGGACAGGACACAGGGAATGTCTCCAAATTGGAAAAACGGAGATTGGGCTGGGATCTTAGGAATTGGGAATTCCTGGCTGGGAGGGTGGGGAGGGGCTGGCCTGGAATTCCCAGATTTGCTGTGTCTGCCCCTGGATCCCTGGCAGTGCCCGAGGCCAGGTTGGACACTGGGGCTTGGAACCGCCTGGGATGGTGGAAGTATCCCTGATATGGGGGTGGGATTGGATGGGATTCAAGGTCTTTTCCCACCCAAACCATTCCGTGATTCCACCTGATTTCTGTTCGGTGTCACCACATTCCCAGCTCGGAGCTTGGTCTTGCTGTGGTGTCCCTGTCCCAGCAGCAGCGCTTCCAAGGCTCCGACACTTCCCAAACAAAGCTGCCTGGAAGAGGAAGGTGAGGCTCTCCCTGATATCTCCAGACCATTGTTTCATCTATCTTGGCATTTCCTTAGAAGCATTTCCAGCATTTCCTTTGGAAAGGTCACTCAGGAGCTCCTTGTCCACAGCCCTTCCTCGAATCCCAGACTGGTTTGGGTGGGAAGGGACCTCAAATCCCATCCCAGTGCCACCCCCTGCCATGGATGGGGACATTTTCCATAAACCAGGTTGCTCCAAGTCTTTCCCAACCTGGATCCCATCCCTGAGGTTTGCAGAGGTGAATTGTTACTCCTGATCCTGCTGTGGGAGCTTCTCTGCTCCCAGGTGTGAGATGCAGCACCTGGAAATACCTGGAGAGGTAAAAACTCATCCTTTGGGAGTTGTGGGGTTTTTCCCTTCAGGAGATTCCTGATCCGTGGGATTAAGGTTGGTGGTGTTTCAGATTTGCGCTGCTGATCCATTCTTGCTTGTCCTGGTGATGGGTGGCTTTGACAGTGTTCCTTCTCCAAGTGCTTCCCACAGGGATGGGCTCAGAGGGAATTTTTGTCCTGCAGTGCTGGGAATTCCAGAGAAAACGCAAATGGAAAGGCAGGAGGTGGCTCGGGGGATGGTGGTTGACATTTGTTTGGAAACCCTCTGGAACAAACTTTTGGCTTCACGTGCAGCTCCTGTTGAAATCCGATTTAATTTATGGAGGGAGGAGGAATATGGGGTGAGAGACCAGAATTTTGGGAATGCTGTCTGGAGGGAATCTGGTTATTGTTTGCTTAGAGAGGATTAATAGGATTCATGTTTCTGCTGGGCCTGAGCAGTTTGTACTCGGTTCAAATTAAATAATTCCTCAAAAAAACTCACACTCAGATGGGAACAAACTCCAGGAATTGTGCTGGAAAATCCTCCTCTCCTGCACCCGTGTTTGGTCATTCCCTGTAAGGTTTATTCCTTGAGCTGTGATCTCAGTGGGAACTTCTCGTGGAAAAACTTCCAGCTGGAGTCGACTTCCACAAGCTTGGAAAGCAAAACCCTGTGACGGCGTCAGCGTTGGCGGGACGAGAACCTCGGCACTGCCGGAACTCAGCGCGGAGCTTCGGGAACGGCCGGGAAAGCTCCTGGAAAACCTCGTGTGGGGCTGCAGGAAGAGTCCAGTTCTGGGAGACAGCAGATGGACAAGGGGGAAATGAGGAATTCCCGGGTGTGGAGTTTTCCTGGTTTGGGCTGGGACAGGGTTGGGATTTTTTGCAGCTGCTGCTCCGGCAGTGCCGTGTTTGGGGTTGGGAACGGGGACGGAGCTGGGAACGCGCTGATGTTGTGGCTGCTGCTTTGTCCTCGCCCTAAATCCAGAATTCCCGGTGGCCTCGCTCTGTCCCCGAGGAGCTGCTCAAGGACTTTGCCGCTCTTTGATGTTTCACTGGTCTCAGTCTCCGTCCCTGGCCTGCTTAGACGGGGCTTGGAGTACCCTGGGATAATGGGAGGTGTGGAATGGCAGGAGGTGGAATGGGATGGGCTTTAAGGTCCCTTCCAGCCCGAAGCCCTGTGTGCTTCTCTTTCCAGATCTCTGTGGTGTTTCATTTTCCTCTCCCTGTATTTGTACCTTCTTTTCCCACCTCACAGCACCGAATTCTCAGTGATTTCACCCAAACCAAGCCCCACTTCCCTTGACCACGGTGCTTTTTGCGTGGAGATTTTTTTTTTGTTGTTTCTGTATGATTTTACTCCTCTCCGTTTCAAACCCTTTCCATTTAAGCTCTTGGAGAGATCGGATATTTTCTACCCACAGAATTCCAGCCTCGTCCCACCCTGTGAATTCTTGCAGGGTTTGCTCTTCACCCATGAGAGCGCTCATGGGAGTGTCCTCCTGGAAACTGCTCTGGCCTCGGCTCAGCTCCACCCAGCTGGAACTGGTTGGAGTTCTCCACCTAAATGCTTCCACTTCCAACTCATCCCTCGTCACCCTTCCGACAGGGGGGTTTCATGCTTTGCCTTATTGCTCCTGAAATTATTAATTGTAATAAAACCCCAACTCTGTTGTCACAAAGAAGTGAAATGCCAGGTTTTAAGCGATGCTGTTGCAAGTGTCACCACCGGTTGTGTTCCCTGTGACATTCAACTTGTTAGGTTAAGCTTGTTAATCACCTGTTTAATTGATTAATCACCTGTTCTCTATATTTAATATTTTAAACAGTGAAAGCAAACGGGTGTTTTGTGAATTTTGAGTGCTTTAAACTGTGGTGCAAATTCTGCTTCCGTGCCTCGGGTTGCTTTTCTCCCCGTCCTAGAAGCCGCTGTGAGCAGATGCCAAAGATGACCCATCTAATCCTTGTCTTTTAACTTGCAGCTTTGTGTTGTTCTTGGAAAGTTTCGCACCACTTGTGAATTCCCTGAACCTTGGCCTTGCCAGCCCCCTTGTGTTGGGCCCTCCTCCTTTTCAGCTTGCCCAAATTAAGACCCACTTGGCTCTCCAGCACTTGGCTGCCAGCGGCGGGCGGGCACCTCCCCACGCTGGCGTCCGCCAGGCATTGCTGAAAGACGCAATGTTTAGCCCCAGAGGAACCTTGCCCCCGAGGCCCAGAGGACCCAACCCGTCGGGCACCAAACCCCCGGGAGCTTTCGGGGCCGGAGGCGCGGCGGGGCCGCCCAGGAAAGCCGCGCCCGCGACGCCCCAAGGAGCGCCCCAGAGATTCTCGGGGCAGGACACGCTGCAGTCATGGACGGGTTCGCAGAGGATCAACGTCCGCGTCACGCTGCACAGGGCCGACCCCAGGAAGGTCAAGGAGAAGACCAACCTGCACCAGGAGCAGAAGGGAGACCTGCGTGCCACTCGCTGGGATGGCGGCCCTGGCACCGCCGGGCCGAAGCCGCCCGGCCCGGCGCCGGTCTTGGAGCAGAAGTCCAACCCCCAGAACCGCTACACGCCCGAGAGCGCCTCCAGCATTTTAGCGAGCTTCGGGCTGTCCAACGAAGACCTGGAGGAGCTGAGCCGCTACCCCGATGACCAGCTGACGCCCGAGAACATGCCGCGGATCCTGCGGGAGATCCGCATCCGGAAGATGGGCCACGCCGTGCCCGGCCTGCACGCTCCGAGCCGGGGGGAGGAGCCGGTGGGCGAGAGCAGCGGCGCCGCCGTCAAGGGCAAAGTGATCGACTACGGCCACGCCAGCAAGTACGGCTACACCGAGGACCCGCTGGAGATCTGCACCTACAACCCCGAGGCGCTGCCTGAGGAACCGCTGGAAGCGCGCGTCTACAATCCTGAAAACTCGAGCGTGGAGAACCGGGAAGAATTCCAGCGGGAGCAGAGCGTGCCGGTGGCCGTCCCGCCGCCCAACGTGCCGTGCAACCCCGTGTTCCCGGCCGAAGATCTCATCAAGCTGCCGACCTTCCCCAACGACTCCTCGCCCGCTCCGTCGTTTTTCCCGGCCGAGCCGCCGGCCAAGGTGCCGGTGCTGTGCAGCGCCACGCCCGCCGTGGTGCCGGTGGTGAAGCCGGTGTCCCAGCCGCCCATGCCGCCGGTGCTGCCGCCCATACTGCCGGCGCTGCTGCCCACGCCGCTGCCGCAGCCCATGCTGCCCCCGGTGATGCCGCCGCTGGTCCAGCCGCCCGTGTCCCAGCACGTGTTGCCCGCCTTGACGCCGCCGCCCTTCTCGCCCGGGCTCCTGGCCGCCATCAGCCAACACGAGCAGAAGCAGCGCGACACCGGCGGCGCCCATCAAGGGCCCAGCACCTCCGGCGGGGCCTCGGCAGGACACAAACCCTACCACAAACCCTACCAGTCAGCGGCACAGGAGCCCATCAAATCCCCGTTCGGGGTGGTGAAGGCGTCCTGGCTGCCCGTGTTCTCGGACCAGAAGAGCAAACGCCTGCCCACCCCGTCCATGATGAACGACTACTATGCCACGTCGCCGCGAATATTCCCACATTTGTGTTCTCTGTGTAACCTTGAATGCACTCATATGAAGGTGAGTGGCTTTCCCCGATTATTCCCTAAGCGTGTGTACTCGGCACCTTTTCCTGCCGCTGGTTGTTTTCCCTGGGAATTCCATGGATTGGGATGCTGGTCGCCAAGTTTGAGTGTTGGGAATGGTGCTAGAAAGGATTGTAACGGCGTGTTCTGCTCCCAGCTGCATTTCAGAGTTGCTTTACGTGTTGATTTTCATTTTTTTTTTTTTAGTACTGAAATGTTTTTTGACTTTGCAGCGGGTCTCAACCGACGAAACAAACGGAGTGAAATATTAATGTCGTGTGTGGGGGACTCAAATCATGTCTGGGGGCGGGTGAGATGTCTGTGTGTTCATTCCCCCCCCTCCTCCTCCTCCAAACTCTGCCTGAAAACAAAAGAGCCCTTTTAGAACCCTAAATTTCATCTTCCAAATCTGCTCTGTGTGACAACGCTGAATATTCCGGAGACTGGCTCGGGGCGACGCGGAAAATGCGTCCATTCATCCCACCGAGCCTTCAGCCTTGAAGGAAATCACAGTTTCAGCTTTGAAGGAAAAAATGAAGGGAGAAAATGGTGGATAATGGGAGATAAACAATATTTTGGAAGCTGTGGGTTTTCCTGGAAAAGCCTGAGGTTTGATCTGTCAAAACTATGGGAAAAATGTGTGATATAAAAAAACCAGAGTATTTAATTAGTAATTATTTAATGTGTTTGAATCGCAAAGTGTGGAGAGGCTGTGGGGGAGGGATTTTTGTAATTTGGCAAAACCTTGGAGATTTTAGGCTCTGTTTGTTGTGAATTAAAAATCTGGCTGAAAATGGGGATGGCTTTGTTAGGGAAAAACGAACAGAAATTCCCAAACCCTTTTCCCCAGGAAGCACTGAGGGCCAGGGAGGTGGGAGCTGGAAATGGGAAGGGAAGGATGATCTTAAATAAAAGTGGGTGAAGTTGAACAGGAAAACAAAAGTGGGGGTGGGGGGGTGTTAACAAAGGGGAAAAGCAATTTGGGAAAAGGGAATTAATTTAGATGGGAATTCTTTGCTCGTTTAAGGAGGGAAATGTTGTCACTAAAATTCTGTTGGCATATCAGCTCTGGCTGAGGGTTTTGGGGTGAATTAAAGGTTGTGAGATCTTGTCCTGGTGGCACTGGGGTGGGATGTGTTCCCAGGAATCCTGATCCAACTGCAGCCTCCCAAATCTGCTCCCTGACCTTCAGCTCTGGCCCAGATTCGCTTCCTTTGGGAAGCGTTTGGTGTTTGTCTCCCGGGGACACAGGAGACCTCCCAGGAGCAGTCCTGGTGCAGAAGAACCAGAAGAATTTGGGAGTTTTTATCCCAAAAATAAAGCTTTGATGAAGAAGTGTGCAGCTGGTGTATCCATGAATTGCAGACATCGAAGAATTCCTCTCAGTTCCAGCTCTGCAGTTCGGCGAATCCGATCGGTTTCGGGTGGTTGGAGATGACCTGAACATTCAAGGTTTGTCTTCCCAGCCATTCCCTGTCCCCTTCTAGAAGAGCTGGATGGGACTTCAGGTTGGAAGAGCCACCAGATCCAGTGATTCCTGGTGATTCCTGAGGACTTGAGACATTTGATGCTGTCCCAGGTGGCATCGCTGTCCCCGGCCTGGAGAAATGGATTTCATGGATTGTGGTACTTGGAGTTGTCACCAGCTCCATGCCCAGGTGGGACCAGCCACCCCGGGGTCGGGATCGGTGCCATTCAAAGTCTCCATTGGTGACAAGGACACCGGGATGGGTCACCCTTGGCACAGCGAAGGTGACACCAAGCTCTGCACTGGGATCACACCTAGAGGGATTTTCCTGGACAGCCTGGAGAGGTGGGACCATCAGCGCATGCAGGAGCTCCTGGGGCAGGACAATCCCGGCACAGATCCAAGATGGGAAGAGAATGATTGGAGCAGCCCTGGGAGGAGGACTCGGGATGTCCTGGATGAGAAGCCCCAAATATCCCGGACAGATCCCTGTGCTCTGGGCTGATCTCACAGCGTGGGCAGCAGGAAAGTTGGGAATTCTGCCCAGGTGAGACCCCACCTGCAGAGCTGCCTCCAGCTTTGGGGCAACATCAGGACGACCTGGAGCTGCTGGAGCAAATCCAGAGGAGGCCACGGAGATGCTCTGGAGCCAGGCTGGGAGAGCTGGGAATGTTCACCTGGAGAAGGGAAAAATCCAGGGAATGCTCAGAGTCCCCAAAGGGGCTCCAGGAGAGCTGGAGAGGGACTGGGGACAAGGCCTGGAGGGACAGGACACAGGGAATGGCTCCCACTGGGAAAGGGGAGATTGGGCTGGGATCTTGGCAATTGGGAATTCCTGTCTGGGAGGGTGGGGAGGGGCTGGTCTGGAATTCCCAGATTTGCTGTGGCTGCCCCTGGATCCCTGTGAGTGCCCAAGGCCAGGCTGGATGGATTTGGATCCAAGTGGGATTGGGGAAGGTGTCCCTGCCAGGGCAGGGCTGGGAATAGGATGGGATTTAAAGTCCCTTCCAACCCAAACCGTTCCATGATTCCGAGACAACAGGAACCAACATCGGATGAAGATGAAGGTGTCAAACGAGGAAAACCTTCTCCATCCCACACTTGAAGACCCTGAAAAAAAAATTCCAACTATGGATTCCGAGTTCAGGCTGTTGGTGCTGAGCTCCCTTTTCCCGAGGATTTTTCATGGATTTTCCCATGGGTTTTCCATGGATTTTTTAATCCGCTCTTGGATTGACCCGTTTTGGATCCGACCACGCCGCGTTGCCCATGGGAGGAGAATTCCAGCCATTGGAGTATGAAACCCAGAGGTTCCCTCCTAGATGTGGGATATTCATCCAGACAACATCACTCCAACTTGGCCGTGCCAAAACTCTGGAAGCTGAATTTTCCCTGGATAAAAAGCCCTCCTGAATGTCATTTTTACAGATTTCTGAAATATTTAAGGTGGTTTTTTTTTTGATTCAGAAGCCGCAAGTTTTGGTATTTCCCCCCTGCACCCAGTTTTTAATAGAAAATTGATCATTTTCAACTTTGAGGCAGGCAGTTCCAAAATATTGGGAATTTGTTGAAAAAATGGTGGAAATTTGTGGAGGTGCCCATGGAAGGTGAGGTTGAGGCAGCACCAGAATTTGACAGATTTGGTCTCATTTTGATCTCAGGCAGGAAGGGTTGTGGTGAGAGGTTGGATTCTGATCTTGAGGGATTTTGCAGCCTTAGAAATTCCAGGAATGTTCCTGTGGGATCCTCAGGGTTGGGAGTGAGGAGCTGCAGCCACACCAAGGTGGATTTTTCAGCACTAAAAGCAGAATTTGAGGCAAAAATCGATGCTTGGGCCAGGTATTCCCAGAAGTCTTTGTGTCCTGGATGTTTTTTAGGGCAGAATTCCCAGTTTCGCTCTGGGGTAGGCAGAGTCTGACCCCGCTGCTGTTCCTTTTCAATTCTAATTTTCCAAGTCCTCAAAATCTTGAAGGATTTTATGGATATTCCACGGAGCAGCTTCGTTTTCCGCTCGGAATCGCGTCCCGTCGGAATAACAAAGCAGCATTTGTGGGATTCCTCCCTCTCCAAACACTTCACATCTTGGATGGAGCAGATTTCTTGGAATAACAGCAATTCCTTCCTCCTCAATCCCGTCACGTCTGGAATGAAGTGGATTTGAAACATTCCCAGCGTGAGGGGTGGGGTTTATCCTCATTTTTATCCACTTTTGTTCCCTAAATCCGTTCAGAGTTGGGGGTGACGCCTCCTTGGACCTCGAGTCTTTGAAATCCTTGGAATTTTCTGTTTCCCGTGAAGATTTGCGCTCAGGATTCTTTTATTGGACATTTTGCTCCATCACCTTCTGCTTCCAGGATTTCTTGGTGGTGATCCATGAGTGAGAGGAGGTTGGGATGGAATTAGGGAAGGTAGGAATGGAGGAGTTTGGATGGGATTTTTCTTCTCTCCAGGATTTGATGGGAAGGGATCCTGTACTTTTAGGGGAAGGATTTCTTTGGATCCCTGTAAAGTCATGGCTGCCCCATCCCTGGAATGTCCAGATCCAGGTTGGATGGGGCTTGGAGCAACCTGGGATAATGGGATCATCTTTAGGTTCTCTTCCAAGCCAACCATTCCATGATGATTCCATGGGCAGTGGAATATTCACAAAGAGTGGCCCAGAAAGGGCCAGGAATGAGACAAAGAGGAGGAAAATCCATAAATCCAGAGGGTTTTGGATCCTGCGGACAGTGGAATATTCCCAAAGAGTGGGAAGAGCCAGGAATGAGGCAAAAAGGAGGAAAATCCATAAATCCAGAGGGTTTTGGATCCTGCGGACAGTGGAATATTCCCAAAGAGTGGGAAGAGCCAGGAATGAGGCAAAAAGGAGGAAAATCCATAAATCCAGAGGGTTTTGGCTGGTGAGGACCTGGCGAGGAGGAGATTCCCAAAAGTCTTGGATCAGCAGCTGGAGGGATTTGGGAGCCAAAACCCCTCCTTGGCACGACGGAATTGGAATTCTTGGAGCCAAATTCCCTCTGACACCGTGGAATTGGAATTCTTGGAGCCAAATTCCCTTTTCATTCCCACCAAGTTTTCCATGAGGAGCAGCTTTGGTTTATCCTGGTTAAATTCAAACCTGGAAAAATCCGGATCCTTGGGAGTGGGATTTCTTAGGGATGGCCTGGAATTAGGGAAAACCTGCTTGGAATGCTGAAATTACTGCTTTATCCACATGGGAATCATTCCATCATCCTGACTCTTCAGATCCATTATTTTGTATTAATTATTCCCAATTTGATTGGATTTTATGCTCTAAGAGCAGCTGGAAGTTGATTTTTTTTTTTTCCCAAGGATATTTAATAATTATCATTGGTGGATGTTCCACCTTGAAGAATTCCAGAGTTTTCCAAGGAATATCCCTTCTCCATAGAAAACTGCCTTTTTTCCCAGCTCCCTGTCAATATTCCCAGTCAAACCCGACCTTAGGGATTTACACGGAATTAAATCCTTTTTTAATCTGATTTTTTAACGATAAACGAGTGTGAAAAACATCCCGAGGCTCTTGAATGACCTTTGAGCTGTGACATGATGGGAGCTGAACATTCCCAGAGCTCCAGGCACGGAAATTCCGGGCTGGGAATGAGATTGGATGTGGAGATGCCACATTTTGAGGGAGCTGGAATTGCTCACGGATGTGACAGCAAATCATGGATTTGCTCCCTTTAATTCTGATTTTTTCGGAGCAGCCTCTGGTGATCCACGTGGTGCTGCCATCCCCAGCCTGGGGGTGGGTTAACTGATGAGTTAATTGATTTAATTAATGGATTGAATTAATTGATTTAATAAATCCGTTTCTTTAATTCTGATAATAATTGGTTGGATTAATTGGTTGAATTAATTGATTTAATTGAGCCTTTTGTTCCGGAGCAGTGATAATCAGCTTTTACTCTCCCGCCTGAATTCCATGGAAATTTGACTTTTCCGAGGTAAAACTGGGCTGGAAGTGGAAGGCAGCTCCCGAGGGACGGGGCCGATCCCCCGTGTCCCGCGCTGATCCCGCTTTTCCCGATGTTCTTTCTCCTGCCAGGATTGGATCCTGCACCAGAACAACCCCGCCCACCTCGAGAGCTGCCGCAGGCTGCGCCAACAGTAAGGGATCCGCTGGGGATCCAGGGATCCATTGGGAACCCACCAGGAATCTGCTGGGGATTAATTGGGAGGCCGCTGGGGATCCATTGGGGATCTGCTGGGGATCCACCAGGAATCCACTGGGATTCACTGAGAACCTGCTGGAAATCCAGTGGGAGTCCACTGGGAATCCATTGGGGTTCAGCTGGAAATCTGCGGGGGATACATTGGGAATCTGCTGGGGATCCATTGGGAATCCATTTGGAATCCACTGGGCATCCAGTGGAAATCGTGGAATGCTGGGGCAGGACCTTAAATCCCAACAATTCCAACCCCATCCATGGGCAGGGACAGCTCCCACAATCCCACTTGGATCCAAGTCCATCCCAACCTGGCCTTGGGCACTGCCAGGGATCCAGGGGCTGGGAATTCTCTGGGAATTCTCTGGGAATTCCTTTCCAGCCAGGAGTTCCCAGTTCCCAAGATCCCAGCCCAATCTCCCCTTTCCCAGTGGGAGCCATTCCCTGTGTCCTGTCCCTCCAGGCCTTGTCCCCAGTCCCTCTCCAGCTCTCCTGGAGCTCCTTTAGGGACTCTGAGCATTCCCTGGATTTTTCCCTTCTCCAGGTGAACATTCCCAGCTCTCCCAGCCTGGCTCCAGAGCAGAATCCTGGAATTGTGTTGGGAGTGAGCCTAAATCCCATCCAGGGACACCTTCCCCCATCCCAGCCTGGCCTTGGACATTCCAAGGATTTGGGGCAGCCCCAGCATTTCCCTGGATTCTCCCCCCATCCCAAGAAAAGCTTTGGGATTTCAAACACCCAGTGGGATCCAATCCTGAATCATCCCAAAATCACAGCTCCCCTTTGGAATCCCTCAGAGTTTTCCCTGGAATTTTCCCTTCTCCAAAAGAACATTCCCAGTTCTCCCAGAGCTGAGTGGCTCCAAAATCCTGGAATGGTTTGGGATGGGGGGAACCTCAAATCCCATCCAGGGACATCCCCACTCTCCCAATTCCCATCCAACCTCACTTGGACAAACAGAAATCAACTTTTGGTGCCTTTGGGATCCCAAATGGGAATATTTATGTGGGAAAATCCTTTTTTGGGGGGAATTTTGGCTTTCCCACTGACTCTTTTCCCTTTGTCATCGACAGATATCCGGACTGGAATCCTGAGGCTCACTCCTCCAACAGGTACCTTGTGCTTTTCATTCCTTCCCTTAATTATTAACTAATTAATTAATTAATTTTAACCAATTGTTTTCCCTGATTTGCCTCCTGTCAACCAGGTAACATTTTTATTATAAAAATTTTGGGGCTTTTTATGGGATTTTGTCCCAAATTCCATAGAATTCCAGGCTGGTTTGGGTTGGAGGAACATTAAATTCCACAGCTTTTTATCCAGGTTTTTCCCAGTTTTATCTAGTTTTTCCAGTTTAGTCCAGTTTTTCCAGTTTTGTCCATTGTCATTTCTTTCTTTCCCCAGAAATTTCATTTCTCCCTTTTCCCAAATTCTTGTTTTTCCCAGAAATCTCGCATCTCCCTTTTCTTGAATTCCCCCTTTTTCCCAGAAATCTTTCTCCCTTTTCCCAAATTCTCCCTTTTCCTAAATTCCCTTTTTTCCAAATTCTCATTTCTCCTTTTTCCCAAATTTCTTCTTTTCCCAAACTCTCATATCCTCCTTTTCCCAAATCCTCCATTTCCCAGATTCTTCTTTGGGAATTTCTCCCTTTTCCTGAATCCTCTTTTCCCACAAGTCTCAGGTCTCCCTTCTCTGCAATCCCTGCTTCCTGCAGGAATGCTAAAAGAGCAAATCTCGTTTTTCCCAAATCTCCCTTTTCCCAAATTCTCCTTTCTCCCATTTTCCAAATTCCCATTTTCCCAAATTCTCCTTTCTCCCATTTCCCAAATTCCCATTTTCCCAAATTCTCATTTCTCCTTTTTCCCAAATTCCCCCTTTTCCCGCAAAAAGAAAATCTTGTTTCTGTCTTCTCCCAAATTCCCATTTTCCTGTAGAAATGCTAAAAGAGCAAATCTCATTTTTCCCAAATCCCCCTTTTCCCAAATTCCCCCTTTCCCCAGAAATCTCACTTCTCCCTTTTCCCAAATTCCCCTTTTTCACAAATTCTCATTTCTCCATTTTCCCAAGTTCTCCCTTCTCCCTGATTCCCCCTTCTCCCAAATTCTCATTTCTCCCTTTTCCCAAATTCCCCCTTTCCCCAGAAATCTTGGGTCTGCCTTTTCCCAAATTCCCTTTTTCACAAATTCTCATTTCTCCATTTTCCCAAGTTCTCCCTTCTCCCTGATTCCCCCTTCTCCCAAATTCTCATTTCTCCCTTTTCCCAAAATCCCCCTTTCCCCAGAAATCTCAGGTCTCCCTTTT
>WBNO01008112.1:93503-467927 GCA_013400575.1 Peucedramus taeniatus | reverse complement strand
TATTTTATATATATTATTTATATATAATTTTTAATAAAAGAAATATATATAAAAATTATATATAATTAAATTAACTTTTATCCTGTCTCATATTAGGGTGCTTTGTGTACCACAGCTCGTTCTTTGTTCACACCGCGAAGTGTGTACACCTGCCTTGGTGCAGCATCAAGATACACCAATGAATTTTAGTTTTCTATTTCTTCATCACTATAAATGGAACCCTTTATTACAGAACATTGTTCCTTTGCAGGTACAGTGCTCTCATTTTATCTTACCCAGAGCTCCCCAAATCTTCTGTCACACTGATACTTACTGTACTCTTTTTCCCATATTAAACATCATAACAAATTGTTCAACACTACACCTCTATTTTTGATTGTGTTGCTTGAGTATCTGGGAAAGCAGGACTGTAAAACCTGGTATGTGTGTGTGTATGCATACTATAGAAAGGGAAGTTTTGAATTCTTAAAATTCTTTATTGTATATGTTATATTTACTGCTAATTAGAGTAAATACCCTGTACTCTGCATGAAATTCCAAACATTGCTCAGTGGGCATCTTGACTGTTCCCTACCCCTGAAAGCTGAAAGGGAAAGCATGCTTGCTTCACCTGCTATTTGATTGCTGACCTAATTAATTGAGGCAGCTTTTCCTGAAGGTGGAAAGTTTAAAAAGCTTCTGCTGACTGACCACAGCTAGAACTGTCATGGTGTCCTGGGGCAGCTCCCCCTCTCCCCTGGGAAGGAAGTTCATCCAAGTTACCCAATGAGGGCCTATAACTTTTACAGTATAGATACAGACAACAATACTACAAGGCTGTGCATACAGTGATGGTGTTTTCCTCTGCCATGGAAATGAATACAGGTCATTTGGGCACAACCCACTAATTTAGGCAGAAGAAAATAGGTAAGTATTTGTCTGTGACTCTATCTTAACCTCTGTTGTACAGGTACCACAGGCTCATGGAGAGTTTTTAGGGCTGATATCTTGGTAAAATCTGGTCCGGTTTCTGCTCTGCTGCTGATCCACATCTTTGTGCAGTTCGCAGTCCTTAGGACTTGTGAGTGTTGGCGAAACAGCACATGTAGGGTGCTGGAGCAGCTGGTAGGCTCTGCTTCTGTCTGATCCAGTCCCTGCACCCTCTCTCCACAGACTTGTAACACCTTAAAATGAAAATATAATGCCTTAAAATTAAAATACAAAGTTTTAAATCATCCTGACCTTGACAGGACTTAAAGCTATTATTTCCACTTGTGCTTGTACCTCCTAACTTGTATTTGGCAGCACTACAACCACTTGAAGATGTGCGTGTTACTGAGAGATCTCTTTGGCTTTTCTGTTCATTATGCTCTTTATTGCCTCCTTGTCATTCTAATCAACTCTTCTTTTTAGTCAAGAGAGGCATGAAAGAAGAAAACAAAATCCAGTTCTGAAAAAAACTATATACTGAGCTGTGAGAAAACCCCTTTGATGCTAAAAATATGATGTAATGGTTTCAAGAACAAAGAATATCCATATCGTACTTTCTGTTGTCTGGTTTTGAGGAGCTTATTTTGCCTATTTTCCCACCAATCATTTATTAAAAATAATTAATAGGGTAAAAATTAAAATCAGAATTCAAAGTATCTTTCAGCAGACTTCAATATACCTTAAGCATGTGGGCACTTTTGAAAATTTGACCTTGTCAGTGCATTCTGTGTCCTTCTCTGAACCCCTGTCTTGCTTCTCTAGAAAGTTAAGTGCTCTAGGAGAGAAGATACCAGGGAACATGTTTGCACAGCGTCCATGATCCCAGGCTCTCATCCTCAATGCTCTTAGTGCTGCTGTCATGTTACTGAAAGTGCCTCCTTTGAAGTGAACGGTTCCCAGGTCTTGCAGATCCGCTGCTGAGGCATCAGGTTAGTGCTGAGCAAACCTGTTCTGGGATGCCATTCACCTCTGAAGCCGCTGCACAGGCCTCCCACTGTACCTAAATTGGCAGAGCTGGGACCAGCATGGCGTGGAGACAAAAGCAGCTCTATCTCTCCTGGGGAACAATGGAACAACCTTAGCTAGTGCTGCAAGAAAGCAGGTAGGGAATGTCTTTGTGCTGGACTAATGCTGGGAAGTTAGCACAAGGAGTCAGGCGTACAGCTCCTGAGAGCTTCTGGAAAGCAAGAGGAGTGAGTTTGCTTTCTTTCCTTTTTCTTTTTTTGGTCAAAGTTTAAGTTGATTCTCTCATCTACTCTCTTGCCCCCCTTCCCCCTCTGCTCCCTAAGCCTGCTTTTGATTTGGTTTTATTGGCTAGTGAAAGGAATCATTTACTAGTCAAGGGCCAAGCAGTGACAAAGGAATGCAGGTAAATTAGTTT
This sequence comes from Peucedramus taeniatus, assembly GCA_013400575.1. Taxonomy (NCBI): domain Eukaryota; kingdom Metazoa; phylum Chordata; class Aves; order Passeriformes; family Fringillidae; genus Peucedramus; species Peucedramus taeniatus. The sequence goes on along the minus strand of WBNO01008112.1, from coordinate 465,577 downwards.
CAGTTCCTATTTCTCCCCGTCTTCCTTCTTTGGAATTTGAGCTTTAGAAAATAAAGTCCTTTTACCCATACTGCCCCCCTCTTTTTTCCTAAAAGGATTTCCCCCCTTCTCAACCTCTCTTTCAAGAACTTCATTTTTGTAACTAAGAAAACCCCCATTAAAGTACTGAAAATGTCAAGGTGTACAACACATTCAATGAAATCCAACCAAAATGCATTAAAAAAAAAAGCCCACAAGTTTTTGCATGCACCTTAAAAATGCAAAAATTAACTGAGAGTGTCATAAAGCTTGTTTTAATGAATAACTATGTACACACTGGGAAGTTTTACATGCACATATATCATGCTTCAAATGCTAAAATGTAGTTAAAGTTTAAACATTTTGCAGAAGAAGATATGCAAAAGAACTTGCAGAGAATCAACATGGAGAAAACCTGTATGTTCAGTCTTTCATCACTCAGTATTATTGAAGTATTAAGCACTAAGTAATAGTGTTGGCATTCAAACTTTTTTTTTTTTCTTTTCTTGCTTCAAATCTATCTGGATGTTTCACCAACTGTTCTCTTAAAAATCTTTAGAGGTTGAGGCCTTCTTTTTACATCACACTGGTGTCCTTGGTAAATAATGTAGTTTAAAATGCTCTGTGATGTTAAATAGTATACACCATTGTGGCATTAATGACAGAAAGGGGTTTGTTTCTCATTGGTAGCTATTCCTGTTAGTTATAACCACATTCCTAACATAGAAATAAATAACACCATGATTTATCTTTTTTTCCTTAGTGTAGCAAAAGTTGTGTATTCAGTCTTTTAGTTGACTTCATAATTAGATGTATTTTGTGTTTCTGCCTGCACAACACAAACTTGAAATACAAAAGAACTCAGTTCTGTCTAAACAACTGTAAGGTTTTGGACAGCAGCTGGAAGAAGTCAGGAAATGTAAGTTAAGACTGATATTCCCCACTTGCCTCATGCTATTGTGAGTGCGTTTAGTGGGAGAAAGCACAATGATGAGAGAAATAAGAACACAGCGTCAGTCCTAACACTGCATTTCCTGGCTTTTGTTGGTTTGTGTCACAGCCCTAAAAAATTGTCTTTAATTTCCTCAAAAAGAGGGCAAATATATTTTCCAGAGTGGTGTATTATATACAAATGTAATTTATCTGTCCAGGCAGAACATTGGCTATTGGGGGAGTAGAATCAGAATTTGCCGTGATTTTCTCAGAAAATCTCTCCTGTATTTTCCAGCTGTGTTTAAGTAGAGTTATTTTAGTTTGTAATTTACATCTGATATTTAAATGACTATTGGAGACCAAAAAATTCCTCCTCCCAGTGGAGTAGTACCTTTCATTAAACACCCAATAAAGGTGTTTTGACAAATGATTTCTAAGGTTCAATGGTGGTCTGCTTTTATTTGATTTAGAGCCACTGAGTCAGTTTCTTTTCTCCTGGCAGGTTTAGGAAGTACAGAACTTGCTTGGAAGCTGGGAGGTCAGATGGAAAGAGTGAGATCTGTTGTGTCCTTCCCAGAACAATGCTTAGGTTGGATCCAGGGGCCATTCCAGTAAGGAATGCAGGTCTTGGTTGTGTCAGAACTGAAGGATGAGGTGCTTGGTGTGAAAGGAAAATGGATATTGTGAATATTCATAATTGCATGAGTGACAAGTTATGGTCATTTTTATCTGAAATAGGTGGATTTTTTCTACTTCATGATTTTGTCAACAGAATTTGAAATACTTTCACATGTGCACATCTTGTTACATTTTTAACTCCTCGGACAGTATATGAGACAGGCACCACTGATTCTATATTAAACCTTGTTTAAATTCTACAGATTCTTTAAAAGCATCACTGTAAGCACAAATAGATGTTTTTGCACTTAGTTGTCCTATATAACAGGATCATATCAAGGATATACAATATTTGTACAGGTTCCCACTGGGAGACATTATTATTATTATTCACTTTAGGTAAACATTTTGAAATACCAAAATATTAGATATTATATTTATTTAATGTGCATTTAAATTTTCTTTAAGTATATACAGAGGAGGAAAAAGTTATCAGAAATATCAAAATCACATGAAGTATCTAAGTTATGGGTATAAACATGAACTATCCAATTAAGAATTCTTGAGCTTAATATTCTCTTTACCATTGAATATATATAAATATGTGTGCTAGTAATCTAAAACTTAAACAGACAGATTTCCTGCTGTAGTGAGCTTCTATCCACTTTTCCCAAAAGACTGGTTTGGGAAGGAAGTATTTATGCAATATTAAGAAGAACAGTGAAGGCAATAACTGAAATTTTATAACAACAAAAATTGTGGATATATTGGCCTAATTTTGTGATTGATTACACATGTTTAAATGTTAAAACATTATAATGAAGTCTCTCTGCCTCTATAGCACTTTTTATCAGATAAACAAAAGACTTAGGATCAACAGATACTCATGTCTCAAAAGCAGAATGATTCATTTTCTGGTCTGCACCCTCCAAGATATTTTGCATAGTGAATTGTGTCTTAATGAAGCAATAAACTGGATCCTGATAGTCTACCACACTTTAGATATATTTATTTCTCAGAAAAGTAACTGAATGTCAGAACTTTGAACCCAAACTGGAAGTGGCAGTCATGTCATAGAGGTATTTAGATCTGTATATGACTACTAGGTTTGTATTCAGTACTTTTAAAAAACTGATTATATAGAAATATGATGAACTTTGCTTTATGAGGTGAGCACTTTGTCTGCTTTAGCATGGTGCTATTAAACATAAGAGTTTAAAAAACTTATGTCAAGTCTATGATTATGGGGGTTAAGCTACAAGGACAAAACCAAAGCAGTTTGATCATGAAGACTTTAACTAACTCCGAGCAGTTCTCCATACATGCTCCCACCTTCGCTAGTTCCACAGGTAGCAGATTAAAATCATTGGGAAGCGGCCAAGGTCAGACCCCAACTAAAGGGGGCTGAAGGGGAAAAGGGGAAGAGCGCTTGTGAGCAATTTGCGATCAATTGAGAGCTCCGGGCCGAGACGCTGCCGTGCCCCGGCCCGCGGCCTCCAGGGGCCGCTGTGACACCACGAACCCCGGACGTGGCTGCTTTGAGGGCTCCTTTAAACAACAAAACATCCAACTTTGAAATCCTTTTTGTCTTCAGATGTTCCAAACCAGGATTCCAGCAAAGGAAATGAAAAAGGGAAACTAAACGAGCTTTCCCCCGCCCCCCCTTTCTTTCTCTCTGGTTTCTATTTGTAATACTTTATTTCTACAACAAGCACAAACCACTAGAAAGGCAGAAAACAAAATACGAAATTTTCCTTCCTTTTTCACTGTAAACCTCTGTAAAAACAATGAAAAAAATTCTGGACTATATTAGATGGCCTGTTTCTTGTTTCTTCTTTTTCTCTTTTATTTTTTTCCCTTTTCCCCCTCTCCTTCTGTTATATTCACTGAGCTGTTTGCATTTTAACTTTGCAGGAGGAGGAAAAAAGGAAAGAATGTTTTGTAGAAATACGCAGTAAGTACCAATTGGACTAAACTAGAGGCAGCAACTGATGGCATGAAATGGTTATGTTTTATGTCAAAATACATCCAAACAGGACAGAAAGTACTGGATTTGGTGTTAAGAAGCTGCATCTATCAGACATGATAGCCTTCTAAAGAAGAAAAGGCTATGTAATATTCAAAAGAAAAATGGCATTTGCTATTTGATAAAGATTTAATTATAGGTCTCCATCAAACATTATCTTACATTCTGGAAACAAGTAATAAATGATATAAAAGAATATAGTGGATGCATACATTTAATTAGGGTTTATTTACTGTGGGCTATATAAACACTTTTGTTTCTATAAGGGGAAGGATTTGTATCTGCAAGTTCTGCCTTGAACATTTCAAGTTAAAAACAAATGTTTTAAGAAAAGACACTAACATAAAACAGCCCAGTGTTGGCTTTGTGTCTTTGTAAATGTCTGTGGCGGTTTCTCCTTGTCTGAGGGAAAGAGCCATTCATTAAATTAAAAGTGAACCAGTTAAACTGGACCTTTCATTGAAGAAAGTCTCCCAGTGATCCGTGCTTTATTTGGTGGATTGTCTTACAACACAAATAAACCAAGGGTTTTTTTATCTTGGGATCTAAAAATACTAGAAAGAAAGGAAATCCAAGCAAGGCAGAAAATACTAGGAAATAATTTCCCATTAAACAGACCCTCTGCCTCCATATATCTCAAATCATGAAAGTACACAAGAGAGAAGGGCTCATATTCCTGTTTCTCTCAGGTTAAAAGCCAGTGACAGAGGAAATCAAATTCAAAGGTACCATCAATGTTTGCAGTGTTCAAAAATAGATAGGAAAGAAATATATACTGCAAATCCATCACAGCTCTTTGCTGGCAGCTAACTGCTAAATGCAGATGATGTTGCTGCCTCTGAAAACCTTTGAAACAGGATCCTACGTGCATAAATGTTGTGTAAAATGCATAGCTATTTGGGGCAGGTTTGAAATAATTTTTATTTTCTGAACAAAATTCTTGGGCATTTATTTAGATATCTGTTTTCACAGACTTAAATTCACACTTCACATTCTCTTTTTCCTTTCAAATCTTATGCATAGCTTTACAAACCCTGCTTAGGAATATTGTGTGATAATGAGCAACAAAGAAATCAGTATCGTTTGAAAGAACAAACAGTAAAAGATGGAAGACAATTTAAGAAATACTTTTTCCTTATGCTTTTTGCTGCAATTGAAATCTTGGTGGTTTTATTTATATTTTCATTTTTTGTAAGACATTTGCATGGAAATTTTTCAAAAATAGACTTTTTTATAATTGTGTACTTAATGAAAAATGGGCAGAGTAGTGGACTCTGAGATACAGAACTGAAATTCAGAATAAAATGGAGTCTTATACACTGAAATTACATGAATGCATAGCTGATTAAATTTTGGAAGGCTATTAGTGGTTTGATGTAATTTTTATTTTTGAATGGTGAAACTCAGATGCTCTAAAGGACTCCAAAGATGTTCTGAAAGGTCTCTTGGTGCTCATGCTGATGTGCACCCAAAGGCACCAATTCCCTCTACATATTGTTTACAGGGACATGTATTTATGTACATAGACAAATTTTATCTTCTGCAAACACTAAAAATAGCTTTGCCTTTATCTATGCTTGTCAGCAGCATTCACACATAAATACAGCACATCTCATAAAATTTCTTTTGCACTCACAATGGGCCTGTAATTAATTTTGCATATAATTCCATAACATTTATTATTAATAAGTATTAAAACATTTTTTTTTTAAATAGAGCCATTCTCAGCATTATGACTGTGACCTAGCAAGTCTGGGGTGGAAGAATGTACAGAGATGATAAACACATTTTTTGTCGTCTTAAGATAAAGATGAAACAAAGCTAAATGAAATGAAACAAATTGTCACCAGGCTGCTGTAACAGGCAGATCACTTTTCTGTGCATGTGATTTTTTGTTTAGTGATATAGGCATGATCGTGCTGATGTGTAAAAAATACTTGCCAGTAAATAGACTCACTTTTGTGAGTAGTGTGGCCAGGTTTAAAAAAAATAGATATCTGCATATATTCATAGGCACTTTAGATAGAAAGTACTTGCAAGTTTAACCCCTGATAGTTTCATGGCCCTTCCTCTTAGGCAGTGCAGAGGGAACCAGCCAGGGCTGCTGCCAGGCCTGGGAGAGGGAGCCTGGTGAGGTCTGTGTGTGAAAAGTTCATGATAAAAGCACAGACAGGGAAGAGGGAAAAGATCTGTTCTCTTTTCCTCCCCAGAAATCTGCTGGAAGTCTGTGGTGTGCAATGCTGGGAGCAACTGTGTGAAATTTTTGTCTCTGTAGGTCTTCACCAAGTGAAAGGGGTGTAGAGCTCTGCAGCATCTGTCCACAGCTTCTGCTCAGCCATTGTGGGAGTCGCTTCTTCCCCAGAGTTCCTTCCTGAGAAGGTACTGTAGCCACTCTGGATAGGATTAGGTACGATACATTCTATCAGTCACTACTAAAACTCAGCTCCTTCTAGGATAAAACAAACAAACTAGCTCTGAACTGCAAGAATATGTAATAACCTGCGTCTTGACCCTTTCTCTTCTATGGGACTTGCAAGGCAATTCAATGCAAAAAAGTGTCAATGAAGTGCAAAAAGATAAACTGATGGTTTACCTTTAACATTCTGGTCCAGTAGAAGCTAGAAACTAAACTAGTGCTAGCAAAGCCTGATTTTAAAAGTTTTGGCTTGTCTGATGCCAAAACAAAGAATGTTTCTGCTTGCGATCTGATGTTAGTGGAACGCATTTTCTGAAGGCTTCACTTCTCACCTGGGCAAATAAATAAGGATTAAAAATATTTTTTTCCATCCAGGACACATCAGATGGGTTTAATTCATTCCAAAATTCTGTCTAGTCACCCTAAAAGGCAGCTTAGCCATTCTGGAAATCTGGCCATTTGTGCAGAATGGAGCACAGTGCAAGCATGTTTACTTGTGCCAAAAAAGCACATGAGGGCCATCCATGCTGGGCTGCCAACGGCTCCTTTTTTCAAGTGTTGATCATTTGTAATCTGTGCTCTATAACTATCAATGTGGGCTACCGTGTATCTGATTTGTCCTGAAATGTTGTTTATAAATGAAAAGGAACTTTGTGCTCTGCCTGTTTGCCCAGGATTTCCTGACATTCAACAGCCTTTCTGGAATTGTAGTTTTGCTGCAGTTGCTGAATATTCACCGGTATGGGAGAAGCAGCTGCTGTGTTGGACTCCCATGTAGGTTGTCTCACACTGCACAGGGATCTGAGCAGGCACTGTGAGCTTAACTTGTCTTGGATTGCGGAGAACACTTGGATTGCTTGCTGAGTCATTCCGCATTTGAGGTCATGCTGCTGTCTAGAAGCCCTTTCTGTCCAACAGTCCATACTGAGAACAGTTTACAGCAGTAGTAAGAGAAAATTTCCAAATGGTTTGCACACTTGGACTTCAGACAGTTTCTCATCCTCATTAAAGCTGGTTAGTGGAAGTGCACCAATCTTCTTCTGGAATATGAGTATTACTCTCTGACTGATACAGATGAGAGGGGTTTGGTGTAGCTTAATAGTTGTGCTTTGAAGAAATGTTTGGCTTATACAGTTAAAATGGAAGAATTGGTTTGGGTTGTAAAGGCCTAAAGGGCATAATATGTACTATCTGATCCATTTGCCTTATGAGCTACTACATTGAAGCACAAAACAGCCACTTGATTTCTTAAGCACCTGCAGAGGAGAGGCAGAGGCTGGGGAGTGGAGGAGAGGGGAGCAAACAAACCCTGGCCAAAGCTTTCACCACAGAAGTTTCATTGTTTTAATTTAGAAATAGTCGCACACTTAAAAGTTGCCAATTTTTTTCCAGCATTTCCATTAGCACATTTAAATCACAGATGTTGGAAAGATTGGTACAGGTAAAAATATACTTCTCATAAGATCTTGGAGAACAGTGAGGGAAGTAAAATAAGTAACAAAACACTTTTTCTTGATTCCCCTCCACCCCCTTCAGCAAAGTCACCTAAAAATGAGGGGATTAACTATTACCAGTCAGTAAGAGGCACTTTTGAGAGAGGAAGCATTGCTATCCAGATTTGAGGGAAATGAAGTGTTTATTGGAACAAAAATATACTCTTTGTTCATGTTTGTTGAATTGTGTATTCTCTTCTAAAAGCATCAAAAGCAATTGAAGAAAATGTTTCATGTCATTCTTTCTTATACCACTCATCTTTTGTCTTCCTGTTTTGCCTCCTTTTCTCTTTTTCCATCTTTCTCATTAAATTACTAACCAATGCTTTGCTAATTAATGCCAGCTTAATTTAATGTTTAATGACGCTCCGTCTGTGTGGGGAGTTTGATTTCTTTTTGTGATTCTGGCCTGACCATTGAGATTAGCAGCATCTGTACAAAGCTGCAGAGTCCCTTGGGATACTGAATAACACTTTTTTTTTTTTTTTCCACAAAATCAAAGTGACTGGCATGTAGGGTTAGTAGAAAGTATCTCTTCATAAAGTGACTGCAAATGCTTTGCAGCTTTCTGCATCAGCTAATATTTACTCACTTTCTTGTAGATTATTAAAGATGATGGAGTTAAGTGCAACATTATTGTAATACAGCTGCAAATTGAGCTGGGAAAACTATTTTTAAGAAAAATGTTGACAAATTTGTCAAATCTTATCTATCAATATTCCATAACCATTTATATAATTATACCTGTCACTGGAAAACACTTAGAAATATTGCATATTAATATATTTCAAGCTGTAAGTTGTTTACAAACAGTTTTCAGTGATTTTTTTTTTCTTAAGTATTCAAATTTTTTATGCCACTGGCCATCTAGATCACATGATGCTCTTTCTGTTCTATTTTGGTTAAATAGCTCAGAACAAAGGAGCGATGATTGACAAGTTTTAAATAGCACTGCTGAAGGAGTTGGCTTTACCAGACCTGTCCAGAGAAGTTGGGCTGTGGTGAGCTGGTGTCTGAGGCAACCAGGTAACTGCAAAGCAAATCCATACAGGCTCTTGGTGGCTAAAAAGAGCACTGGTGCAGGTCTTGCTTGGCTCATAAACACGCACTCACTGGTGTGTTAGACTTCAGTGTTTGTTGTTTCCAAACATATAATTTCTTTTGTTTATTTGTTTTTTTCTGGTGGGATTGGAAAGGAAGTGTCACTTTCAGATGTGTGATGAACTTTTCCATCATAGTCTAGCTCTTAATGACTTTATGACTCCTCCTGCAGTGGTAAGTTTATCCTCTGCTGGCACCACCCTGCATCATTTGGATGAATACAGAAAATCAAGGAGCATCCTCATAGTTTTCCTGTAAGATTATGCATTGAAGCAGAACTTATTTTGGACACAGTTGAATTTTGAGGTTTGTTTTCACTTCAGAAGAAAGACTTGCAACATGATTGTGTCTTTTTGCATGGTAACATGCAGGAGTAGGACGAAGATTAGATGTTTAAGGGAAGCTAAGAAAATACACATACTTTCAGACACATATATGCTTCTTATATGACTTTCACCCATTGCTTCATACAACCACTATTTACATTTGGAGGTAGTGGTTTCTCAAATGCTCAGAGCCCACAATTGAGCCCAGATTTCCAAAAGTGCTTGGCACCCAGCAGTTCTCACTGAGACATTTTTATAGCCAGATAATCAAAATTGCTCAGCATGGTGGAAGCTAGGGAGTTTTGAAAATCTAGCCACTTATTTTAATGCCCAAATGGAAGCTGGGTTCTTCAGGAAAGCTGGTTCATATATTACCATTCCTATGACTCTGTATTAATCCTGTAAGTACTTTTTTTCTCTTATGGACATACAGTCTATCATATATGTGCCCACTTAAAGACTTTCCCACTCATTCTTCCATATAAATTGTAATTACATTAGCTTCATTGAATTTCAGAAGTTGTTGGTACCATATGAATGAAGCAAAAGTTCAAATGAAAATCAGATCCGGTAATTACAGGATTTTTCTACAAGCATTTTTCTTTTCAGGCTTGACTTGGAAATGAAATAAAGACAAGAGATGCCCATTTCCAGGTTAGGAAGCAAACAAAACCAAATTGTAGAGGGTGAGAGTTGCTTAGCTGAGCTGTTTCTTATAAAGCACTTTGACAGCTGAAAAGAAAAACATTGAGGTAACTTGTAAAATGAATAACTTCAGCTATTACATTTGCAATTTTCCACTCAGTGTTCCCTGTCCTACTGCGCAGAGAAACTTGGTAGGACGTAATACTCCAGCAATAATAGTCAGCTTTGACTTTGTACTCTGCAGACATTAACTAGCTCACCTCACACCCCTGCGAGGTAAGGAAATGGTGTGATTGCCACCTTGCCTCTGGCACAGCAAACACTCTAGTTAAAGTTGAGGTTTGCCAAGAGAACTGCTGGCTGTGTTGTTCCTTTCTCATTTCTCCTCACAGTTGCAGAACCACCTCTTAGTGCCCCAAGAGATGTACTTTCTTTGCACCATTCCACACACCTGATCCTTATCAACAAATGTGCAGTTCTGTTTGTGACAATAATGGATTATTATGAATATTTTGTGATGGTTGAGATATTTCACAGCTGCCCATAAAAGGTTTGTTTTACTCAGGCATTTGTTAGACATGAAGGGCAATTCCTATACTTCGTAGAATTTCAAAATGTGCAATTAATAGCAGTCTCCATGCCTCACAAAGTCATTTGGAAGAAGGCTTAAGGAATGTTAGAATGTCTCCTGTGCTGCAGGAGGGGCACATGGATGCAGAGTCAGCAGAAGCGTGACTGAGACAAAGAAAAGTGGGGGATTTTGTGGGACCTGTGTCATGTGAACCTCCTTGTTCTTCCCACTGGCTGCTAGGAGCTCAGCATCCCTGTAGGAGCTGACCTGGTGCCTGAGAATCTTGTAGCACCCAGCCTCGGTTTCTGAGGGATCCAATCTCTGTGAGTGAAGGAAAGCGTTGCAAGACTGGGTGTTCCAGGTGAGGACTGGTTCTCTCTCCACATGCTGCCCGGTGAGGAGGTGTAATCTCAGTAGCACTATTCTCATACCAGAAGAATGCCTTAAATTGTATCCTCTGAGTAAAAACCAGCTTCCAGTGCATTCACCTACAGGCTTTGTTCTACACAGCTCCTGTTGAACACCATGGCTCCTCACTACCTCCCATCTGGAAACTGACCCTTTTTTTGCTAAAAGTTGAGCAGAGCTACCTTTTCAAGGGCACCCAGGTAATTTTCCCCAGGCTCCATATACTGTTCCCTTGAGCAACACACATGAGTTTGAGTCTCATTAAAAGTAGTTCTTTGAATATAATCAGGTACCTGTCTCTTACTGATTTCAGTAGAGATAGATGTATAAATATGTTTAATATATTGGACTATGGCATGTCTGAATTAATAGTTAGTGAGGTTTTAACCATTCCCTCCGACCCAATTTTCCTTGATATATGCGCTCTATGCCTCTTAGCTTGGCCACCAGCTCTTCTTTTATGGAGACCAAAATGCACTGTGGAACTTCTGTTTACAGGGTTTGGTTAACATTTTCCTGGGAAAGCATTAACTTTGGGATCATCCCACTCCACTCTCGTCTTACCCCATGAAACATATTTGTCTACTATCCTCTCTCAGCTGCTTGTAAGCAGTAAAGTCAAGGCCTGGGGAGAGGTGGGTTGTTTGCAAACCTATAACCAAAAGGACTTAATTTAGCTAATGGTAATCAATAATGTAAGTAACTGTAGGGAGGAGATAGGTAAGAAGTGACTTGTGTGGTATGGGCTGATGAATTCAAAAGGAATTTGTCTTTTAATTACTTTGCTGCTTTTGAAAATGTGTGCGTAAGTCTTTCCTTCAGACAAAGGAAACTTAAGCTTTTGGACAAAGAGATCTCTGACTCACTAGAGGCATTATGACACTAACTGCTTGCAAGTTCATTCTGCTGCTGGATCTGCTTCCTTAAACGTCTTGTTAAGAAACCTTTGCCAACAATCGTATTTGGGGCTGGCTTAACATGGTGGTAAATGAACTCTTTCATCTGCTTTCTTCCAGCAACAAGTGCTAGCTTAAAAGGAGGGTGCTGAAAAGGAAAAAATAAGTGTTATGTCAGTATACTTATTTTTAATAGCATTACTGGTAGTGGCTGGCACTAAAATATATTAGAATCCTTTGTGCTGTTTGTTACAGGAGGTCCAGAAAACCGGAATTAATGTCTGCATAATTTGTGACAGCATCTGATGTTCTGAATAACAGGGATGAGAGTAGTCTCCAGGTCTCCATCCCTCCCTCTGTACCAAAAAAACCCTAAACCAAACAGTGTTGTTTATTTGACAGGTAAACACACTGATGACTGGCAATTGCTGTCATTAAAAAAAGACTTCAAACAGTGGCCACTTCTTTGGTGTCATTAAAAATCCACTGGCAACTGCATGCAGACTAAATTTACAGCTTGAGCTTTTGCTCTTGTACTCTGCATCCTTTTGCCCTTGTAATTTCCAGTGGAGAATTATTCACTGTCTTATCTAAGACATTTATTCCCTGGTGGGGTAAAACATAGACAACAGCTCCTGGTGGAAAAAGAAGTACCGTGATATTATCCACCTTAATACATTTATTTCCAGCTCCTCTTGCACTGTTGTCCTGTTTTCTCACATCTTTTCCTACTACTAGAAGAAGACAAAGTTAGGTTACAAGATTGCAGCTGAAGCCCCAAGCTCAGATCTTTCAGTGTATAACTTTCATGTAATTTCAGTCAAGAATCTGTCTTGGTATAGTTTCATGCAGTGTTCAGCCTGCAAACTGAATGATTTAATTGCCCTGCAGGGTATGCAAACCAAATAAAATTAAGTCCATGTGAGCTACTGTCATCTCTTTTGGCTTGACTAGAAAAAGTGATGTTAGTTTTGCATCTGCCTTAGTGTTATTAAATCTTTCAGTACTTTGGGTGTGTCATACTTTGGAATTTCATTAAAACTTTATCATTAACTAAAGGGTCATATTGCTGGTGTTGATCATGGTAGAGAATAGCCTGAAAGTGTGTTCCCTAAGTATGGTAATGGCTGAAAAAAGAGAAGGTGGGTAAAAACAGTCTTCACTTTGTTCTTTTGGAATCCAAAAGCACTGCTTGCTTTTCATTTATTTTTCTCTTTGTTTTTAAGATCCTGTGATTTTCAAAATCATGCAGTTGTGAATTTATACATCAGTTTTGCAGATATGGGAGGGGGCAGTTCTAAATTCTATGCATGCTTAAATTTGAGTGGACTCACATTGGGGAGCTCCTGATTTAGTGATGGAAAGTGCCACATTGACTCAAAGGTTCATTCTGGAAGCAGATTTGTGCTATGGAGAATGTAGGCATTACTTGGCATTTGAAGACAGTATGTGTGAACCAGGATAGCCATGCCTGTAAGACTGCATCACTGCAGATATTACCTTTCTGCTGGACATCACTGGGAATGCCTGGGATCTGGTAATTCATGGAAGAAGAGCCTGTCATTGCTCTCTGTGCCACACTGTTTACAAGCCCAGAATCAACCCTTGTAAAATAAGTCCTTTCTTCTGTTGAGCAAACATACCGGGGCCTTCTGCTGCCTCCCTTTCCAAGTAACATTGCAGGCCACACTGCTCTGGCAGAGCTGCCCAAGCCTTTTGTTGCAGCAAAATGCACACCTGCCAAAGACAACATGAAGCTTTACCTGCCAGTGTTTCTTCAAACAGTGCTCTTGCCCTCCCACATCCTAGCCAAAGAATACTTGTGCATTGCTGCCAATTTCTGCCAACGGACATAAGCGGTGGGGAATGCAGGAACTATCACTAGGTCTCCAGAAGAACAAGGCTTGACGTATTTTGGCCAAAAAGAAATCCGTAATCCTTAAGAAACAAAGATTGCATTTCATGAAAATCACTTTAATGGGAATGGAATGGCAGGGAGATGTAATTCATATTCAATGGGATGTATATAAAGTAAGCCAAAACAGTTTCTTAGCAGAAGGCTAAGACTATGATCTTAGTCCCATTAGAATACCTCTGGAATGTTGCCCATTTCTGCAGTGGAGTTGCAGTGGATTTTCATGAGACTGACACCAGCATCTGGCCCACGGGAGCAGCTCATCTGACCTGATCCACTGGTAGCTGAGGTTGCTGTGTACCTCATTGGGAACATGTCTAGATTTTCAGATAGCGTATTTCCAACCACAGTGTCTTTTCCAAACTCTCTGTTTTTGAGGGCAATCAGCATCTGCTTTAAGGGTATTTCATGACTCTTCAAATGGGAACAGTCCACTGGCAAGGCAACATCTTACAAGAAATGACAGATCTGTTGAAGAGTATGAAAGATTTTCTTGTTCTGTAACTTGGAAATTTCTTCACTGCTCAGGATTCTCTGGGTAGAAATAACATCCAAGATAATTGTTACTCTCTCTTTGTTCCCTCAGAGTATGGATTGTGGAGTGTCTCTTGAGCTTTTTTCTAATTACAAATATTGTTTCTGTTACAGCTTCTGTATTCAGTAAATGGGCATGAGGAGAAGAACACCCAAGATTTAAAATGCTTGGTGAGGGAATGATAACTATGTGGTTGTTTTATTGTGTCCTACTCATTTTTCAAACTACTACATTAGTGGAAACCCCAAATGAATTTTTTTTTGATTAATTAATGTTTTGGCTCCTTAGCAGGTATGATTTGTTGTTAATGGAGCTATAATAAGGCTATGTTGATTTGTACCATGGATCCAAGTCTTTGAAGCAAAAAACTATAAAGTATTGAGTATTCTCTGTGGGTGTGCATTATTAAATATTGTCCATAGGGTATGTGTGCATACATATGTTAGAATTTATGTTTTTGGTCCCTAACTTTCTTTGTGGTATGTTATAAAGAAAAGGTCTGGGAAATTCCCTTCTTATCCCACCTCTAAATGCTCAGCAGTTCTTTCTGAGTTTTATATTATATTGTGCTGGGAACAAACTGATCAGATTTGCTTTATTTTTTTTTTTTTCCTTTTCTTTTTCTTTCCCTCCCTAAATGGTTCAAAAATATCACTTTAGGTTTCTCATCATCAAGGTTTTATTACAACCACCAGAGAGAACAGGCAGATTTAGTAACAAAGATGTTCAGCCCCTTGGCCATAATGTTCCTGGGCTTCAGAGTAATATAAAGCAGTCTGGGTCTACAGTTTGAAAATTTGAATTCAAGGATCTAATACAAAACAGGTAATAAGCAGAGGGCACAGAACTGTGCTACTTTATTCTTCACAGGACAATGACCTTGGTTGAGCTTTGCATCCTTTATATTGCCAATGGAAGGTCTGGTAAACTGAATAGCAGGAGAAGGTTGTGGTACAGATGTTCCTGCATGTTAGATGACTAGATCCTGTAGTTTTTAACATCTACACAGGGTGTCTACATTTAGGAAGAGTCAAGAGCACTCCAAGTTTGGAGACCTCCTTGGTCTCCAAATTGGTGGAGTTCTTAAAAATTATTAGTTTGTAGCTAAATTGAAAGTAACTTGAACTAGGCTTTGACAGTTACTGGTTTCAATGACCATGGGAAGGGGATAGGATATGAAGTAGATGCTCACCTGTTTGTTCTTAGAAAAGACACTCTAGTGTTGGTATAATCAGCAGAACACTTGGCCTTCCCTTCCCCCTGCATCAGGACCACTGTTCCTTTGCACAGCTTTTATATTGAGCACAAGGACCAATAAATAACAAGGGAGCCTATAAATAAATACAGCTGTGAGCCAACAAAGGCTTCTGACAAATGATGTTTATTGAATTTCTCATGTGTGGTCCAGTTTGAATCCAACAGTGGGGCTTGCTATGTTTTTGAAAGTATATTTTGTGCCCAAGCTGGGGATTGCCCTCTGTTGGACTAAGGAGATTTCTGGCTAGCTGAGGAAAGGAGAGGAATGGGTAAAAACAAGAGGTTTTTTTCAGTGAAGCTAGGATCAAGGTGTTAACTTTAGACAAATCAACCCAAGATCTGCTGATTGTTTACATGAGAGAGTTAATGAGAGAAAACAATATCACTGCCAACTGCTGGCTCAGATAATACACACCTCCCCTCAACAATTCGACCTGATGTCATTGTCCTAGAAATGCAGTGATCCATACCTAGACTTTAGGTCTAGGTATTAGACATTAGATTTTATGGTAGCCTTCAAAAATGGTAGTCAGGTATATATGTAGGTATGGGTTGTTATGGGAGGTGTTGTATGGACAAAAGCACAGAAAGCCCCAGTCCCAAACAGCTTGAAATGTCCCACTTGAGCAGAAGTTCCAGGTCTGCTGGATGCATGGAGTTCATTGAATCTCACCCGTAGCCACCATGGGAGCTCTAGTCAGGTAAATTGACAAAGCATTAATTACTTCAAAGGAGAGCTAATGAGGCAATAAACCACAAGGGTGAAACTCAAATGGTTTATGGTACCATTAGTAGACTGAAATGGAATTATAATTAGAGCAGGGCAAACGATTCATAGTCCACAATTTATCCAATGGATTTAGTGCTTGTTTCTGTTCATGAATTATGCACAAGTAGGCATATTTTAGGAATGTATTCATTGTTTTCAATTGCTCAGCAACCACTTTATATGGAGAGATTTCTGCCAATATGAGTAGGCTTGTACAGTTTGCATCTGGTTTCTCTTTGCTTGGAGGCTTTGTGTATATATTTGTGCTCTGTAGTGGGTCAGTGAAATACTATGGTGTTTCTACTTCCTGGAATGTTATAGAAAAGCATGTTAATTGTACTGGGATATGTAGCAGTTACCTAAATTTGCAGGAAAACTCTTTTTTGATCTTCAGAGGTGGGTTTTTTGCTTGAGGAACAGTCCTTCTGTAAATAGCTCAGCAGTAGGGCAAGACTTGCTCAAACACCCATCCCCTAAAGTGAATAAAATTTGTGTGTCCAAAACAAAGTGTGGTTCAGAAATAATGAAACATGCTCAGGAAAGCTTCATTCCACTGCTTAGATCTTGACTTAAGTGCAGAATAATTCAAACATTTGTTGAGTGACAGTCTTATCTTGGGCATTGAGGTGGTGTGGGGTTGAGCTCATAAAATTTGTCTTGGAGCTCTTCCAGTTTGCATAAAGTGCTTGTATAATATAAGGGATGATCCTGTGTTGTGGGACATCTTTCCTGTCTGCTATCATTCACTTGGATTTATACAGGGAAACAATGTTGCTGAGAGGGGTCTAATGTTTGGAAATGACTGTGTACACTCTCAGATGCTCCTCGTCCTTGCGTGTCTCCATCTGGCTGTGCATGTACTAGTGTGACACTGTTGGGCTCTATTGGTGACATCCAGCTCTCTCACAGACCAAAAAATATGGGGGTACTTGAGAGTGTCCAGTCCTCTATCCAGTGAGATGTTCTGGTGTGTTGGACTCTCAGTCAAAATGTCTTGGGGGCCAGTCTGTCTTTCTGTTACATAGCCCTGTTCTCTTCTATGAAGAACCTATTCAGAAGAGACAGAATTAAACCACAAAATTTTATCTTCTCACATTGCTGTATCCTCTAGCCTGGCAATCAAGCATTTGGTTCTTCTCTCAGGTGATTGGCAAGCTTATTTTCTTGGAGTGGGGGTGCTCTGTGCTGCCCAGTGGTCACCTAGCTCCGTCTTTGTCTTCCTGAATAAATCATGCATTCTCCTTTTTGCATGACATGTTTAGTTCCATGGTTAAGAGCTTCAACACATAGCTCTTGTTTGTTCTTACATTTGTTAATATCTAACCATGAATTACCCATGAATGGACTAATTAGGTATTAACCATATATTATACACCAACCAAAGAATCAGAACTTTCACAGACATCTATGTACTTAGTAACTTGGAATATCCCTGGGCTAGGGATATCTGCATGTATTAGGGAAGTTCTTGCAAATCTTGGCCTACAGGGTAGTTGCAGCATAGCTCAAAATCAGAACAAGTCATACATGGAACAAATGCCTTGTAGGGAAAAAGGTCTGGATCCCAAATGATTCAAATGGTGAAATATGGATCAGGAATTTGATAACAACTTCTCCTTTCAGAGAGGACAATATTATTGGAACTGATTTTTAGTTTTCATGTAACACTTTGAATGAAACTCACATAGAATGAAATGGAAATAGAAAAACTATCCATGTCCTGTGAGATTATTTTGTGAATTCTATTATTGTGACTTTATTAGAACAGAGACAGAGAGACTTTGTAACAGCTTTTGTTTCTTATACTCTGGGTACCTGTTGACACTATTCTCCCATGGTAGGTTAAGATTTCTGTTAGTGCAGCAATGATGAAAATCATCAGTGCAGAGGAGAAATGAACAGAGACTCAAGGAAAGAGTCCTGGAGGTGGTCAACATAGAGATTGAGGCAAATACCCCAGAACCAGGAGTAGGTGATGCTGATGCCAGAAGTGTTCAGTAACATCAGCAGTCATTCTCTGGTGTTCTTAAGTGAACTGCGTGTCAGACTAATTGAGGTGCTGTTGCCTGGCCATAGTGAGCCTGGCTGGTTCTGTCTGCCTTTTGCTGTCTCTCCAAGAACCCAGCAGCACCTCTTCTGTCTGCCCCTCTCCTGAAACATTTTCTCAGGTAGCTGATATTTGCTGGGCCTCATTAATGACATTATAAAATGCAGTCTGTAGGTCCAGTAGTGTTCCTGAGGCTCTAAGTTTTCTACTGTCCAGCTCCCCACCAACAGTGTTGCTATGGTCTGTCCCACTTCGAATTTTCTCTGTCTTACTTTGTACATGACCCAGCAAAACCCAGCTCCAACTCTGAGTCACTGTACAGTAAAATAACAAAGTTGTCATTTAGATGTTTGAATTAAAAAGATTGTGGAACCTGTTTCTACCAAATTACTTTCCCATCAAATATTAATAAGCTTGGCTGGTTGGGGGTTTCTTTCAGAAGAAAAATCTAAGAGACCTAAATCTATATTAAAGACTAAGTGCCTATCAAATGGAACTTTATGCACATTTGCTGTGGTTTCTCACTTTCTTTTTACTCAAGTGTTACAGAGGAAAGCCAGCAAACCCCACAAAACTGTTATTTTCTCTCTTCCATCTTTTAGCCCCCAAATTGTAGTTTGAATGCTGCTGTTTTCCATAGCATGCATTTCTGAGTGTCTGCCTGAAGCACAGATGACAGATGATACAGATGATACATGATGAAAGCCAAAGGGTTAATCTTCTAGGGACCCAAGACTAATGGCCCAGTAATGCTCACCCAAGAGGGAATTGTTGTGGCTGTTTCAGATCTCAGTCTTAGTCACTTTATAATAATTTGGAGATTTCCACTGGAACTTAGGTGGCAGTAGGAACAGCTTTTAATAAGAGACAGCAGTGCTTGAGGTTGATGTCTTGTACCTTGGATCAAAACCTTGCTCCTACCTCTCCTTCATCTGCTACTGAAAACTCTTGTTTCAGGTCTGTATGTGGCAGAAATTCGAAAGATACTTCAATCCCTCTCAGTGGGGCCTTAAATTTTCATTAAAGCCTCTCTTTGCAGCTCTCCTTCTCTGCCATGATTGTTATATAGGTACGAGAGAGTGCAGATTACTTTTGGGAGCCTCCATATATGTGATAGACTTTCTGTATACATATATATTTACAAAGATATATACATACATAGATGTATATATGCATTTACATGCATTCAGACAAGTCATGCAAAGTATAAGCGCATGTTTCTATCCATGATTTTTGATCAGCACAGAGGTGTGTGCACACAGGGGAGTCTGTGCAGGTCTGCATGTGTCATGGAGGTAAACACTGCATGTATTGGATCCCTCACTCTGATTTTTGTTGCTGTGGGAATTCTTACTTGCATCAAATCCTCTTGTGCAAATGGTTTGGATTTGGGGACTCCTCCCCTTGGTAATGTGTTCTACCAATCTCTTTCTTATTGAAAGAAAGAAGAAGAAAGATGGAAGGCAGGAGAGAGAGCAGTGTAAAGGTCAGCCAGCACTGCAGCCTGACACAGAGATTTATAACCCTCCAAATTCTCCCTCTCTCTGGCAGCATGTCTTTACAGACTCACATTATCTCTATTAATACCAGCCACAAGGTCATTACTCAGGCACTGAGCCTTCCTCCAGAATAAATATTTATACAAGGCTGACCTGCGGCTGCTGCGTTTGCCTTTTATTTGATTTCTGCCGCCTTTTGTGTCTGTCAGTAATGTCTTTAGCTGCTCTGGCTGGGACAGGGGGAGCTCAGAGGAGCCAGGGAGGGGTTAAGAAGGGAGTGAAAGAGAAGGGGGGGCAGGGAGAGCAAGAGGAGAGGGATGGATGGGAGGCTGACATTTCATATCATCCTCATGGATGGTGACTTAATAAACCCTTATTTCACACCAGCTGAAATTTTTTAAGAAGTCAGTATTTTGCAATGAGATTATAAATTTAGTGAAAATTTCCTTTTATCTACTTAAGAAGATAGGAGTGCAAGAATCTTTTGGGTATGAAGTGTTGCTTTTGCTGGAGATGAATGGGATTTTAGAGATCTATTCCAGAGAATAAGCTAAGGATAGTTTGCGTGTAGACAGGCATGAGTGAATACATAAATTGCTATCTCACAAACTTCTATCAGCCATTATTCATGGATGTGCATCTTTGCTGATCCTAACACACTAACACTGCTCTGAACCATGTTTTTAGTTTCTGTCAGAGTCAGGTGCAGATACTTGTCTGGCACAAAGGGAGACAAGGTTGCTGTGCTTCTTTGGGAAACATGTTCCAAGGAGCAAGGACAGTCTTGGTGTCTGTGCTGCAGTCCTGTCCTCTAGCAGAGCTTTATCTGCCAGTGTTCAGAGATGTATGAGGAGCTTGGGAACAGGAATGGAAACTTGAGACAAATATGGTGCATGCCAATGATTGGTTGAAGTTTTCTAGTGCAATATAAAACACAGAAGCTGAAGGGAAGAATCATGAGTTTAACCATGTGCTAAAATTTATAATGGCACAACCCGTCTTAATTCCACAAGGACTGGATATTTAGTGGCACTTTTAACTGCTGATACATCCCTGTCCCTCCAGAGCTGAGAGGACTCAGTGCAGTAGCAGTGGAGATCCCCATACTAAAAGAGGAAGCTTTAGTGTAAGAATGGATTAGCACTACCTTAGCATTTGCACTTCTGAATCATTTTAAGCCTGGTAATTTTACTTAATTAGTTTTGCTTTTCTCTGTGTCACTTAGGTTTTTGGTCCTGCTGAAGGCAGGCTATAGGTTGGAGCTAGTACAGCAAATGGGGCAGTCCACTGTAATGGGCCTTTTCTTGTTGTTGAAGAAACACTGTTTAGTGTTTGCACAGGATTCCCCCTAACACCCTGTAAAATATCAGTAAAATATAAAGTAAAATTAGGCTAACTTGAATATGGCTTTCAGATATGTTTACTTTCTGGATGATTCCTTAATTTTATCTTCCTCCTTTTTAGAGTTTGAGAAACTTAATTTTTGCCTGCCTTCAGGATGCATATGCTACCTGTGCTATAATGTCAGTGCTGACTGGAGAGTTTCACTGCAGTGGGAGGGTGAGGATCCTCCTTAAACTAACATATTGTCTTTTGTCATTACTCTAAGCAAGGATTTTGAAGCTTGAGTCCCAGACAAACAACCCTGTGTGGTCCAGTTTGACTGAGTTGACTGAACTAATCACCTCAATGTATTTCTGAGAAATTCTTAGGTTTTATTGTGTGTATCTGCCTACAGCCCTTTCCTGAATACAAAAGTCTTCAAAGCCTTTCAACTGTATTGTCAGTGCTGTGGAAATGGCTTATTTCAAGAATCTCTTCCTTTCCTTATGCCACCTGAGGATATTTTTGCTCCATAATAGTGATTCTGTAATACTGCATTTGCATGGGACCAAAGCTGCCTTTTTTGTCTGTGAGTAGTTTACAATTTTAAAATTAACGCCCAAGAAGCAACAACAAAAAACATACCCCCCCCCCAAAAAAAAAAAAAAAATTAAAATCGCGTGTCATTTCTGTAGCTTGTTTTCCCTGTAGAAGAGGATGTTCATGAGCATCTCTGGTGATCAGTTTTCAGTTGTGTCTCCACAAACCAGTGTGCCTGGTTGTTGGAAGCAACCTGGATCCTGTCAGATACTCGCACACAGATAAAGTTGAGGATCACTGACTGCTCAAATCCTAAACCATGGAAAATATGGCCAACAAGAGTGATCAGTGGTTTTGTTTTTTCTCATGCACTAGTTAAGCAAGTATGTAAGGTTTAGGATGGGTGTAAGAGGGAAAGGCAGTTGGATTCTGCACATAATTAAGAGAATAGGGAGATTTCAAGATACTTGGAGTGTCTCTGACTTATTGTTGTCACTGATGTTCAGTTTCCATAGGTGAGCTGGTACTGGTGAAGAAAAAATCTTGAGGGACTGGTACTGGCACCTTCCACCTAGGTTCTGGCCTGCACCAGCATAAGCTGCAGGCAGCCAGATGCCTCATGTTCATGTCTCTCCTTCCTGACCTGCAGATGAAGCCATTGGAAAGGGAATCCTGTTGTTGAATAGAAGGTGGGGAGTTCTGTAGCCCTTCTACTGAAACTAGAGAATTTCATGGGGGGAATGTAAAAAATACACCACACAGTCTGTCCCTTCTTACTGATTGCGATATTGAATATTCTTTCTCTTGAGCTGTCTTCACACTTTCCTTTTTTGGTTACTACTGTCAAAACAAAAATCTGCATCCTGAGTATGAAAACAAGTTTCTGTTGAGAAGCTTCAGCTGGAGCTGTGGGAGCTCTGCAGCTGAGATAGTGTGTGGAGGGGGTGTGTGTATGCACACACTCCCCTCCCAGGAGTTATTTGAGCTTCTTGAGCCAACAGTGCCAGGGAAAGATCCCTCCTTTTTTGCTATCCTGGCTCTTCTGTTTGTGAAGATCTGTATTGATTTAGATGGAAGGACTGATACAGGCTACAGCTAGGACAAAGAAAGAAAGAAAGAAAGAATAGGGTGGAGCCATTCCTTTTTGGAATTTGCATATAATTTCCATACCAGCCTGTGGAACAACAGTGGGCACTCCTGCTGTGGGACACAAATTTCAGCAAAAATACTTGAATAATAATTAGCAGTGAAACAATTCAATAACTGACAATTAAATAGTTCTTTTGGGACCCCAGGTTTAAAAAAATAGAGGTAAATGAGGATGATTCTTCCCTGTCAGAAATACAGCACCAGTTTTGCTTGGTTGGGATTTCAAACAGATGACTGCATGCAGTGTTTAAATGTGATGTTGTGATTAGGAACACCGAATTGGGACAGGAAGGATCTGTGCTAACTTCCAGATAAATAACAGGGGATACATCCTATTCTGTCTGCAGCTAGGCAAGCTTCCCACCTTGGCTATTTTAGAGCAAAGTTACAGGGAATTAATTACTCATTTTAATACAGATCTTAGAGAAGATGAAAAAATCAAATTTCCTGATGACTTCTGATCTTAGAACTTCATAAAGCAAAGCCATGAAAGGTGATTGCAATATTTCCAGTGTAACAATCCTTGTTGAAAAACTGCTTGTCTTCTGGTTGAAGGGAAGAAGTTTTAAAAACTTTTAAACTCATTCTTTGCCTGTGATCTTGTACTTAGCTTCAGCTGATCAGCAAACCCATGTTTTGGTGCTTCCTTGGCCCTTCCTTTAGCACCAAATGACTTTTTAATTAGGATGGGTGTAATAAAACCCCTGCCAATTATTCCCAGTAGGACAAACAATTTACTGTCCTCTCTTTTGTTGCCCTCAGTGAGTTAAATCAGAGCTTCCTTAGCTGTCTGTTTGGGTTCATATACTCTGAAATGGCTGTGTGTGTGCTCAGGTAACATGATCTGAAGAATGGAGATGAATAGGTATTCAATAGCTACTTGGTAGCTAGGTAAGGTAAACACACTTCAAGTACTTTGCAAGTATTTTAGCTGCATTTGGGTAATTTTTAATATAAAGGGAACTGTAGTGGTGGCCAGACACTAAAAACTTAGTGTTCAAAACAGCAGCATCAGTCCCAAGTCTCTGTGTAATGGAGCAATTTCAGTGCCTGTATGATGAGAACTAAGAGTGACTTGTCAGCCAGGAAACATGAGTTCTTAACTTGCCTGTGGTCATACAGCACGTTGATTTCCCTTCTTGGTGTCTCAGTGGTTTCATGTGGAATATGGTGCTGAGGGCACTTACCTTCCTCTGGGAAGCCCTTCCTGATTTGTACATGTTTAGCAGTGTTACACCTGCACAGCATGGTCTGTTCTTAACTGCATTGTCTCTGTGTAATAACACAGAAAACACAGAAGAGTAAAAGGTTTGAAAAGTGAACACGTTGAAAATCCTGAAATAAAGTCTTGCTGTGTGGTTGTTAACTGAAACACAGACATTTTGGCACTTGATAGTTTTAACAAGACACTGAAACTATCCACTTCTTACTGTTTTTGTTTTTTGAAAGTGTGACAATTGTGGTCCATTTCAGGTAAAATCTTAAAATAAATGCCTCAGAGGCACCAAATAAAGCAATTTTCTTGCTCTAAACTCCACTCTTGATTCTCATATAATGCGAACCACTTGCAGTTGCTGATATGTATGTGATGCACATTATGTGTTCCTGTATGAGTTTGGAGGTGGTGCATTTTAAAATTACATATGAAGAATGCTGAGCTTATATGAGCAGGACAGGCCTTTATGGCATTGAACTCATGTTCTGAAGTGAGCCATGCAGGCAGAATTGAAGATTGGAGCAAAAGTTTACTGCTCTTCAACTCACCCATTTGGTGGATGATAGATACAGAGTAGTCTTCTAGGAGAGCAACTCCTTAAACTGAAGGAAGATTCAAATGAAGACGTTTTGAATTAAGATAAAACCATGAAACAGAATATAGAACCTGTAATTGCTGCAGAGTATTTGCTCATTTGGTGAAAATACTGTTTTCTGCAAGCATTTTAAGGTGCTACTTTAGTAAACCAAAAGCAATTACTGCTGTGCCTGATTATGTGTGTGAGCCAAGGAGGATATTAAAGAAATACTGCAACAGGGCAGTATTTGGACAACAGGGTTTCCTTATTTCTTGTACTCCCCTCCACAATTTACAGTGCTAGACCAAACTTTCCTAGGATCAAAGCTCAAGCTATTTTGCATGAACTACAGGGTGAGTTTCAGTCCTTACAGACACTGCTGGAAGTTCCCTCTTGTTTGCTGATGTGAACCAAACCAACATGCTGGCATTTCTGTAGTTTGTGGATTTCACCTGCAGATCTGGGGAGAAGTGTGTTTGCAGAATTAAAGTGGGGTTAAGGAGTTGAATAGCTAATTCAGCTAAATAGCTGAGAGATTAGAGGAGAATCAATTGATAGGGAAGGGGCTGATACTGTAATCACTATTTTAGTTAAATAATTGGGGAATGGCCATGTGGGAGCAGGAGCTGAAGTGCACATGCCTGCATCTTCTGGGGAAGGAATGTATGGAAGCTCTGGTGTCAGGTCTTGGGATTGAGTGCATGGTCACAGCTGCTTGTGCTGTTTCTTTCCCTGTGTTGTGAGCAACTCCTTCTTTCAGTCAAAGATCGGGTCTAAAATGGTGCAAGTACTTAGTGTCCCTTATGCTATGAAACACCATCTTTGCTCAGTTACTGGAAAGTCACCCTCCCACAGGGAGCCACGAAGCTGTAATGGAGTTGAACACAAACATTTGTTTTGTTTAAAAACCCTGGTGTAACACTGCTGTGCAACTTTGGATATGTCAGTTCCTGTAAATGCTCTGAGCCTGAGACCAACAGTGCAGAAAGCGTTGGAAGAACCCGTTGTGGAAGCGAGGTTTACCAACCTCTCCAATGTTTCATGCTGGCTTCAGTGATCTCCGTGGCTCCCTGCTTCTGTGAAGGCTTCCAGCTTTCTGCTTGTGACATCTCTCCTGATGTGCTCAGACAGAGGGAATATGCAAAAGGACGGCTGCGGCTCTGTGCTCAGGAGATGTCATCTCCGATGGATGTCAGGCAGAGGCGCAGCAATTAAGGCTCCAGCCGACTCTCTGTTCAAGCTCCAGGCACACTGGGGGAGGAGAAGAGAGGAAAAGAAGATAAAAGGGAAAAGTAAGATAGTGGGGAAAGTGGGGAGAGAAGTAAAGATAGAGGGGGAGGAAAGGGAAACTGCAATGTGGAAGAATGGGAAATAAGAGCAGGATGGGACAAAATATGAGCGAAAAAGAAGAAAATATCTTAGAAGAGGGAATAATAAAGAGAGGGGGAACAGGAAGGAAATAAAGGAATGAACATGTGGCTTTGTGAGGTGAGAGAGGAGGTTGGCAGAATGAGACAAGTGGCAAGGAAAACCATGAAAGCAGGGAGATGAGGGCAACTTGAGTACTTTTAGCTTCTTGCTGCTGGTGGCAAAGAAGCCCATTGTCCTAGTCCACCAACTGTGGTGCTGGAGAATCCCTTTATTACTGACTTACAGTGAGTTACCAATGTAAATCAGCTGCTGTTTTACGGTTGTCTGTCAGTGGGGAGAACATTGAATTACTTTTGAAAACAACTCATCAGATGCATCCAAAACCCCAGTTTGACAGTGCTCAGAATTAATGCTTAAAATCAAGACTTGGAAGAGCAAGCTAAGCAACTTGTATCTCACCTGCTGTGCCATGAAAATGATCTGTTACTAGAAGAGATACAAGGATCAGTCCCTTTGGAAACAAAAGTGCTAAAAGATTTTGAGATTACATCTGAATTAGGAGTTGAGTGTTTTTTATGAACCCCAAATGTTTTCATAATAAAATCACTAGATCTTTTCTATGTTTTCAATTTTGTTGTTTGAATACAAAGAGGTTTTCATCTCTTCCAACTGTTCAGTCTCTGACTTTCAGGTTCTCTTGCTTGTTCCCTGCTGCTTGGCATCATCATAACTTTCTCTTTTCTAGTAACTCTTACTATCTGGGATCTTCTGTTTTGTATCTGTTTTGAAATATTTTGCTGGAGCTGAGTGTCCATTTTTTGTCTTCACCTATTTTTAAACACATTATTACACTCTTGAGGAATCCAGTGTCCTTGTCCCATAATCCTACTTTGGTAGCTCATCTAGGAATGGGTAAAAGTTCCTGGGAGATGACCATCATGAGCAATAGAGTCATGCAATTGTTTAGATTGGAAAAAACTTTTAAGATCATCAGCATCACTGGTTCACCCTTTCTTTGCCCATTCCAAATTCCTGACTGGCTGAAAGAAACCAACTTCTCAAAAACTTTCCAGAGTCTCTTGGTGCACCAGTTATTAAACCTTTAAATACAATTTGGAACGTAAACTATGACAGGATTATTAAATCTACAAGGTTTAGCTGCAAAGAGCCAGGCTGTTGCCAAAGCTCTATGTTTTAGCTTATTAATAGTTACTAAATTGGGGTGAGAGCTGGCAGAGGGTAAGTGGAGAGAGAGCTTGAGAGAAGCACAATCCTTATGCATTCAGTATCCTTTGCTGTGTTTTATTTTCCCCATCTGGGTTTCCCCCGCTGAGCAGCAAGCGGGCGCTCAGACGCGCGCGCGGTGCCAGACAGCTGAGTAGGCGCGGGGAGTCAGCCCGGTGACGTTTGGCATCGCTGGGCCTCTTTGTGCCAGTGGTTCAGTGCCAAGAGTAATTGTGATTTACACCCGCTGCCCCTTTGGTGGCAAAATGGTTTTGATTAAGTGCATACCACATTTATTAAGTCTTGCACAACCCAGCACAGGGTCTTGGCTGGGATGCTGTAAAAGGCAGTGAGATTTACACATCTCACTGCAGGATTCATTTAATCTCTTGGGGATTTACTGACCTTCAATTAGAACTGTTAAGTACTGTTTACTTGGTACCTAAATCATGTAAGGCCCAGCTAGAGTTTCTTTTTTTTGTTTTCATTAGTAATGTTGTGATTAAATGTGGGAAGAGAAGGGAAAGGACCTAAATACTATTTGACCAGTGAACACATGCCCTAAAGAGAAAGACTTTGAAGGTTTTAAATCAAAATACTGAACTAAACTAACCAGTTTTTTTCCTTAATGATCTCTGATCTGAGGCCATTGGTTCAATTGAAAGACAAGGAGTGATTTCATGGGAGTTGTGTACATACTGAAGGACACCTTCCTCCCTTTCTTTGCATTCAACCAACCTACTGTCTGTGGATTTAATAAAAGAATAATTTTTAACTTCAGAGAACCTCCAAATAGGTGTTGAAAGAGCTTCTCAGCTTGGCTGTGAAAAATATATTTGCTTCATTGCCTAAAGTCACTGAAGTTGTCTGCATTTGAGGTACTTCTCGTAGTGAACCAAGTAAGAGCAGCCGTATTGGGAAGCGGGATTGTTCTTACTCTAAGTTCCTTCAATATTGTCCCAGCCACTTCAGAAAGTCTCTGAGGTTCTAGAGAAAAGATCTTCTGTTCTTTGTCATCAAATACATAGAATTTAGAGAAGGCATACCTGATGAAAAGTGAAAATTAGGTCTGAGCCTACATTATAGAGCAAAACTGTCAGTATTTTAGGTCTAGATTACCACTGAGCAGTGTGTAATTCCAGCTGGATAACATCACAGTCAGAAAAGGGAATGTATTTTGTATTTGTGAATGGAGCTTTGGTTAATGATGAGCTTTTTCTAATAAAAAGGTCTCGTCTTTGTAAATAGCTTATGGTCTTCCAGAACATGGTATGCATTTTTATTTATTGGCTGGAAAATGTTGGCAGATTATGAGCATCTAGGTGTGAATTCTCGATGTTCAGAAGTTAACTAATTTGGTCTAAGCTTTGTTGGGAAGGTTGATCATTTGGCGTCTTCTCTGCACCCTGATCAGATGAACACATACAGGAGCACTGTGGACCTGTTTGCCGGGATGAAAGCGGAGTTTGACAACCTGAAAATTCCTTTTCCACAAGTATTCTCTAAATGTTTCTTTAGAACTTGGCTGCTTCTGAGATTTTTCCTGCCAAGAAACTGGTAGGCTGGAGTGCTCATGGAAAGTGAACCCCAAAGGAACCATGAGCACAGGCAAAATGAGTTCATGGCTTGGAGAGCCAGAGAGAATGTTGAGCATTCACTCAGCTCTCATTAGCTCGGGCTTCTTGCTTCCTCCTGACTACTCAAATTAATAACCGAGCTCTCCATCCTTGTGCTTTCTCTGGCATTATGTCAACAGCAGGGGAATGAGGTGTGGAGGGGTTCAAGGAAACAGTCAAATGGTACATGTCTTTTTAATTCAAGGTGTAGAAAATTCCCTTGAGACCTAAATCAAAAGTTGAACTCACATCTCCTGTCACAACAAGAACTATATAGTATCTGGTCTGAAGCACTTGGAGATAATTTACAGTTTCTGGTCATTGAGCTGAACCAAATGAAAGTCCACTTGTTTTTAAGGTGCGTCAGTTTACCTATGTGTTAATTCTGAATTCTCATTTACACAGTCTCATCAGGGTAATGACTGTTTAGGGCATGTGCACACTCAGTGGCAAATAATGAATGAAAGGAAAAGGTCCTTAAAAATGTTTTCCGTATTGGTGGCATAAGGCAGCCTAAGGCCACAGTGAAATCAAAAGCAAAGAAGGGAGGACTAGGAAGTCTCTAAAGGCCATGTTTTTCATCTTACTCCCTAATTACAAAAAGTATGTATTTTCTTTTCTTATAACAGCATCATCTCTTCATGTTCTGTTGGCTTTCTTTGGCTGGGTAAACATGGAATTGTTCCTCTTAGAGCTCTGGTTTTACTGAACCTCCTCAAACCTGGGGCTACATTTGCAAGTGCCATTATGTAAACAAGTGGAAAGTGCTAACTTATAAAAGACTGTAGTGGTGAACAACAGGGTGCTGTCAGGTGTATAATATTGGGAATTGTCCTCTTGGAATAAAGTGTAACTGGAAGTGAAGCATGTACAAGAGCTTAGCAGTTCCCAATACTTTGGATGCCTCATTTACAATGTCCCAACTGAGAAATTCTACATGGTTTGGTTTGCATGTTTTTGCTGTCCAGGAATACTACACCCAGTGCCCTGGATCATGATTTTAAACTGGGACCTTTAAATGCCAAACTGGCCAGTCCACAGGGTCTTTCTGGAGTTTTAGATCCAGCGCAGTTTAAATGCACAAATCATAGTGATTTTTGACCAAGATTCAAACTGTTTCTGGATCCATAATGGGCCAGGACCAATGTCTTGGTTTGAATACTTGAGATGCTTGTGGCTGTCTGTTTTACTGTATCGATCCTAGGCTTGAAGAAATGTGGATGAAGGTGGCTGCACTGTTGGTGAAGATTCCAGGCATTGTTAATACAAGCTTGGGGGTACCTGACAAAGCCACAGTGACAGTGTGGCAGTGATTTCAACAATCATATTTCTTTACACACTCTCAAGCAAAAGGCAAGGTACATGAGAGGGCCCCGTCCTTCGGGGAGAGGGTGAGGACACCCACCCCAGATGACAGCAGGGCCCTTGGTCCCCTGGTGGCTCCTTGAGATCGGCCAGGCAGTTCTACAGCCCGCAGAAAGCTGCTGCTCTTGATGAATAGGAGGTGCTAATCTCCTTCTTCCTAAGAGACCCCTTTGTCCAGAAGTGTTGGGATTTAATTGGCTTGTTCACACTTTGTCCAGCAGACTCTGACTTCTAACACTTCCTCCACACCCCACCCCCAGCCTTTGGTTCACAGTGTCAACAGGGCTGGAAGTGTTTTAATTCCTTTACAGACAGTCCTCCTCCACACCAACTGCACTGCACGACTGGATGGACTGCTGGGATTGGCATGCTGGGAGCTGTTAATCCAAAAAGGNTTTTTTTTTTTTTTTTTTGTCTGGAAGGATTTAGTCCATTGCACTTGAATGCTTGCAGAGACTGAAGCATTTTCTCTGACCAAACCATTAACTCTTGATTAGGGGTGTAAGAAAAAAATTACCTTATAATAATCCACTTTTTATTTCCTTACTCTTGCTCAAATCTATTGTATCCTGACTTGTCTTTACATGTAATAATTGTAATAGCACCCACTGGTCTCAGTGTGTTGTAGGTGTTTACACAGTGCTCACTGTATGATGCACTCAAACTTTTGCAGTGCCACTGAACAATAAAGACCAGTAGCAAAACTGTCAAGTTGCTGGTGCGGTAAATCAGAGGGAAATAAGAAATTAAACACCAGTGTGGGCTTAGACAAAACCTGTTAAATTTCTGATGAATTTTGTTTGGATAACATATACTCTCTCTTCCATTTTCCACTTGAGCAGCATCAATCACCTCTAGGGATTGTGACAGAGTGAGCAGGTGCTGCTGGAAGGTCTTTATGGGTAGGAATGAAATGGAAGGGGGGCTTGTGATCAGACTGATATTGAGAAGAGGTAAGAGTTCAGAGAGGGAGGCTATGGAAAGTAAGATGGGGAGGAGGCAGTGCCAGAGCAAAATCAGGGGATTCGTTTGGGGAGAGAAGCCTATGTAGATGTGGCAGATACAGTCGTTAAGGTACATACACTCATTAAGGGCCAGAAGGAGAACTAAACAGCAGATAGCCATGAGTGCCTCTCAGAGCTGCTTGAAAAGGGAACATTCACTAATTGCACCAGAGGCCTTGGATGCCTAGGAAGGCCGTTCCAACACACTGACAGTGTGTCCATTGTGTAGTCCTCACTCCATGGGTATTGGAGGCACCACCCTCCCAGTCCTAGATCTGAGAACTGGGACTGTGGAACAGCCTCTGTGAAGTCTGTGTCACTCTTAAATCATTGTTCCAAAGAAAGTACAGGGTTGCTTTTTCTTTTTGTTTTGGATACTTGAGTCATAGCCAACAAATAGAAAACTCATTCCATGGTTATCTGAAAGACGATGTCACATACAATGGCAATTAGAAATATTTCCAAAATTAAACCTCCAAAGGAGGAAGCGAATTACAATGCAAGCAACCTTTGACCCTGGAGAATCATAATGGCTTCCTGGATTTGGAGATATTATGAGCTGAAGCCAGAGAGGTACTGCTGCTGGGTCATAAGAAGTGTTAAAATTAGAACACAATGTGGTAACCTTGGGTGTGTCTTTCTGATCTGAAATCTCCTCCCACCCACACCTCTGCTTAATAATGATGTGTTTTGAAAAGCTTGTGTCTGGCTGCCTTAATGTCTCGGCATTTGCTCTTCATGCATTAGCTTTGGTGGTTATCACTCTGCCAGACTGTGGGCCACAATCCAAAAACGTACAAAACTACTTGTTTACCCCTAAGTATGAGAACAAGGCCGCAGAGTAAAGACAGCTACTATACTGGGAGCCAAGGAAATCAGATGTGTGTGCACCTAACCTCTCCATCTCTGAAAAACTTTCTTCTCAATTTTGGTTTTGTTTATTTTTGACATTTTAAATTACTTTCTGGACCTAGACCTGCATGCTCATCCCTTTGGGACACAGGGATCTTGTTGCTTTATACACCCCCAGCATAGGCTTATTATTCCAACAGCAGCATTATCCAGAGGGGGCTGGTCTCATTGTACCAAGCCTTGTGCAAACACATAATAAAAGACAACTCTGGCCTAAAAAGAAAAAAAATTACAGTCTAAACAGACAAGGCAGAGAGTGGGTTTTTCTTGGGGAGAGTGACAGAGAGATAAGCCGGCCAAGGAAATGTTAGGACATTTAAAATCTTTTCCTGTTCTCTCTCACAGAAGAAAGAACATTATATTTGGCTACATACACGAATCCAGATTTAAAAATAGCTGGGTTCCTTCCTGGCTGAGGGAGAAAGACTGAAATGAGTCAAATTTATTAGCCTCCTAGCAAGCTTGCATTGAATTTTTGCTTGTTGAGACTCCCCCAAGTAATTGTGTTCTTACAAACAAGTTGGTTGAGGAAGAGTTTAATGGGCAAATGCCTTGATTTATGCATGGACATGCGGGAGAAAAAGAAGTCCAATGTTTGTGCGAGTGAATTCCAGACACACAAGTGTTTGAAAAGTGAAGCTAAGGGGGAAGAATTGTCATTAGACTGATTTGGGAGCTGGATTTAGTTGAAGGGCAACATTTTAAAAGCACCTGAGTGACACAGGAGCCTCAGGGCAAGTCTTCAGCAGGTGGGGCTTGTTAGGGGGAATGCGGTATCCTGCTAATGTGGCCTGGCTCTGCGGGACCCCCGCACCCAGGCAGGGCCGGGTTGGGGTGGATTTAGCAGCTTAGGGACCTCTGCCCTCGGAGCCCCGCTGGGTATTGACTTTCACCGTGTACCATTTTTAAAGGTGATTTAGGCGTGAGCACTGGATTTACAAACATATTAAGGTGCTGATCTTCTACCGAAGGTAGTGAAGGCTGGAAGCTTTAAATGCCTTTTTGGAGGGTCTGAGCCTCGGGGCCAGATTTACAGAGCTGTGTAGATATCTGAAATGCCTGGTGATCTTTACAAATGCACCAAATGAGGTAGACCTGTCTCCTCTTGACTTCAAAGTGACTGACTAGGAGAGATAAGAAGGTTGGTCCACGATCTGAGTCTCAGGCTGCCTGTATAGCTTTGTGGAGATGATCTTTAGAAGAGCACATCTTACCTTGAAGCCCAGCTCAGTCTCACTGAAGGTCAGAGTGTTGTGGGCATTTCTGAAAATACTGTCTTGCCAAAATTAAGTAAACAGGAGGGGGTTGCTGCAGGGAAGCTATTGACCAGCTTGACATCCACTGTGCTCTACATATGCTTTACTTTTGTTATGCAATAACAAAACCAACTGTGACAGAGGAAAATGGGATTCCAGCATTACCCCTTGTAGTGCGGGGTATTTAGCAGTGAGGACAAGATATTCAACATAGGAAAATGGGGAAAAGTAAAACAAACAAGGTGTTTGGGGTGAAAGGGAAAAGGGAGCATCAGTTACTGGAGTAAGGGAAACGAAAAATGGGTAAACATCTGGCCCAAATGGACTTCTGTGCCAGAGCAGCTGAAGTAATTTCTGCAAGAACATACCCCCCCCCACTTGTAACTTAAGGTTCTGAGGACCTTAAGGTTCTGAGGACAAGGGAGAATGTGCCTCGTGCTTTTAAAGTTCTGTAAGAAGCTCCAGGTCTGTGCTACTGGGTGAGGACCTTTTTTTTTACCATCAGATGATGGCTGGATTTACTGTGCAGCAGGGAAAGCACCAGCACCACCACTGCAAGTCATGCAAGCAGCCAAACTATTGAAGTTCTTTTCCCCCATTGCTGTTGCCATCACAGTCAAAGATGCCCTGAAGGCTTTTCTGCTGTTCTGAAAGGATGTTAACAAGAGAATGCATTTACTCTTCTGCCTGGCAAAAGGGGGAAAGAAAGTAAGATTTTTAACAGATATTCTTCATGTTCAGTTGTAAAGATTCAGTTCTTTGTCCTGCCCCTGTGGCATGGCTATCTTAGATCTGATTGCTAGAGAATTGTTGCAACAGATCCTCACCTAGTCTGGAAAGTCCTTTCTCCTGATCGGGCTGCTGAGGAATTAAAACATGACAGTGATCTATGATCATGTTGCACAGAATATTCCATCGTGCAGGGAAGTGGTGACAAGAGCTTCCTTTAAACAGAAATGGATGTGGGTAAGATTTAGGTTGGTTTCCTCCCCTGAGGAGTGTCTGTGAGGGGGAACAGTGTGGGCAGAGCAGCCCCAAAGCTCCCTTGGCCTACAGCACGGTCAGAAGCAGGCAGGGCAGGGAGAAGGGAAGGCACGTCCTGCTGCATCTCTGGGGCCATAGTGATGTGACAGCCCCGTGCCAAGCCGTGACTGTCGGGTGACAGCACAGCGACCCCGACAGCTCGGGATGCTGCGGGCGTGTCCCGCTGTCCGGGGGCTGAGAGCAGAGCGGCCGAAGCAGCTGCCTGCAGTGGCTTCCCTACACATCCTGCTCTTTTCCATGCCAGCCAGATCGTCTGAGTGAAAGAAAGCACAGCAGACAGGGGCTGAGTGACAGCTGCCAGTCATGTTGGCTGCAGGGTCTTCAGAGGGAAGGAAAACAACTCCTTTGTGTCCGTGTGTGTCTCCTTCCCATATCCCCAGCTAGAGAACAACCCCCAGGGCTTTCTCCTCATGCCAGCAGCCACTGGGTACATTCTTTTCGTTTCAAGTCCCTTCTCAGCACAGACCTGTTTTGTTCCTGTTTCCCGCTTTAGCTGCTTGCTGCAATGTCCATAGTATTATTTCTCAGTAGAGCCTTGAAACACTCCTCCTTGCAAGTGCTCACAGGCTCATTTCCACACAATAAAGGCAGTTAGCAATTTCTTCCCATCCCCATCTGCTACCTGCCTGCTCTGGGGGACTCAGTGAATAGCAAGAGACTGGCAGAACTCTCATCTGTTGGATGCTTCTGACAATTTATATTAAGGAAAGTTGAGAGCATATCAATTAAATAAATATATTATATAGACACAGGCAGCCTTTAGGATTTGCTTCTATTTTCTGCAGTACTCCTTGATGTCATGCCTTGAAGATGTCTTACCTCCGGTAGCAGCAGCTGCCAGCAGGATTGTGGTTTTGGGTCAAGAGAGCCTCAGCTCCTGTGAGAGAATGAGCAGAGCTGAAGGAAGAAGGAAAGTGGCAGAGAAAGATCCCCCTGGCTACTGGGTAACAGATATTGGCTCGGACTTGGGAAACAGCAGAGAGGAACCAGGCTAAATTTAAACAGATAAAGAGGCAGATAAAAGGAAACCAAGCAAAGCGTTAAGGTTTCTGAAGCTAAAAATTGGGCCAGTCTGCAGCAACCCAAAGCATTTTGTCGTCATTTCCAAGCAGGCCGGATAAAGAACCAGAGAAAGTGCACTCTGGGCTACCCTTATGGGCTCTGCTGGCCAGTGCAAGCCAGAGAGATGTGGGGAAGCTTTAGGCAGATTCTTGTGTAGTTTAGAGAGTGCATGAACTTGGTAGCTTGAAGCACTCATTTGTGACAGTAAGCAGGGGGTTGAATTGGTTAACCTGTCAATCTCAGGCTCTTAAGCCTGGCTGAGCTTGTCCTTTGAGTTGCAAAAGCCAGTTAGTGGTGTGATGGGAAGGCCTGGGAAGGGGCACAAGGAGACAGAGGTACATGAGGAGGTGAGTGCTGCCTCAGGAGGGATGAAGGGGGACAACACTGAAATACCACGGGCTGGAATTGCAATTGTTCAGCTCAGATTGAGTGTCTGGTACCTTTGAAAATCATCCCATCAAGGTGGAGCCTCTGTAAATAGCACCACTTGATGAATTAGGCTAATTCTGCATTTAGCCTGGAAGGATGAGGCAACAACTTCTGATAAACCTGACTCCTTGGAGGTTTTGTCAGCTCACTCAGAGACTTGAGGAATCGACACATCAGGAGGTTTTTTTCTTCTGCAGCTGCCAACAACAAGGAATCATGTGGGCTCTTTTTCATCCCTGTTAGTTCATTCATGGAGGAAATCGCAGAGCTCAGTCTGTGACCTCACCTGGACACTGTGAAAGAAGATGGGGAAGTTTTTTGCTTGAAGGCTCTGGAAGGCACTATTAGAAGCATCCTGATTCTACTCAATAAGAAGGTGCTATTCAGGCCCCTTTCCCCTCCCCTGAAAAGCTCCTGCTCTCCTAGTTTCTGATGGAAGCAAAGTGAAAACCGTAACAAGGTCCTGTCTCCTGAGCCCAGACCTCAGGCCCATATCTGATTGTTGCTGGGCCAGAAGTGAAGATACTTATCTGACATTTGTGATTCAAAAGCTGTGTCATCCCATAGCCCTCTCCTTTTGGCCTCTGAGGTGGTAACAGAGGCAGGTATTGCCTTTCCCTCAAGCAGTTGGCCCTGGGCTCTGACTGCTTGTGTTGGTTGTGGACCTGCCCTGCATCAGGCCCTGCTGACCTCAGGGCTGGGATGCACAAATGTACTCCAGTTCCCAGAACAGTCCTGATTGCAATTCAAATAGCACACTGCTGATTGGGATGGAGTAAAACATAGGGAACTATTGTTTAAGAACACTAAATATTGGATTTTCCTGATGCTCTGTATCAGCTGCCTCATTCTTTGTGATTATAGCAGAAGGGATAGATATGGCCTGATTCATTGTCCTGTATGGATCAGAGAAGATATCTGAGAGCTTTCTGTACATTTATGTTTCGCCAAACTATTTATAAAAAAGGGTGTTTATTGCCTCAGATTTTGAGGTTTATCTTTCCAGATGTGGCAGACAGGCTTATTCAGAGGCAGATTCACAGTTGCTGGGGCCAGCTCCGTCTTGTGAGGGAGCAGAAGCTGTGCTCATGGACAAGAGATGTACTTTCTTGATTAAAACTCTGCTGAGTTCAAGTGATCTGTTGTGGTCAAAGAGAAATGGAAACACTTAAATTGGTGATAGCTGAGCTTTATTATTAAAGTCTTAATGATTATAAACCTCACAATAATATGACAATATAGACAGAACTGCACTTGCTCTGTGCCCTAGATTTGTGTCTGAGTTATCCAGATTATTTGCATGATATCTGATATCATCACAACATTAGATATCTTTTTTTCCTCCAGATTCTGAGTTGTGTCCTATCAGATGGATGGATACAGTGATTTTTGTGATTTTTTTTCTTTTAGTTATTCTTGTTTTTCTTGTTTCTTCTAAGGTTTTTTAAAAATCCCAAAAATGAAACAAACCCAAATACTTGAATGGATTAGGCAAGTAAGAGCCCTAAACAGGGATAGAAGAGAAAATGAATAAATGTAGTTTTACAGGTTGAATCTTTGCCTTTTAGATCTTAGTTTCTATTGCTCAGGGTGTTACAAAGAAAAGCAAAGAAATGTTTGTCTGACTAAAGCAATAGAAATATCTTTGCATGACTCTTATGTGCTTCTTTTTTGTGTTAGTACTAAGGCTGGATTTTTCTTGGATGCAGCTTTCTTCAAAACTGTGGGGAAAGGGAAAGTTGTTCTCCTACTGCCTCTGCTGCTCCATCCCTTTCCCTCCTTCCCCCGCCTTTCCTCTTGGATTGCTTGCCTTTCATGTCTTTGTTTGACATCTACGAAAGAATCATGAGGTGCTGAATATTATTAACTTCTAAACACCTAAGAAATCAGTAGGAAATCGCAAACATTTTGGCCCCCTGACAGTCTCCGTAAATGACCTGTCCGAAATCCCTCCCCTTCTGAGATGAAAAGAGGGAGCCAGCCAGAACGAAGGGGAGAATGGGGAGAGCCAGGGAATGAGAGGGATACACAAAATAAATGAGAAATATGATTAAGTTATTTCCTTGGCTGGGTCTACAGCTGGTTCTGGGTATTTAATAAACAGGTTGACACTCCAGGTTCCCCTCATTAGGTGATCACTAAGGTCTGGGCTGTCATAAATCAAAGAGCCAGGTTATCAAGGCCTGTGATCTTTAACTGTACAGGGGCGCCCAAGTGTCTGCCCCGACGAGAGCTCAGCAGTGCAAGCTGTAAGGAATTAGCTGCTGCGGCACTTCAGACCGTGCACAGGCACCAGCCCTGGCCCGGGATGGCTGTGGGCTCACACAGCTGCTGTGTCCCCACTCAGCTGGTGCAGGAGCCAAAGGCACCGCGCTGCAAACCTGCCTGAGCCGGCCTCTGTGTGTCGGGACAGGGAGAGGAGCCATCTCAGTTATGTGCTCCTGAAAGGGACAGGGACAAGCAGTTCTCTTAATTTCCTTCAGGGAGGAGACAAAAAGCAGCAAAGCCCAGTCTGCTGCTGTGTCATTCCAGCACTGGGCTGGCACCATAAAACCTATCTGTGAGTTATGCAACTGAGGAGGAACTCCTGCTCTTCAAGGCACACTGTGGTACCACCGCAGCTGGGTCCTGTACTGCCCTTTCTAGAGGCAGGTAGGGCCTGCACTGCTCTTTTTACAGTGCAGGTGAGGCAGAAACTTGATGAAAGTTGAGCTGCCTGAAGCTACAGCCTGAGGTCTCAAAACAAACCTGGCACGTGAATAAGTTCTGTGAAATCTTGAGTAGAGCAGAGCATCAAATCACATAAGTTTGGGCAGTAAATAATAGAAGTAAGAACCAAGTGGACTTCTGGGGAGAAAAAAACTGTAGTCAATCTCAGCCCTGCTTTTGTGAGAATATAAGATAATTTTTAGATGCTGGGAGTGTTCTCTAGTTCCTGGTTTTTCCCTAGTACTGAATAGCCATTATTGCCCACAAAGCCAGGAAAGCATTGGGAGGAGTTTCTAGGCTGGTTCTGCAGGACAAGAAGCTTGGTGACACAAACACCAACTGGTGAGAGAACTGAACCTTGTGTAGCTCTTGTAGCTGCAGTGTGTGTTAGAAACTGAAATGAGCAATGGGGGAAAAGGGAAATAAGAGGGCTTCCCAAAGGAAATGTGTATTCCTGTACCTTAACCAGCGGGTGGAAAGTGCCTCAAGCTACCTTGGTAGAACTTTTGAAAGAGCAGGAGTGGGGATTGTGGACAGAGCAGAGCTGAAGGTTGTGTTTTACTACTGGCACCCAATGGGACAAGTGACATTTCCACATGCATCTGGAGGGAGTTTGAGGCCCAGCTCTGTGTTAGAGAGTGGGAATTGGCACAATTCTAGAGGGAGGCAGTGCCTGTGAACTGCAGCAGTGTTTTGCTGCAGGTGTTTTGGCTCTGCTGGTGGCACCTCCCTGAGCCATTGTCCATGGAGAAGAGACGCTGTCAGTGTATCTTGGCTGCTCGTGAGGGCTGGGGACATTTTCAGTGGGGTGCATGTGAGGAACCACATCAGTGAGGCAGGGAAGAAGTGCTGAGTTAGGCTTATTTTCCAAGTGATCTCCTAAGCTGGGCCTCAGCTATTGCCTCCTGCCTTTGACAAGGGCATGATTCTCTGTGGAAGAAAGAATGGGGGGAGATGAGATGGCATAGAGATGACTGCTGTTTTCAGGAGTTGAAGGCCCCTAAAGCCTCATCCCAGCAAACATGAATTCACTGAAGCAGCTGTACACCTTGTCACATCTTGTGTGAAGGCCCACATCTACCTGTCTACTAGATATTCAGCTGATAGGATAAGTGATGTCCCTACAGTTAAGCCACAGCTGAAATTCCTTGAGGGGCTCAGAAGGCACAGTTCCAGCTCTGCTGAAGTCCCTCCAGGGCATTCCATGATTATTTATAATGGTCTCTGTGGGTTTACTACTTTACAGATTGTAATGCAACTCACTGCCATGGGGGAGAAAAATGCAACACTAAAGCATGACATGCTGCCCTTTGGCCATCAAACCATGTGGTTCCTGTCAGGCTGTGAGGTGGAAGAGTCTGGTTCACAACAGTGATTTCAGGGTGTTTTTCTGCCTCCTTCTCCTCCTGTTTTCCTCAGCTGTACTATATTCTAGCCACTAATCTGTCCTTAAACACAGAAGCATCTCTGTTGTGAAAAATCAACTAAAGCTGTTCTTGTAAAGACCAAGAAAATGAAAGAATGTATTAATCCATATGCCCTTGTTTTTAACCCCTCCTCTGATTTCAGTCAATAATATACAGATTTTGCCAGAGGTCAGAGATAGATCTTCACATCTTTGCTTGAAAAGTGTTTGCAGTTTGTCAGTTTTCCATTTTGACAATGGAATCAA
This sequence comes from Peucedramus taeniatus, assembly GCA_013400575.1. Lineage (NCBI taxonomy): Eukaryota > Metazoa > Chordata > Aves > Passeriformes > Fringillidae > Peucedramus > Peucedramus taeniatus. The sequence goes on along the minus strand of WBNO01008112.1, from coordinate 425,635 downwards.
ATGCCTGAATTTTCAGAAAAGCTCAACACTTCACATGTGGTAAATGTAGTTGTTCTTTTCAAAATTAGCGTTGTGCTTCCTTATAACCACATAGGACTTACCTGTACACCTAAAGGCTCACATTACTACTTTTAAAAGTGCTTACTTGGCTTAATATTAGGCAAATTTACAAATGGCAGATTGATAATTTAATACCTTCTTAAGAAAGCTGGTAAGAGTAGGATGCTGAAATGCCCTCTCTGCCTCCAAAAATAATTCCATAGGCCTGTATCATTTGAGTGATATTGAAAATCCCATTCTGAATCCTAGTCTTTGCTCAGCTCTTTTTTTGCAGTTGGACATAACTCTCATTGACTGTAGTGGTAGATTTTCTTGAATAGTCAGTATTTTAAGCCTCTTCTCCAATAACAAACCATGCAAAAGTGTATTGAAACCAAAAACCTGTCTGAAAGGCACTTATGTTACATCTAATGTAGGTATACCATGAATTTGGTTCTGTATATTCCACATTCTTGTACACACAGTCTGTATTATTAATCACTGGATTGTGTGTCAAGACTTGAGGTTCTTGAATTTCAACCTAAGGATATGAGTTACCAACCCAACCAAGCAAGTGAAAATCTTCTAAGTTATTGCAGGAAATTGCCATCACTACCAATTTGTAAGGACTTTCCTGTGTTCTTGTTAACCAGTTCCTTTCTGTACCATATATTTATGCAAACAAAATCTGTCTGTGTAGTGTTTGGTGTCCCATCAAAGTCATGACTGTCAAAGCATGACCTGTGTGGTGCATGTCTGTGTTCCGTCCCCTTGGAGAAGATCTTCAGATATTAGGGAATAACTACTTTTCTCAGTAGGTTCAACCTGTCCTATTTTAATACCTAGGGAAATAAAATGAGTTTGGATTTGAGTGGAACTATATGCTAAAAGAATCCAAAGTTAAATAGATAGGAATTTATTTGGAGTGCTGGTGTTTTCTACTTAGTAAACCACTGAAGCTTCCTGGAAAGACAGCATCTCAAAATCCCTGTTTTTTCTAGGCTGTTATTAACACAGGTGCTGATGCAACTCTTTCAGTTTATTTATTTTCCCATGATTTTAGGCACAATAACTTTATTTTTTTTCTTATGGTGCCATTTACTGTGGAGAACAATTCTGCACACCCTCATTATCCTGCTGGCCCTGTGGAAGAAGGATGATATGAAACCCTCTGAGCAGGAGGGAACACTCTTGTGAAGGAAAGGTTGAATGACAATGTTCAGACAGGTGTGACTGAATGTCTGGAGAGACATGAGCCTTCCCTGGGCCCAGCCAGCCTGTTTGCTGATGCCATTCCACACTTCCACTTTCCAGGTTGCACAGCTGAGCTCAGGGGCTTTAAACTACGTTTTTAAAGTTGGTGAGTTCTTCCAACTGAATGCATATAGGAATGGGGTAAAACCCCAAATCTGCTGATGTCCTTTACTCCATGTATCACTTGTCTGTAGGCTCAGATAAGTTGAATGCAACAGCTACTCATATCACTCAAATCCCCTCCAAAAGTCACTTTTTGGCATTGCATGACTGTTCCTTTTAATAAAAAAAAAACTACAGAATACCCCAGCTAACTATTTATTTTGCATTGCATACTGAGTATTCTCATAGAGAAAAAAAATTACCTTCTGATGTCCTGGGTGTAGTCCCAGACTGGGTCAGTTTTCTGTTATGTAGGTGTGGGTTGGGGGTTGATGTACAGCTCTTCTCACTTGCAGAGTAACGAACCGCTGGATTGAAATCCACTGTCTGGTGTCCAATGTCACATCATTTTAATGGAGAAGAGGAGGTGGATTTACCTCAGGCCTAGCAACAGCTGAGCTATTTCACAGGAAAGACTGAAATATTTGGAATATGTGTTTTGGCTGAGCTAGAAAGCAGGCCAGGCTACAGAAGGAGATCTGTAACTCTATAAAGAGCAAAACTAGTGGAAGAAAAGAAATTGTAGGGCTACAGAAGGCCTGGCTTTGGATCTAGATCCCCTACTTTTGCCCCTCATAGCTATGACTGCTTTTGTTTCTCAGCTTTGTCCTTCTTACTCTATCAGTGTCCCACTCACAATGATTGTAAGAAGCACTGGATTTAGTTGAATGGCTTTGCAGTGGCCTGTGTTGGATGTTTTGAGGCACAATTTAATCCTTTGTTTCTGTAAGGTAATAACCAGCTGTTTCCAAATTCTTTGGTGCCACTGGAGAGTGATTTCTTGGAAACTTTTCTGCTGAAAGACAGAGCTCATGAGATATAATTAACACCAGACTAAGTGCTACTTAAGCACTTAGTGTTGGTGTTGTTTATATTCTGAGTTATGCAGACTCTACTGTTAATTTTGTCACAAGTAAGCACATGTCATTGTTATGCTAGACTTTAGATGACTTTATCCTTGTTATCTTAGAACTTCACTGTTCTGCCTGACTTGGTTAAGGTCTGAACTGAGGAAGTTTTCATTTCAGCTATAGCTGTTACTATTATTGCAGTTTTAAAATCATACAGAGGTTGCTGAATGCTAATTAATGGGAGTTTGAAGCTAAATATAAGCACTGAGGAATGTGGGGATGTTTCTGTCATTTGACATATGCACCAGACTGGATTAAGCTTTCTAGAGTTTTCCTCCTCTTTAGAGATGTTCTTAGATGTGGTATCAGAAATATTTGTTAAAAAATTCTACAATCTGTCTTATGCTGAACAGCGGTATGAAGGAACAAAGTGGAAAAGGGGCATTGAGGGTTAGGATACTGTGGTTATTAAATAACTTAGAAATATTGTATACACCTTCTGGTGGTTCACACTGAGGCTTTTCTAAGGTCAGTATTTGTTCAGGTTCTACTTTTAGGGAAATAGAGCAAGTGGGAAAGAAATGAAGAGCAAACCAGAAATGTATTTCAACATATTTAACTTGTTACTTGTTTCTTGATGTCCCTACTGAAAAGGAAACAGGAGGAACCTTGGAAACCCAAGTGTTTTTGGCTGTAGTTAAGTTAGGAGCACCCTGGTGAATTATTTTTCCCTTCTCCAGTCAGGACTGTGGCCTGAACTGTAGATCAAAGAAGAGCAGCACTTTGCTTAATCTGGCATAGAAATCTACTTTACCCCAAAGAGGCAAGAAGAAAAAGAAATTGAGGCCCAGGCTCCATGGCAACTGTGAATTAGGTTGTTCAAATGGTTGGTAACTGTAACAGTTAAGAAAAAAAAACAACCTAGAAAAAATGTATTGCTACCGTGTTGGAAAGGACATTGCATCCCAAGCCAGAGTTGTTTGCTGCTGTTCCAAGGGACGTTCATAGCAGTGCATGGAATAGGCTTCTCTCCCGTTTTCCTCATGGTATTGTAAAGAATAAAAGGTGGACAGCTGATAAATCTTCAGACAGCTTCACAAAATGTGTGCTGATGATGCAAGCAGTGATTTTCTTCTTTGAATCTGTTCTGCATCACATGCTGACTTTATGGCTATTGAGCCAGGGAAATGTGACATGGCAGGTCCCCATTTGTTGTGGGTGTGACCACACAGCAGACAGTGCCTACTGGTGACACTGAGCTCTAATGCTGTGTTTGGAGCAGAGGCTGCACTGTGACCCTGCATGGTGCTGTCACATGCAAACCTCCTAGCTGCTTTGATGGGGGACTTGAAAGCCAGTCCAGGATTCCTGAGTTGCTACTCCTGGTGAATCTCCTCAGTCCACACCCTGCTTAATCAGACCAAAGCCTTGACTGCCTGATGCTGAATGATCTGGGCTGATCAGTGTTTTGTTTCAGGCCAGTCCAAGTGGGGAGCTCACGGTGACCCAAATGTGGCTTCCATGAGGTCTAGAAGTTTTGTAGTTCTCTCCCCAGAGCTTGTTGTTACAGAAGGAGGCCTGCCATTCCCAGTTCCTGCTCTATGGGCATGTGGTGATCCAAGCCCTGTGTATAGAATCTGTTTCACAGCTTGGATAATTTATGATGTTTCCTTTTCTCTCTGGGGAAAGAGGATTTAGTACACAGTCCCCCAGTTGGGCTGTACTGACAGGAGTGTTATTTAACCTGCTTTGTCTTTGTTCTGGACTGTGTCTTTCTCTTGATAGGAAAAATTACCTTGCGTCACCATTAATCTTTTAGTGAATGTGGAAGTAAAGAAGGCATTGACGACTTTCTTGTTTTTCTCCTTTCTGCTTTTTATGTGTAGTGCATGTAATTTGTTTTGCAGTTCTGTATCCGTTTTTTCTCTCTTTCTCACATGCTCTTCCTTGATATTAACTCTTACTTGTGTGTTGCTGTTTCATATTAGTGTTCAATTCTTTGGAGTTAGTTAAGATCAGAGGCATTCAATTTCCCTTCCGTCAGTTTGCCACGGTACTCTTGATGTAGTCTGTCCAGAAAATTCCAGCTTTACTCTACCTTGCTTCCCATGGGAAGTCTTTCCAAGAAGCCAATCTCCTCAGCTTGCTGGCATCTCCTGTTTTGCAGTCCAGTGTCCAATATTACCTTTCCTCTGACAGCAAAACATTTGAGGTCATGATTCTTTTTCATCCAAGTTATCTTCTGGTTGCAGTGCTCAGCCAGTCCATTCCTGCTGGATAGGAAGGTGCTCAAGGCAGCTGATGACTCGGTTCAACTCCTCCACCTTGTGAAATAAATGTGCTCCTGACACATTGGCAGAGTGGGGTGAGCAGTCTTTGACTGGCAGTGTTGCCTTTCCAGAGGTTCCCTGGCTCATCTTCTGTGAGCTCTGGGCAATTCCTATTATTGCTATGTGGAAGTTTCTAACCACACTGAACGACTTTTCCTCCCTCTGACATGACATAACATAGCATTTCAAATTCCCAGATAAATCAAAACTTTTGCTGGTGGGAACTGCATTTGCAAAAGACAAAAGTGTATTTGAGCTGCCAACTGCTGTTTGTATTCATCCATGCTTGTGATCCCTGTCGTTTGCTGTTAGGGAACAAACTTGACGTATGTGGATTTTGATTCGCGTAAAACCACAGAGAATGTGGTGTTTGATCTGAACATATTAGAGAGCAAGGAGGATTTGGTATGTGAACAAAACTCTTCACTATTCTCTTGGGTAAAGGGCTTTGTACATCCACTCAGAGGGCAGAAACAACAGCATATGACTGAGGTGCCCAGTTACATCCTGTGTGTCACCGAGGAGCTGAATGAGCAACTCACAAATGCTCCGTAGTCTGAAAACAGGCAGCTGAAAGCTCCAGCAAAAGGCACAATGCATTCGGGGCAATTGTGTGCTTTAATGCTTTGGGAAACAAAAAAGGGCTAAATTTGCAGCTATCCCTAAGGAATTATCTGTGAACTCTATCTACAAATAATAATTTAATCAGCTTATTTGACTGCCCATGGTCACAAAGGTGTAATTGATTAAAAATTATCCTTTTTGTAACAAAATAAGCCTGCAGAATAAAAATTACATTCTAAGGTGATTCTAATGTGTCCTGCTCTGGCAATGTGATAAGGAGCACTTCTGTAGAAAACCAAAGAATCTCACAGCAAAAGCTTTGGGGACTGTTACAGAGGAGTCTTTTCAGACTTTAGGGCAGTTTAGACTGAATTTAGAGTTTTCTTCTTTCTTTTCCTCTCCTTTATTTCTTTTTTTTTTTTCTTTCGCTCTTTTTAATTTTTTTTTCCAGTGTATTCATGTTTCCTTGCGATCTGAATGGGGGAGAGGAACTTCTTTTAAAGGCCACATGGCTCACTTCCAATTCTGATAGATAAAGTCAACCTGCTTGGCCCCACCAACAGGAAATAGGATGCTGCCCCTTTAAGCGGACTGTAAGGAGTATGGAATTACGGCTAACTTGGTTTGGAGCCTTTGTGTAAGGCTTTCAGGAAGAGATAAACCATTAATCATGCACAATTACTCTGACCTTGCATGAACTAAAGCCTCTTTGAACACATAAGATTACGGTCTCTGGAGACCTTGAGACACTGACACGATCAGCTCGTCCGAGGGCATTGGAAACGGCTGCACAAAATGGCTGAAAGCTTGGCCTTCCTTTCCTTCCCTTAATCCCAAGTTTGTCTTTCCACCCAGCACAGGGATTTATCCACCTGCTTGCCATGCAAACTAAGGAGAAGTCGTTTCCCTTGCGCCAGGCTTTGAGTTCACGAGTGGAAATGATGGCAGTGCTGAAGAGAATAAATTACATTTGAGTTTTGAGGAGATGCTTTTTAATACTTACCGAGTTGGAGCATTTCACACTTATTTCTGCTCTCACCCTATGGGGATCCTCTTTTTCTCTGGGGTTAGCACAGCTTGTAGCACAAATGTTATGGTCAGTGGAAGAGGTTCTTAGGTAGCTCTGCAGTTAATTCACTTTTGTTGCTGTTATTTCTTTCCTGGTGCCAGCCTCACACGTTCTAATTAGATTTTAGATTATGATTTTCAGGGTCAGTTACATTCCCTCTTAGTTTTGTTTAGGATTTCTTTGACTTCTTAAATTTCTTAAACAACCATGTCTCACACACCTACTATGATATACTTTCCTCTGTCTCTTCTTTTTCCAACCTCTGGAACTAGCAGCAATATGTAAAATAATAACAATAATGATGATAAATAAACAATTAAGCATTTAGTCATTAAGTAATTATTGATTTCAACTCATCATTTTTCAAAATTAGGGTGAGCTAAAAATGCACATGAACAGTTGCAGAAGCTCAGCTAACTGACAGTGAAATGCAGTTCCTTGTTTGTTTGATCCTTCATCCTGTGTTTGATCCCTATAGCTTCACTCACTTATCAAGTTTTTACTGCTATAAATATTTTACTTACATATGTGAATCATTTGATGTTATTTACTGCAGTATGACACCTATTTTGAATTAATTTTACATTGCTCTAACTGTCTTTCCTCTGTGCACTGAAGTAGGAAATTTCTGATTTTTCAGAGATGTGGTTTTAAGAAGATGGAAATAGCTTATCCTGCATTAAAGCACTGGACAGGGGATTCCAAACTAAAATACAGATCCAGTTCTGACCAGCACCTCTGTGGTGCTGTACAGGAAGATGGGTGAGTCCAAAAGGAATAAATATGGTCTTCACAGAGTGAATGATGCAGAGAATGTGTATTAGGAACTTCTCTCCAGAAAGGGGTTTAGAAGGTAGAATCACTGAAGAATGTCCCAAGCTGGAAGGCACCCACAAGGATCACTGAAATCCAAAAGGTAAGCATCATTAAAATACCACAAGGACAGCAAAGGAATTGCTTTACCAGGTAAGATCTCTGGCGGTAATGTCAGACTTGTTGCTTCAGGACATCAGTCGCTCTCTAACTCTGAGGATAAATGAGGATAAATTCTTTTATAAGGAAGGTTTCTCCAGACTGTTTGCTGCAAGCCTTCTGCACAGTGTCCCTGAGTGTTTTCATAGACTTGGTTCATGAGTTTGGTAACAGCTGATTCTGCTTTGTATCAGAAAGGTATTAAAATGCTCCCTGTGCCATTAGGCATTGAGGATGAGAGCCTGGTTTGAGGGAGCTGTCCAGTCCTTGCTGGAGAAGATACACTGTGCTGCTCTTCTTCATGGATATTTTATTAAGTTATTTTCCTTCTTTTACTTTTTCCACTAATGTATTCTAAACATGCAGCCAATGGTTAAAGGGGTGTCGGTTCTAATAATTATTCAGCAGAATGTAAACTCACTGAAAACACAACAAAACCAAAACAGTGTGGTGCTAACAGACAGTTTTGTCCTGATTGTGGTGCTGTAGGGCCACAAGTGCTCATGGCATTCTTGGGCAGCTTGGGCCCACAGCCAGTTTTCAGAGAAGCCTGGATCCCAACCCTGCTCCTCTCTTAGGAAAGGGGCTGTGGAAGGAATGGAAATTAGCTGTGAGAGGGAAGAGGCAGGAGCTTGGTATTAGGAGGGGATGAGGGGAGTCTGTGCTGCAGAAGCCAAAATCAAACAAAGGTAGATTCTTATCTGATTTAGTCCAGCAGAAGTCAGTGTCAGAGTTGCATCAAAATCAGGCTTGACGGGAGCAGTATCAGGCCCACAAAGGTTTTCTGTTTTGTTTTTAGTCCTGTTGCACCTCGTTGTGACCAAAGATATGGAAAAATCCATTGTAAGAGGTTTTAAAGTGGAACAATTATTTATTTGAAGAGAAAAGGACAACCCACTACTTTTTGGTTTCAGTCCAGGTGTGCATTCTGTATCTACACTGCAGTACTGTCAGTACAGCTGTGTAGCTCTTCCTGAGGCAGCTGTTAACATGCTGGCCTTGATACTTCTGTCTATGCTGCCAGAACCATAATAGACTCCATGTGTGCCTTCTCCAAAACTATTATTAATTTTGCCTCTCAGTAAACTCCTAGAAGTACTGATGCTCACTACCTTAAAACTACCTCAGCCATGTCTATTCAACCTATTCATGCTTTGGACTGAAAGGGTGGGTATTTTCTTTAGTTTTAGATTTGTTTTTACAAAGTCTAAAACCTGATCGAATGGCTTCTGCAAGTAAATCTGTCCTGGTTTTACCATTCTCTATTTGGAATCTGAAAGGCTTTGTTTGTTTGGGTCTGAGAGATAAAAATGGGGAGAGAGACAGGCAGCAGAGATCTGTGTAGATTATTCTCTGCTGCTGGCAGTCCAGGTGACTCCGTTAAAGCAGTGGAAGAGCTGGCTGAGGGCTGTTCCATCCTAATAGGGGAGAGAGAACTCCAGGGGTTAAAGGCAAGAGCATCCCTTTTATAATTAGGACAGATCAGAAGTAGAGCAAAATGTTCTTGCAGCTGAATCAGCTGCCCTCTAACCAGCCTGGAGTCTGGAGCTGGGGCCTGATGGACACTTGTACAGAATGCAATTTAATCTGTAATGGCTGAGGAGGACTCCTCAAAGTCTGCGGCAAATGGCAATTATTGTCCCTTTTTGTCACATCCCCCCCGCAACCAAAACAGAAAAAGAGGAAAATTAATGAAAATAACAACAGGGAAGGATCCTAACTAGCATGCCCTGCCTCCCCCTTTCTCTTTAAAAATCCTCTGCAATATAGTGACTGAAATGAGCTGCCCAGTATAATAAAATCTCTGGAGCACCAATGTGAAACAAAAATTCTTCCCCCCACACAGGCACACACACCCCTGCTCCCTAATGAGCAGGGAGACGCCAGCTCGGGGGCTGCAGCCAGTGTTAAATTAGCAGAGAAGGCCATCGAAGTGGGCTGACTCCAGCGTAAACTGCCTTAAGTGTCTGTTTATTAAATCACACCAGCGCTTAGAGTCTGCCCTGCTGCCACATCAGAGCTGTCTGCACACAGACAAACCCTGGCCAGTCCCGGGGGAACCTGGGCCAACTGGATACTGGTGGTAATAAAGGCAGGGGGAGGAGGGAGCAGCCCTCACCAACAGCCCCTCGTTAGGCTCCATCATGGGTTATTCTTCTAGAGCAGAAAATCCATTATTTAGGGTCACTGTTTGCATTTGTAGCAGGGTGGAAACCATAAAGTTGTGTTCCTCTCTCCTTGTTAGGAAGCAGGAGTTGAGGCAGGCATTTGCTTGCTAAACTGCTGTGTCTGAGCCTTGGAGAGTGGCTTTCCTGTGTCAGTCCTTACAGGGAAGTGTGGCCTTCACTTTCAAGTCAATCCTTCAGTTACAGTGGGAGAAGTTTGTTAATACCTGATGATTTTCTAAAAGAATTCCCTGGTGTCAATCTGTCTAAGCCTTTGGAAATAAAAAATTCTGATGATCAAACAATAGGTTTTCATATTAAAGGAGGGAAAAATCAAAATGCTTCTATATATTTACACAGTGGGAGGTACAGTGAGGGTTTGATTCCAGATGGGATTTTTTTCACTCGCCTGCTAAAAAGTAATATTACATATTCTGCAGTTAAGGCAGACAGAAGAGAGACTGCCAAGCTGGAAACCTTGTTTTGTAAGTCAGGAGACATTACTTCTATTGCTGCTAGTTCTGAAACAATATCCCTACTACATTCCCTTCTTTCTCGAGGACTAGTTTTCAAACACAGTTGGAACCAGGGCTTCTGGTTTATGATTCTGCTGCTTTACATTACCAATGGGCCTGTCTTGGTCTCTGCTATGTGCTTCCAATGTAAGTATTCTTTTCTGCAAAAATCCCCAGAAAGAAGTCGTGGGGAGAAGTGGATAACCCTCTCATCCCATATGAAGGCATAGAATGGAGTTTTGGAAAAGTGTCAGATTTAGTTTGTTCTCATGAATTGCATGGGCTTGCTGAACAGCTCTTAAATTTGCCATCCTACCACTTAGGATTGATCTTTCTCTGCAGTGAGATTTTTAAGCTTCAAACAGGTTTCACCCATGTGTTGTCAGGTCAGGATGTTGAATGTACAGCACATAGCTCCATTTAACTAATTTGTGGATTAGTTAAATCTTCAAGTATGGAGTTAAACTTCCATACTTGTGTTCCCTACTCAGCCTGCTGGTTTATGTCTTCCATGAGGGATTTTTGTTGCTCATAGGCTTCCAGTGGCTCCATTGCAGCCCAGATGCCACTTTCTGTGAAAGCAGGTTCGGAGTCATGGTCAAGCATCCTTTTGTGAGGTGGCCCATTGACATTGGAGACGAGCAGCAGTTGTTGAGCCAATTTGTATGAGGAAGGAGCCATGTAAAGTTTAATATGAAGTGGTTGGTTTAGCTGCAGAAAGGGGGAGGTGGGCTGTTTTCCATTTCCCTTTAAAATGTCAAACACTAATAGTCTCTTCCGATCATCCTGAGATTGCCAAATAATTGACTCCCGCCTACAGCAAAAACCTCCCTGATCCACAAAGCAGGAAGCTGATGACAGCAACTGCCTGAACGTGTCCAAATTAGTCAACTTCTGGCAACCCCAGCAGGGTCAGCAGTGGCAGCCCAGGGGTCGTGGGGCAGCAGGAGATGGAGGTTGGAGATTGCCCTGCTTCCTGTGCCCTCTCATGCCTCCAGGACATAGCAAGGACATGAGGGATTCCCAGCTGGAGCAGCCAGCACCTGAACTGCATGTCCAACAGAGATGTGTTTATCCAGAGGATCTGCTGTAAATTAGCTAAAGCAGGGGCTTAGGGGCAGAATAGGGAAGTGCCTGTTCCTGCAAGTGGCAGCAGAACATGTGTGAGTGGGGTGAGCTGGTCTCACACAGCTCCTGCTGGGTTTTCTCCAGGGTTTCCCTGCTCTGCTATGTGGGACTGATGTGTTTACAACTTGCTGGGGTCTGTCCCAGGGCTGGATTATTTTTTCTGTAGCTTCATTTTTTCTCCCACGTGTGATTACAGGAAAATGTATGGACATAAAAGTATTTAGTAATATGCACACAGCCCTGGAGCTCAGAGACGAGCCAGAGAAGGGTGTCCACCAAGCCATTCCTGAGCCTCTTCAACACATCCAGTTACATGTGCTGAGTGGTTTGGTTTTATAAAGTGGTGGCAGTAAAGCAGCAAAGAATCTCTGGCCCCATTCCCCCCTCTCTTGCCTTTCAAAGCACTTCAGTGTGCCTGTGACTTCTTGAAGGCAACTCAAGCATCTAGGGGTTGTGGCCTTTTCATAAGATTATTTTAGGACTCAGAGAGAGGACAGAGGGAGAAATAGAGAAGCACTGTCTCAGAGCTCCCAAGCAATACCTCTGTTCTTACAGGCGGGATGAGAAAGTTTTAAGAGCAGGCTCTTTGTGTGCTAGGCTGTATTCCTGTCTGTGCTTCCTAAAGCAGAGGAGCTGGGGACAGGAGCCTGCCCTGACAGCTCCCTGAGCGTGCTGCTGCAGGTCAGGACCTCTGCCCGGGGAAGGAGCACTGCCTGTGGGCCTCCCACGTCTGCTCACGGAAAGCCTGGCTGGACGCTCTGTCACACTCTGACAAAGGTCACTTTTACATCCAGTCTTCTAAAAGGTCACAGCATGACCCCAGGTGCAGGAGAAGAGGAGGAGGGAGAAGGCAGCTTTCTCCCTTTTTTTTTTTTTAATTTGTTACCACTGCCTGAAAAAATATACCTTGTCTTTGCTCTTGTACTGCCCCCTCTCTTGACCTGCACTGGCACTTTCTCTTCCTAAATGCTGCACCATAAGCTCTCCCTTTATAGGTTTCAATGGCTGTTTACTGGATTTTCTCCTCTTTATCCACTTTGTTCTCTCTGCAGAGCTGTAGCTGTCATCCCTCAAAAAATAAGCAAACACTTCCAACCTCACTGTGCCCTCCAGATGTAAAACTCTCTGAGCACAGTTCTTCACCACAGCTTGTGTGAGATGCACCAGCACAAACTGCTACACGGATAGTTTTTCCCTCGAGGGCTGGGTGGGGGGAAGGTACCAATCCTTCTCTTACTCATCCCACTATATAACAGTAAATGGATACATCTGACTGGAAAACTGCCTTCCCTTGCTCCTTTTTCACAGTATTCACATGGGTCAGTGGGGTAAGGAGGACAGGTAAAGGCCAGATGCTCAGGTGTCACACACTGCAGCAGAGTTGTTTCCCAAACTAGGATTTAGTGAAGCAGCTAGAGGATGAAAACTATTTGTTCTTCTTAAGTAAGACCCAATGGTCAACAAGACATTTATGTGCAAACCCATAAGGCTTCAATTCAGAACGAGTGTCTTTAACTGCTGGATCATCCTCCCAGCGTGATTTGAAATTTTTCCCTCTCATAGAATTTGCAGCAGCAGTGGAATTATTTTCTGCATTTTGGATGCTAATGGAAGGGATAAATATAGGGGATTTCTCAGTCTGCTCATTTTAATAATTCGTTTCTTAAGGGCTGGAGTGATATAGTGGACATCATTCTCTGGGGACTGCAGGGACTTGTCACAGATGCTGGATATGGTCCTTCAAGCAGCAGACGTGGGACATTAAAGTTTTAGAGACACAGTTGAATTTGTGAGGGTGATAACTTGATACAAGTTATTTTATTTACAGCATTCATTCTTCACACAGAATTTTCTCAAGATGTTTTCAGTAGAGATATAAAGACTTAGAGAAACAGAGAAACTTCTGAACAGGAAACAGCCTGATCCTGGCTTGTCTTTGAAAAATAGATAGCCAAGTTTTCACTTTAAAATGTAATGCTCTACATCTACCTTAGATCTCTCTGTTAGGGCTCTTATTGATCACATAGGTGAGTCACATCTCTCAGTATGTTTTTTAAAATAGTATTCCTTTAATAGAGTTATTTGTAGTGAGCCCAATGTAATTAAGTACCTCAAGACTGTCTTACTTTCAGTTGTGCTAATACTCTAAAAAATCCACATCTAATTCCCAGGATCTCAAAGGAAATTGATGCAGCTTGCAGACTACCCACCAGGCCAGTGTACCTGTTCCTGACCTTTAACTAAGCAGATCGATGGAATTTTTGTGTATTGGCCAGACCACACAAAAGTCAAAGTCTGTGGAGAAGCAGAAGTTGTATAAGGTCAAAAACTAGGTCGAGCTGGGAATGCCAATGAACTGGGCTACCTGTTGAGCAAAAAAAGGAAGAAATAGCCATGATGAAGAGTACCCAAAGGTGGTTTTCCAGGTTCCCAGTCAGAAAGGAGACTGTTCCACTAATTGGGTCTTGAAAGGTCTTTTCTATTCTGTTTAAATTCTTACAATATGCCCCTCACCGAGATGTGAGGGTGTCTGTCTAAGGATGTCTCTCTTTTCATTCTTTTCAGCTGTGTTTGTTTTCCTCCCTCCCCTTGCCCATTCTTTGCAGGTTCGTGAAGAGCATTCAGACCCCATGAGGGGGTCTCTACAGATCTCCTAAGAAGATTAAGCTCTCTGAATATTTCATGTTCCTGATTGACAGCTCTTGAGGACCTCTTCTAAGCCTGGCGCCCGTATTCTTGTTTAAAAAAAAAAAGAGAGGGAGACAAGAAAATCACATCCACAGAAAAAAATTGATCCTATGGGCCTGACCTCTGCTGACAGAAGGCACTAGACGGAGGCAGCTCCTCCTGGACATCTCCCCCTCCTTTCCCTCCCACCAGTCTCTACTGTGAAATAAAAGGAAGGTAATGGGATTTTAAGAGGCAAGGAGTAGGCAGAGGAGGAGGGGGTGGTTGTCCCCCCTCCCCTGAGCCCCAGTGCTGCGGCTGCTGGTCCCTCAAGAGCCATTGTGTGCCCCTGTCCCTGGCTCCCGTTCCGTGCCGCGCCCGCCCTTCCCTAACGAGCTGCGGGCCGAGCCGCCGGCCCTCATTAGGGGCTGAGCCGGGAGCCAGCCCCGCGCTCCCCGTTCCGCCCCATTAAGGGTTTGCCCCCTGCTTGACAGCGGGGAAAGGGAGCCGGCGACCTGTAAATTCTCATCAGGCTGCTTGAGAGCCTCCCTGCCCCCTCAGTCAGCCCGCAATAGGCAGCTTAGAAGCTTCTCCTTTATTTAGAGAGGCAGGGCCAAGCAGATCTCCTCACCTGCTGGTTTCAGGAGACGTTCCTTGGTGGAAACGGGGATGAGGATGAGGGGGAGAGAAGCAGAAAGAAACAGCTCTGATCCCTTCTTACAGCTGGAGCACAGAGAGATTTGTTGCTATGCTTGCTGTAGATACCAGTGTTAGGCTGCAATGTCCTGTGTTCCTCTCCTCCATGCTAAGAAATTGGCACAGCTTCCTGCTGGCAAATTTATAGGAATCATCCATGGTGCTGGGGATACTGCACAATTATGACCATCCAGATAAACGGAATGGTCACTGCTGAGATTAGGAAACTCCACCAACTTTTGCAGTACTTCAACCTTTTCCTTACTCAAGACTCCAGAGTTGCTGAACTCAGATTGAAGTCTCCTCTTTGATGTTAGACTTGCCTTCTCAGCATGATTAATCTCTATTAAATTTGAATATCCTTTCTGTGTAGGTTCAGTGTTTCTGTGTGAGGTATGGCTGGACTCCCCAGCAGCGGCATTTTCGACCGTATGAGTAAGGGACTCTTTGAGGTACATGTAAGATATTACATGTAAAAGACATAGCAACTTCATAAAGCATCTGTTGAGCCAGTTAGTTATCCAATAACATCACCTTTTTAAAGTAAATTAATATTTTTACCAACTGATTGATGCCCCGTTTATTTGCAATAACCATCTTAATGGAATGCCAGTGCCATTCCTCAGTAGTGCTTATCCTGCCAGTATTCTCTGGATGAGGTGTTGAATGTTGCAGCTCATTTTTTTGGTTTCGAGGGAAGAGAAGAGCATCTGGGTGTTGATAACCATCATGGACAAGATTCATATGCAAACAGAATCAAAGGATGCTTTGGCTCTTGATTAGTCTCACATCACTGGTATCAAGCTTTATAAAGGCTCGATTGTTAGGCCACAATATTGTCACCCCCAGTTTAGTCCTTGTGTCATTTGTTATTAATGGCACTGCCACCCTCTGCCCTACCTGTGTGCCTGGGTAAGCTGGGCAGACAGCAAACTGTTCCAGAACAGTGCCAGTGGGTTTGGACGAATTTAATTCCCTCCTACTCTCCCATGAAAAGATGGGACATGGGCTATATTTTCATCTTACCTGTAGCCACTGAAATGAAGTGGAAAAAACTAGACAGACTTCCTCATAACCCTACCAGAATCAGGAAGATGGAATCCTACATCTGGGAACATTTTTCTAAGTTTGAAAGAGGAAGAACTATGTCTACAGTTTTCTTGTAGTGGGTATAGTCTCTATAGACAAAATCCTAAATCTAAGGTCAGTGAAACCCTTTTTAAATCCAGTTCTTTAGAATAAGGCTTTTCTGTCTGGTTCCTTAAAATCCCTTCCTCTACTCAGCTTTGTCAGGCTGAGCAGAGCAGCTGAGAATGACAGAGCCTGGAAACAAAGCTACCCTTGAGTCATTCCCAGCATCTGACATGGTTTGCCTAGTCTCTCTCATGGATACAGAGAAGAAACTTTTCAAAAGTGACTGAATGCCTCCCATCCTCTCATCACTCTTCTTTCAATTTCAGATGAGCAACAAATAAAGCAGGGAAGGCTGAAGGTCATTTTTCTCAATGGCAATCTGCTGGCCTGCTCACAGACTTCTGCTTCTCATCAAGCATGCTATTTCATCTGTGATTAAACTAGAGATGGTTTTCTAGAAGGAATCTGCTGATGTTTGCGACTAATGGGGTGTATTCACTACAGAGCTCTGAGGTATCTCACCTGGATTGATAAGACTGGGACACAAATCACACATGCTGTGCTCCTGCTCTGAATGCTCTGGAGAAACCTGTTTGCCTCCCTCTTCTGTCTGCATAGAAACTTGAGGGAGAAATCCTTTCCCTGACTTAGAGAAGTGGGGTATAAATGAGCAGGCAGTAAAAATATCCCTCAGTTCCTCAGGAGAATTCTAAAGAATCCTTGTGCACTCGTGTTGAAATGGTCAAGCAGGTTTTTTGTCTTTTTCCAGGAGCAATTTCTATCTCTTCTATTAAGTGTGGTACCATATAGAGCTTATTGATAATATCACATTTTTCTGGACTAGTCCTAGGAAAATAGACCTCATCTTTTGTTTCTAGACACCCGATACAGGCCAACATATTGCTCTGCAAAGCAGTCCTTAGCTCCTTACAGAACTGTGGAATAATACAAGTTGGAACGGATTTTAGGAGGTCATACGATCCAAGATCAAAGAAGAGGAGGAGAGCAGTTCAGAATCCTGCTCCATCCTTAATCCCATACAACCATCTTTTCCCATTAGGGTTTCCAGGAGTCAGCATTGTCGCATCCTGCCAGCCCTCCCTGCTGGAGTGGCCCTTCTGCAGTGGCTGTGGCCAAAGGAGGCTGTGTGACCTCTCTGTGTAATTGTGGAACAGAGGTAGGCTGGGTTTGCTTCTGGAGCCTCAAAATTGGAAGTTCATGGCACTAATCCAAGTGGAAAACTGTACAAAGCTATAGTGCTGGGCATGTTAAAAAGTGGTTATCACAGTAATAGGAGGAGAAAACTAAGGGTTTTCATAAGGAATAAAAAAATAGTAATGGATAATCTATGATCTTTTTTTAAATGCTTATCCAGGTTCAAAACCAGAGTGAAATTTAAACTTGGTTTGTAGGGTTCTGAAATTTCTGGATAATTTTTTCCATTTTAATTTGTGGTTAGGAATAGAACCAGATAGACCAAGATACCTCACAATTTATTCAAGCATTTGGAGTTGTGAGCAGAAGTAAAAATGTACTAGAAATCACACACAAGCTAATAATTTCCTCCAACGTTTGGAGCCCAGTTTTGCAGAGTTGGGAGGTTTGCTACAGTTTGCAGTTAGACAGCAGTCAGGAGTGGGTCAAAACCAGGATCTGAGGTTACAGGGAGGTCTCGGTGAAGATGTCAGCAGAGAGAAACACTGACTTTGTCATCCAAAAGTGAGTTTTTCTTTAGGAAAACAGATCACATTTATGTTTGCAGAGACTGTGTTTTGCCTTGAAAAAGATGGCTAAATTTGGAGTTGAAATCCATGACACATTTTCATTTGGGTAGAGAGAGATTCTTCTTAAATTCATTTTGCCAGTACTGTGACCTAATGCAGTGCCAAGTGTAGGTGTTTTGAAGTGTGTGGGGAGGAAGGAGTTAAGGATTCCACTCCATGAGCCATCCACAGCAGGGAATGACCCAGTTTAAAAGGGTTAACAGTATTTGGTTTTTCAGAACTATTTGTTATATCAAGTTAGAGCAGCAGAGGTCACCCAGGTCACTGTGCCTCCCCCTTCCCTTTCCATCCCCAGCCTCTGCTCCGTTCCTTGTTTCTCCTCTAATCCGATGACCTCAGACACAGCTCTTTCCTTATGATGTTCTTGACAGCATCTTCAGACAATATGCAGCTCGACGCCAGTTGTCTTTCCCTTTTTCTCCTGTCCCTCAGGAGAAAACCTGGGATGCTAAAAGGCACTTTGTGCAGTGGGGGAAAGCCTCAGCAATTTGTTCTGTGGTTTTTGGACAAGAGTAGCTCAGAAAACAGTTTTCCATGTATGTGCTCTGTTAGCATGGCTGTCTTTTCTTCTCAGTGTCTGTGTTTGGGTGTGCTTTCTTTATTTTGTGTGTGTGTGTGTGTGCGTGTGTGTGTATGTGATAAAATTCTCATTTATCCACTGTACATTCTGGTCTCTTCTGTCATGATGTAGCTGACTGACTTGCCGAAGCTCGGAGTAAATGCTTTTTGGGAGTACAAATTAACTGTTTACAAATGGGAATGGAAAAATTTGGCTGGAATTTGTCCTTGGGCTTAGTAACCAAATGAGGTCAGATTTGTTACTGTAACTGAGAGTTAAGTACAGAAAGCCTTGCTAAGAAGGTTCTCATCCTCATCCCTCCTCTCTGACCGTCTTCTGCCAATCGAAGCTTCTCTTAGATATTTGTTCAATGTATTTTTATGACCTATTTTCAAAGGTATTGAAGGCCCACAGAAGGGCCCACAGGCCTCGGGCGCTTGGTGTCTTTGACAATCAGATTAGAATTAAGCAATGACTATTATGCTTATATATTTTTCCAGCTTACCAGCATCACTATGTTAACTTTCTGTCATACCATCCACTAGGAATAGGATGCAAAACACCCTACCTGATATGAACCCAGTAAGTCTCATTTTCCTGCTTCCTCAGTTGCTTCTTTTACTGTGTTTCTCATTCTCCTCTACCTGTGCCTCCTCGACATCCAGATTTTGGGGTTTTTTTAAGAATGTTCCTTGCTTCTGATTTTATTATGTTGCTCATTGTGCAGCCAGAGCTAGAGGAGTTTCACTTGCTGTTGGGGGTAAACTTAGTAAGGTGTAAAGGACTGTTTTTCTCCCTTTGCTGTGGTTTGACTGCTTTCTGAGGGGTGTGCTTTGCTTTCCCTCGAAAGATGGGGTAGTGTAGCCCTGGATGTCCTAAACCTCCTGAGGGAAGTAAATGGCCATCAACAAGCTGCTGCTGATAATGTTAAAGCTGTTTCTTGCAGCCTTTCCAGGACTGGGGAACTGCCAGACCTCAGTGTTTTTAACAGATCTGAAGGATCAGTGAGAAAAAATGCCTGTGCATATTTGCTTGAGTTGAAAAGCAAATTGCAACTCAATTGTATGTGGCTTTCCTTTGCTTCTTGGTCATGTTCAAGTACATAAGGGTTATTGGTGTGAATGTTAATTAGAAAACAAAGTTTAAGGTTGTGTCTTCTGTTGGAACTTTTTTATGCTATGAGAAAATCGAATTCTATTTAGTTGGGTCACCACAAACTGATGTATCAGCAGAGCAGAACTTTACATTCAGTTTCATGTAACTGGCAAAAGCAAAGTTCAAGTACTACTTTCCATTGCCAGCTTTTTCAATTCCCAGCTTGCTTCTCTGTTAATGTTACAAAGCTGCTTTCCCAGTGGCTTGACCAGTGGCACTGGTAGCAATAAAAATGATTATTGTGAGTTGCTTGCTGTGCTAGAGGAAGCAGAACAAATGGTGGTTCTGCATACAGTGTATGTTGGAGTTGGACTGGATTATCCTTGTGGGTCCCTTCCAGCTCAGAATATTCTGTGATTCCATGGAAAAGGAGTTGAAATCATAAAAATGTTGGCTAATGAACTTCTGCAGCTGAGCAACAGTTGAACCTCTTGGAATAAAATGTGTCTTAGGTTTCACCTTCTTTCACCTTAGGTGGAACATTCCTTATGTTTCATGTTAGCCAGGATAGTGCAGGTCTTGAAGCCAGTATCTGTATGCTTCAGAGCTTTCATCCAGATTTTCTGGGAGAGTTTCAAATCTTTCCTCCAGCACCTGCCCAGATGTTTCAGGATTCTAGAGAGTTGTGGCATTGCTGTGTCATTTATTATGCAGCTCTCTCACCATTTGCCTCAGCACTACAGGTTTTTGGAAGCATGAATGTGATGGAGAAAGGGAGTATCTGGAAGCATGGAACCCTTTCAAGTTTTTGTGGTTGTTGTTTTTTTTTATATTATTTTTATTTTTCTTAAAGAAAAGGGCAAGACCCTCTTCTGTCATTGCAGCACTCATCTTACCCACCAAGTCATCTAGGCCAAAGGACACTGTAACAGGGACATTCCCAGGAAAGGAAGATGTACGGTTTCTGTAGCAGGGAAGAGAGCATCAAAACAGGAATGGAAACTGGCAGGAGGAGCTCGGAAAGACCAAAAGTTTCCAGCTCAGAGAGACAGTGAGAGAGGAAGTCAGTGAGTGCAAAAGGATTCCCTCTCTCCCCACTTCTCAGCCCCCACCCTCTGTCCTTCCTCCACACCCCACCCGGGGAGATGGGAGAAGAAACTTGGCAAGCCATCTTGTCGCCAATCAATCTGTGGTGTAACAATTAGCACTTAAGCAGCACTCACGCTAAACACAGGCTCAGAAAACACTTACAAAGGAAAAGCAAAAAACCCTCAAACCCCAACACAACAACAACAGGGGAAAGCTGGAACAGATCAATGCCACGCTAACCAGGAGGCACCTAATACCCCATTATTGACGAGGCCGATAGCGCTTTAAGTGTGTGCTCTCCATGCTGAGCAATTAGCGGCAGGACCAGTGCGGTGGAGGCAGCTCCAGCACAAGAAGGCACCCCCCGCTGCCCAGCGCTTCCCCCAAGAGGTGTTTGATGACAGCTTCATTTGTTAGCGAGATCCCAATAGCTGCCGGCGCCGGCATCCTTTCCATTACGGAGCAGAGTGCGAGGGGAGCTGGGCAGTGGGTCCGCTCCCCCCGCTCCCCCGGCCTGTGGTAACAGAATACAGTAGACACGGAGTCTGTCTGTGCACTGCCTAAATTGATTGTAATGGCTTTCTTAACGTGCTGAAAGAGCCGACTGTTTTCTCGCCTCGAAGAAAGGCTGGAGGAAGGAGGAAGTGACTCCAGCGGCTGCAGCACAGTGGATGAAAGTAAACTTTTGTTTGGTAAAGACCAGCCGACTGCAGACTGTCTCTGGCCTTTCAGCTGGCTCTCAACAACACTGTGTTTGAGAAGAAAGGGGAGAGGGTAGAGAACAAACTGTCAGCTTCCTGCCTTGGCTCTTGCTCCCGTGCTAACCCTGCTCGTCTGGCTGCACCTCCCAGAAGCACACTGGAAACCTCTTCATGCAGAGAGTCTGGTTCCAGAAGGTGCCTATAGGATAAGGCTTTCCAAGGGAATTCATGCAAATGGACAGTAGGGCATATGTGCTTTTAAATGCTTGGCTTGGCTGAGGCTTACCTCAAAAAGGTGTGCTGAGCTCCCATAACAGCAGAAGCTAAGCCAAGCCTGGAGAGGATATGACCTTCTGAAGAGTATCCAGCCAGCATCTGTTATTGATAAACTGTGTTTATCTGGCAGCCCAGAGGCATCCAGGGACCTCCCAAGTGGAGAGACGTGTCCCATGTCTGAATGTCCGTGCAGTCAGATAAAACCATCCATCAATCACTCATACCTGGTCACCAGAGCAAACCAGCAGATGCCACTCAGGGACTCTGCTGCTCTCAGGTGTGCTGTAGCCCCTCCTGCTAATCTTTACTGCATTGGCTGGGAGTTGCCCAGAGTAACCCGAACAATTCTGTCGTAGAAGACTCATTGTGTCACACATCTGGTAACAAAATAAACCAGGTGACAGATGTTCTGGTTTTTCCGAGAGGCACTGTGTGTTGTAATACCTCTGTATGGGAACCTGCTCAGCCAGTGTGGGTCTGGGGTACCAGAGGCTTGCTCCTTAATTGCTCATCACTGGAGATATGCTTTGGTTCCCTTTTCTCCTTCCATGGAATGAGTATCTTAGAGGTATCACAGACTGCCAGATACCACAAAGGATGAGGAGGCACCTGGTGTGCAGGTACCTGGTGTGCCATAGTTTGAAGGAAGAGGGAAAGAACTGAAGTTCTCCACTGTGGTGTCACTCAGGTTGCAGGTGGTCCCACACCTTCCCACCCCTGCCTGGTTCCAAACATTTATCTATTTTCAAAGTTAGATCTTCTGAGTAGAGAAAGGGGCTGCAAAGTACAACTTCTCATGCTGCTGTAACCAGAAGCTGCTCTCTGCCTCTGACCAGGAGGCTTTAAGATGATGCCAGATGGGGCCATTAAAGCTGTGCAAACAATAAGGAAGACATAGGGGAGTCTGTTAATGGGTTTCTTTTGGAAGCATCAGCTGGAGCTGCTGAATGAGGCACATGACCTATTTAAAAAAGCCACTTGAGAAATCTGTCTGACTGCTAAAAGGATGGGATTTCTTACCTTTCCTGTTTATGCCAAGCCACTAAGGATCTGCCATGCTGGATGCTCACACACTCTTGTGTTTGCAGTGTTGCTCACTTGCCAATACACTTTATGGCTCGTGCCCTAAAGCTCTGAAATCATGGGCTGGAGGAAGTGTCCCAACCACGTTCTGGGCAGGAAGGAAGCCACATGTAAGGAGATGGCTTCTATAGAAGTGTTGTTTGATTATCCCTTCTGGGAAGGGGGAGCCCACTGGGAGTGCAGATTTTTCCATGGTTAAAAAACAGCATTTTGCATGGAGAACAAGCAGCATGGTTAGAGGTGGTTGACAGAACACTGCGAGTACAGAAGTTCCTTGGCCTTGAGTCCTGATGGGGGCTTATGTGATCAGAAATTGTGGTATAGCTTGGCAAAGCTCTAAGTTTCAGCTCATGTGAGGATCAGCTACTGATCCACTTTATGAAGAGAAATGCCTCTACCTGCAGTGGCCAGAGGAAAAATGATGTGATGGAGGAAAAAAAATACAGATGTGCTCCTTGGCAGAATCCAGATCCTAAATTGCTCCAGATTGTAGGTATTTTCAGTCTTTTGTGGAAGAATACTCCAACATCTTGGCTTGAGTTTGAGCCCAGGGAACTGGTGATGAAGAGGAGGATCAGTTCTACAGTGTGCATTGTGTGCTGCTTCATTGGATTGGATTTGAAAGAGGAGGATTCTCTGAGAAAACATAGAACACTAATTTCTCAATTGAAATTTGACTCACTCTGCTTGATTCTTTACTGTTTGAAGCACAGACTTATGATTTTATGATGGGCAGATCAGTCATCTTACAGTACCATTCAAGCAAGATGGAAATTGCGGGAGAAAGGTTGAGCCTTCATTTTCTGCAAGGGAGCAAGGCTTGTTCTCTTCAGATGACCCACTCCTGATTGGTGCTATTGTATTTATCTCATAAACAGTACAATAGAAAGGTGTTGCTCTTGTTGACATAAAGGAAACAAGATTAGAATCTGCCTTGGAGAACACCTTTAGGAAAAGCATGAAGTGAAACATTACATTTATTTCTATCTTACCAGTTTGGCACAGACATAAATGGGAGTGTTTGGTTTGTATTGCGTGTTTTGTCAGATTCTTTGTTAGAAATTCAGTGGCTGATTATTAAGCTCAACTTGGACACAAACTTGGAATGTGTTATGTGGCAAAATCAAATCTGCAACCCCTTCAAACTAGTGGTGAATTCTGCTGGTATGGCAAACAGAAAATTTCACTTTGAGAGACTATCCTGGAACTTAATGTCTCCCTTCAAAGGTGTTTTCTTGAGTTTTCATAAGCAGCAGTAAAAGAAAGTTCCCTGACTAGGGAACTTTCCACATATGATCACTTCTCCTTGCTTTGGCTGCAGCCAAGAGAGGGAAGAAAATCTGGTCTAGTTGTTAAATCTCCAAAGGTGTGAATATGCCATTCTGCCAACCCTTCAAGACCCTTGCCTGTGCCTGGGAGCCTTTCCCATCTGACAAGAACCATCTCTTGAAGGAAAGTCAACTTGAAGTGTTTTCTCTCCCACCTGCCACCTTCTAACTTTGGTTGCTGAGAGAAGAGAAAGGCTTTTAACACCATGCAGTGACCCAGCCCTAAGTACAGTCTCCTGGAGTTGATCTAGCTGGGGAGACGGGAGGTCAGCTGCAGGGGGCAGGAAAAGTGAGAGAAACCATGTCAACAGGCTGCTCCCACCGTGTCTGAGTGCTGAATGATGAGCCTGGGACATGGGAGAAGGAGCCAGGGTGCTCACCTGGAAAATGTTGCGGGAAGCCTGTCACGGATGTTTAAGTGCTGACAAGATGTGTCGGAGATATCTTTGCAGTGCACTTAGGATAAAGGTAACCTTTCCTGTGGGTCCTGCTTCACAAGGGAAATTGTTGCCCTGGTTCATAGAGGGGGGACAGCAGCAGCTTGCTGAGGGGGACTGAAGTAATTTTGCAGTGTGGAATAGTGCTGCTGTACTTATGTAAGGACTGAAAGGGCAGAGGATGGTGGGGTTTTAATTCTGCCATCTTCCCATAATCCACAGGCGTGATCCCGAATCAGGTGAAACCAGCACAAACACATTTTGCCCAAACAGATTTTGAAGCAAGCTCTGTTTCAGGAACATCTCCAGATCAGTAAATCCTTTGATCAAATATATGACTTCTTTCTGAAACAAATATCCATGGGATGAATCAGCTGTCTCTCAGCAGTGAATTGTATCCCATGTTACCTCCAGGGATGTTGCAGATGAGGTTGGAGATGGTGTTGGGCAAATCTGATACCAAGGACTTTTAAGTAGCTTTTGGATGGAAAGATTGAAAGATTTTGCTTTTGGAATTAGATTTTCTATAGTGAATTGTAATTGTCTTAAGAAATAACCACTTGGTGGGTCTTAGCATGTACTTCCCAATGCCTTGTCAGGGAACACATGCACCATGGAACAAAAAGTGCCTTGCAAAGAGCTAACTTGCCTAATTCTGGTGTCAGTTTAAATTGCTAAAATGAACTGACTTCCTTGCAGTTTTTCTACCTAGGATATGATAAAGAACAACAGAACCAGATCCTGATCTGCAGCAGATCATTTTAATTGATCTGTTATCAACACTTCAGTGAGATCAAGGTTAAAAATGGACATTTTCTACTGTTTATTTGAGGGCAGAAATTTGATTCTTTAGTTGTTTCTCTTCCTTTATGTGTTTCTCACACTGTTAATTGCTCAACTTCTGTCCTTCTGAAAGAGTCGGCTGGGAGAGCTTGGAAATGTTTAGCCCTTGAGCCTGAACTTCCAATCTCTGCAAAGTCCGAAGGAGAGGAAAGAGTTTTAACTGAATTTAATTGGGGTCATCTTTGCCCATCAACCTCTTCCTCCTCAGCACCTGGGGGGATTGAGCTGGGGCCCCAGTAACTGATGGAGAAGAGAAGATGTCTCCACGTCAGAGCCGAGCAGCTGTCACTGAGGCTTAGGGAGCAGACAGGAGATGGTGCCTGCAGGAAACAAAGATGGTTCCCACCTGTCCAGAGCTAATGAGGATGTTTCCGATGTCAGTAAATGTTTCCTGAGCACAACAAAGAGACAGGAATCTTCACAACCCACTCCTTAACAATAAACAAGTACAAGAGGTGGAAGACAGTAGTGAAGGAATTGGGGAATAGGAATGAAGATGAGGCAGGGAGAAATATGAAGGAAAGTGGGATAATTGAAAAAAGGAAGAAAGGAAAGAGCTAAAGAAGGAAAGGAGAAAGTAGAAACATATGGCAAAAGAGGTGAAAATAAGGATGTCTGGATGGAGCAGGGAAGAAATGGAGAAATAGATGGAAGTGTCCTGAGATGAGAGATACTGAGAACACAATGGAAATGGACTAGAAGAAAAAGAGCTAAAGGAATATGGAAAAAGGCATCAGCAGGTGGAGAGTTCTTTTCACAGAACAGCTTGAGAAGCCTGAAGGGATGAAGGATAGGACATAGCCTGTAAGAGGAGTCTTGGGTCTAGAGAAGTTAAGGGAAAAGAGGGGCAGAAAGTATTTCTGACATATAATATTTTTAATCCTACTCTTGGAGTGCTCCTTTGAGTCAGCATCTCCAGGAAAATCCTCAGTCTTGCCGCACAGCAAAAGAGAATCCTTTTCATGTATTGCACAAACTATGAACAGCAGCTACTGAGTGACCAACTGAGACAGCAGCTCTCACCTGGGACTTACAGATAGAAGCCAACAGCAGATTTGTCCAGGAATGTGTAGCACTTCATTAGCTGCAGCAATAAAGCTAATGATAATAAAACGATGGGTTTATATCTTTTGAAGATGATTAATTTTCACTGCCCACCCTCTATTCTTTTATCCAGCACCAAAAGGTCCTGCTCACAGATTGAGGGTGTTATTAACCTTTCCCAAGAACTGATTTTATTATTGACCATTTTACATGTACTGATATTGCTTTAAAATCTATGAAAAATCTTACTTTGGAACATTGCTTCTTCCCTTTTTTTAGTATCAGATATCACATTTAAAAGTTCTTATGTGTTTTCTATGTCTGTTTTTAAATTGCATCTCAGTAGCAGTACTTGGAATAACTGTGCCACACAGTGTCCCATCAAGGGTGTGACTGATCTCATTTTGGACCAGTTTTCTCATGATCCTACACCACAGCTCTGCTGTAGGCAGTAAGAGGAGATCAGCAGCTCCAAAGCATCATTCAACTCATGTTAAAATAGGTGTTAAAGTAGAAATTATTCCTATTCAGAGTCACACTGGGTTGTTAAAAACAGGAAGACACTTGAATCTACACAAGAAAGACAAATATTTATGTTGGTGCTAAGTAGCAGTTGTCCTTCATGAGTTTAAAAATAAAATGAAAGCAGACTATTCCATCAAAGTATGTCCTGTTGCAGCACTGGGAGCAGTGTGTTATGAAACCGTGTACAAAAGCTAAAACATTTAAGAAGGAAATTTTAAATTAACTGGGAACACATATAAAACTTTTTTTTTAAATTTTAGTTTTGTATTGAAAACGATGGAATTTTGGTTTTATCAGATACCTGCAAAGTCAGACCGTTACAGCAGAGCTGTGCAGTGCTCCAGTGGTTCAGGCAGTCAGGTCTGCCAATTACCCGGCTCGTTTCCCAGCATTTGCCATTGGCCAAGAGCAGGGATGGGAATCCATCAGCTCATTTCCTGGTCAGGTTTGGTTTTGAGCTAAAACCACGTTATTAGTGTTCCATTCCTCACAAAGACACCGGGCTCCCCTGTGAGATGCCAAGGGGCTGGATCCAGTGAGGGCATTCCCTGGAGCTGTGACAGTCACAGGGAACTTGCACAGCTGAGCCCCGGAGAGGTCAAAGCCCCAGAGTTTCAGACTCTCAAACTTTCAAAAGAAGATTTGGGGTCTCTCCTGCTCAGCCCCTTCTGCTCCTGTGCGCTGCCCTGCCCCTGTTCCCTCGGAGGAAGTCTGTGATGATGTAAGTGGAAATGCAGGGAGCCAATAGTGGGGTAGGGAGAGCCTGCAGGAGATCGCCTGCAGCCAGAGAGGACACAATTACTGCACCAACTGTCCGGCCAGGCCCAGCCAGGAGACTCCACTTAATGTAATTGAGTGTGAAGGCAGGCTGGAGACACTGCACCCGCTGCCTCAGCCCCCCCTGCCACAATATAGACACTATTGGCTGCTAATTGGCGCCAGTGGGCTGGTGCTAATTGTGCTCATGTCTTGGGCTGAGGACAGGCATGTGAAGGATGGAGGGGTCTGCTGGGAATAGGAGGAGGGGAGAGCCAGGGAGACAGTGGTCATACAAGTTGGAACAGGGCTTTGATTTCATATCAAATATTTAAGTAAGTGAGTGGAGGATCTGTGAACTCTCTTTGTGGTAACCCGCAAAAGGCCTTGGGGAATAGCACCCCCCTGCCTCCAGCCCAGCCATGAGCTGTCTGAAGGCCTCTATTCCTCTTCCTCAGCTTTGTTTAATTAATTGGGAGAATTGCTAATGATCCTTTATTCCTCTTCATACCTTCCCTGCTTTCTGTCATTGCATCTTCTTCATTTTTTATTTCAAAGATTCAGCTTTTCCAAATCCAGGGCCATCCAATATTTACACATGGAAATTTTGCCTGAATGACAGCTAAGGCAGAGATCAGGCTCTTCACCCTGAAATTGGAGACGGTCTGCTTTGTACATGCAAAGCCAGGATGAGCAGTGGGGACTGTGTGGTGCTGTTTCTTACAAATATCCAGTCAGACTTCTGGAGGTAGAACTTTGCATGTATCAGGTGTGTTATAGATGAATAATGAGATGATTGGCTCTCGCAATTAAGGAATTACTATGGTGTGAATATTAAGAAAAGCTTTAGTGATGTATAGTTATGTTATCATAGTTTAAATGCCCTTTGTTCTCCCCATGGTTCCCTTTCCCCCCACTCTGTATTGTTACCATCAGCCTGGGTTGTCTAGGACAGGTAAAAGAAGGCTGCACTTGTGCCCCTTCCATGGACAGCTGGGAATGAAGGGGCTCGTTGCTAAGGGGGTGCAGGAGGACACCTGACCTCCAATCAGGTTACAGGAGAGCGATCTCCACCGATAAACGGCAGAGAAGAGCTGACTGACAGGCTCTGGGAGGGACCAAGGTTGGCTGATGCAACCCCCAGGGGTATAAAAACACTGAACATCCATCTTGAAATTGAACTGGCCATGTGGTATACACGAGGCAGTTTCCAGTGCTGTAACTTTTTCCTTATACAGTCCTTTTGTTGTATTTTTTGTAAAGGTTTAACAAACCCTTTAAATTTTCAAAGTGAGCAGTTATTTCTCACTCAGGTGTCAGTAAGACATATGTTCAGAAATACTCATTTGGGCTAGGACCACCAGTTCAGATGTGAATTGTACCTGCATGCTGTCTCGCTTCTAAGATTTTAGTCTCAAAAATGAGCAGGGAAAGTCTAATTAAGTTGTGCTGTGCTGGAAGCAGAGCTCCTGCAAGGGGGTGACCTGGCTGTGATGGTGTGCTGGTGAAGGGGGAGTTTGGTACGTGGGACAATGCTCTTCACTCCACCCAATGTGAATGATTTTCATGATGCTAAGGTGCAGCAGCCTTTGATATATCCTGGGAACAAGCTGGCAACGTCAAGAACTCTGCTGGGAGTTCTGGCTGCCACCATTTGTTTACAAAGTCCAGGTAATAGAAACTTGGATGTACTTGACTTGGGGATTGAGGTACAGCCAATTTCACCTGAATTCAGATTCTGTCTCTCAGATCCAGGTGCTGCAAAGGTTTGTCTTGAGCTGAAGGTGGTAGATTTTCAGATGTTTTACACTTTCCTCCTTTCAGTGTTCTAAAGTCAAAGTGGCTTAGGTACTTGTGCCTTGATTTTGAATGACCTGGAACCTTGTGATGCAGTTTTGTGACTTAAGACAGTGTGACCATGGGAAGCACCATCCAGAGGTACAAGCTCATCCTGCCTGAGGGTTTCTCTCATCTTAAATAATTCCGTGATTATGAGTTGCATTTGAAAACAAAATCTCCTCATTCCATTGAAAGCAATAACTTTCTTTCTTAGTTTACTGATAATTTTCTACATGATCCAGGTTTTTGTATGGATCATTCCTTCCCAAAGAAGCTGGAAGGAAAGGTGTGGTCAGGGCAGAGGGAGAGCAATGATCGGTGCCTTATTTTTATTAGAAGTCACAGGATGTTCATATCCCCAGTTCCTCCTAAAAATGGACCATAATGGGCCTTGCAGTGCTGTACCAAACAATGCATAAATAACTTTAAACTTGAGCTGTTTTAATTGTGTTACATTTGTCTGGTGTGTAACACAATGATGACTTGTTTGGCCTCAAGGCACTGCTGCTATAAAATGTTCAATATTAAATAATAATTGCAGAAAGTACTTTAATAGGTTCTCTGGGCAGGATGTTCCAAATACATATCTCACAGTCCACTGCATTCAGATAACTGTTTCAATCTAAAATTAATTTTTAATGTACTGATATCTAGGCAATTTTAAGCTTTTTATAAATTATCACAATGTGCGGATTCTTGGGTGAAAGGCTTAGGCATCCAAAGTTCTCTGCCTCTTTCTTTCTCTCAAAATGCAATCCCAGAACTGATGTATGAGGCCTTTAAACTCCTTTGACAGCATGTCACTTTTACTAAGGCAGGCACAAAGTGAGTGAAAGCTCTGCAGTGATTTGTTTCAAAACCTAAGTTCCAAATCCCAAGCTCATGAACTATCAGTTCTGTCTAACAATCAAAATATGCCTACCTCTTCCATGCAGACACCAGCTTCTAGAATATGGCATCCTTAAGAGAGCCTGTAAGCTTGGGAGAAAAGCAAACCATTGTAGGTCAGGGATATATTGGGCCAGACTTGTACCAGGTACAGAAAGCTGCTGTACATGGCTTTCCTTTCTTTCTTCAGCTTTCCTCTTCAAAGGAGTTCATGGTTTGTGAGAGTTCATCAGATCCTTTGCTCAGGCACTTAGGCCTAGGGCTTTTGATGGATCCTACAGGGTGTACAAAGTACCTTTGGCACCAGAGCTTCAATTCTTATTACTTATTACCTCATCCCTCTGGATCTAACTCTTCAATGCAGTGCTGAGATAGCCAGGCTAGCTCCTAGGCAGCTAAGAAAAAGTGCAGTGGCCTGGTTGGTGTGAGCCCTTCTGAGACTGGGCTCATGTTCTCTTCTTTCCTTCCTTTTATTGTGGGTTTTTGTGCTTTCCCTTGAGTCAACACTGGTAATCTCCCAGAGGGCAGTGAATCAGCTTACCACTCCAGCTGAAAATTTAGATACCTCCATTTTTCTTTCTTTTTTATATTTCTAGTTTTGTTATGCTTGTTTGTAGGTCAGAAAGCTGAGCTAGTTAGTTGGGAAGTGGTAGGATCTCTAGTGCTGATGGAAAGGAAGGAACAGGAATGTGTAGTTTGCAGCACTGACACTGTCCCTCTGTGGTCTTTATTTGGCTTAATCCAGCTATAAACTTAATCCAACAAATGGCGTTCATTTAATCAAATGCCCTGTTCTTGACCACATTATGGGGTCATATCACAGAGGGCCATGTTCACTGAGCTCAGTTTGGAGTAATCTCTCTCATAATCTATTTTAAAACTGAGATTATGTCACTGAAATAGCATAACAATGTGCTAGGAGGAATCTCCTCGATGGATCTGAATCAGGAGAGTGTAAATGGCCTGATGGCTCAAGTGCTTCCTGCTGGGCATGGACTGGTGCCTTGCTGAGTGGGAATGGACTTGCTGATAAGTGCAAAAGGAACATCAACTGGATGTCTGTAGAGCTGTGGGGTCTTGGGCACAGTCTCTGCAGCACATCCTGGAACATTGCTTCTTCCCTTGTGCAGCCCAAGAGACCAAGCCCAGTTCTTTCCCAGAAATCATAATCCACATCTTCAGGCATGGAACTCCCCTTTGGCATCATGCTGAGTCTCTTTTGGACCTCTCCATCTATCTGTGCATTAGGAAGAGTGAGTATCCTAGGAGTTTCTTCTAGGTCAGCCTAGGGATGTGTGTGGGGCTGATTTGTGTGAGAAAACAGATGGTACATTTGATTCTTCTCTGAATTGGGAAACCAAGAAAAGCTGCCATTCTAGTGGAATGTAAGTACCAGCAACTGCTTCCTCACTTCCAGTGGGTTAATACCCCAGAACAAAACTATTGCAGTCTCTGCTCATCTCAGAGGGCCTGAACCTGTGGCTTTAAACAGAGGACAAGGTTGTTTCTTCTTTGTGCATTGTCTTCAACAGGTCAGTGCCAAGGGTAGCAAACGGAACTATTCTATCAATATGGATCTTACTTTTCTTCCTTCAGAGGGTTCCTGTGTTTTATGTTGCAGTACTGCTTTGAAAGGCAACTGTGACCAAAGAATAAAGGGAGGAACCCAATTCCACTGTCTTAAACTGCGAAATGTTTTTCCTTTAAAGCCTCTCCCTCCATCCCAAGCCTTTCCTCTGGACACATTTTAAGTGAACTCATTGGTGCTGAAAGAGATTGGTCTGACAGGCTTGATGATTCACACCTTCTATTCAGCTTCCTACTTCAAACCAGACCAAGCTGAAAGAGGAGAGGTCAACAGCTTTAATGTAAGGCTGTGATTACAGTTATTCTGACTGGGTAGGAAGTATCTGAATCCAAGACCTCACTCTTCCATTAGGCAGTGGAAGAATTTGCACTCTGTGTGTGATATTGGTGAGACATTGAACCTAGACCTCAGAATGTGTTGAGGTGTCACCTCTGGCTTCCCTTTTGGATGCACCAGTTCTCACCGAGCTGCTCAGAGTGTGTGGTGCATCTGGTGATGTCACTGCTGTGAGGGCTTGCTGTCACTGCATTGCAATCAGATCATTTTTACATGGTAAATAGCTATTAATTACTGCTGCTGGAGTGTTAATGCACAAAAACACTCTCCTTGAAAGCTGGGTAGCTAGCTAGAATGCTAAATGTGGGCGCATATTAATGACTGAGGAGCTCATTAGCTATACTTACAAGGATGGAATGACTGAAGTTTCCCGAGTGTCTCTGCAAACCCATAAAGTGAAAATGCATCTCTGTACTCAGAGCAAGAAACAACACAACAAACACAACCCTACATGCAAGCCACTCAACCCAGCTGATTGATGGATAGTCCCTCCTGACCATACAGAAATTCGCCCTTCTGAAGGCACAGACACAAAGGTTCAAAGTGGGGCACTTACATTCCTCAGTTTCAGCACTGGTTGTAGAAATGTGACTTCACAGAAATTACTCCGTGTCTGTGTGCATCAAATCCTGTCCCAGTGTGTCTATCCCTGTACTTCCCACAGAAATGCTGATGGCCATGTGCAGCACACCCTGTCACAGCACACACAGTTTTACCTTTCTTCATCAAAATAAGAAATCCCATTGATTTTTACTTTTCATGCTTCCGTTACCAGCTCCTGCTAACAACTGCCACTGCTGTTCCTTATCAATATTTGATGAGAAGGGTGAGGTGGAATGGAGAAGCCCTGTGAGCTCCTCCTTCTAAATGGTCTCTGTGAGGGTTGAGGTTTTGTGGCTTATGTTTATTTTCTCTGTCTGTTTTACTCAGTTGATTCAGGTCCTGAAGGTGACTGCTGCTAAAAGATAGGATAGAAATAGGACATCTCTCTTCCCATAAACCTGTTCCCTATTCATGCCTTTATCTCTCTGTTTGCCCTCTTGAGTAGGCTCATGGATGACTTTGTGGGCTTTTGAGTTTTTAGATCCTTGGTGAAATTCATCAACAGTGGGAGGTCAAGCAGCTTTTATCTGTATGTAGCAAACATAACTTCTCCTTAACTAGTTTTTCCCAGGCTTTATCCAGCTAAGTGTTCTCAGGAAATGAGCTCTCATTTTTAAAATTATCTTTCAACTCACAGAATTAATGACTGCCCTAGTACCTTATTAAGTTGTGCCTTAAAAAAAGAGGTACTCCAGAATAGAGCAGCATGCCTTCAGGACATGTCTCTGAGTTGTAACTCTTCATTTTTTTTCACTTCTTATAACAAAGAAGCTTCCATAGTACCTGAGAATCTTTTTCTTTTCTTATGCTTAGGCAGCTATTAAAACTTACTTTGTGGATGTGAGCTTATGTCAAAGTAAGGTCAAAGGCTCATTCATTACTGAAATGAGAATTCAGTGCTTTGCTTAAAACAGCATTTCTGCAAATACTTTTCATTCTAAAGAGCTAGTTTGAGTTTACAAGGATGGAGTCTTTGAGGGCCATAACCCAGAGAGCAGTACATGAAACATGAAACATCATTTCAATGAGCTCTGTGGTGAGAATATTTGAGAAGCAAACAAGGCTCAGAAAACGCAGCAGAGAGAGTGTGGAGGTCTGGCACACTGCAAATGCTGGGCTGCCAGTGATGGAGAAACAGGCTGCCAGCTCTGCAGCCTCTGCATCTGCCACCTGATTTCAGGTAAATGAGCACAGGCACTCAGGTTGGCAGCTGCAGGATAATCCCAGCAGCTGTGATCAGCTGAAATGTGCTGATGGCATCCCAAAATGTGGGAGACCCATCAGCAAATACAGCATGCTGCCAAGGTGTTGCTGGGAACAACCCCCTCCCCTTTCCCTGAGATTTAGGCTGCAAGGGCTCATTGAAGGGAGATGGAGGTTTGTCATCAGCTAGGCTGGATGTAGGTGTAGGCATCAGGACCTCCTCTGTACCTTCTGGGATTAAAACAGGGGAACAGTTGAAGGAAGTACTTGCAAGGCTAGAAAAAAACCCTTGTTTTTATTGTAGCCATTAATATCAATAGCCTTATAGGAGTGACTGGCAAATGACTTAAAGATCTGCATAAGCCTCATAATCACATGAGGCAAAACACTGGTTAAGGAAAACCAATGTATGTTTGTTCAGTTCATAGTAAAAGAAAATAAATCAAGGAAAGATATTTTAAGTAAGATGCTTTTTGTCTCATTTTAATGTTATTTTTTTCATCTTTGTATGGTATAAAATTTGCAAATTAAACAAGTCTGGGCTCTTGGTGGCTTCATTTCAAATCTAAATAGCTGGGTATGTCTTCCAGTTTCATGCTTCTGTTTCTGTGGTGGCAAAGTTCACCTTGCTCTTGCTGTGCTCTGACCATAAGGACCTTTTTTAAAATGAGCATTAAAAGTCATCTGGAGGACAGTTTAGGGATCCAGGTAAGTGACTGAAACATCTGCAAACGTGTAGGAGACAAGAGAGAGCATGAGCACATGGCACCATGAGCCTTCAAATATGTCAGCAATCTACTGCAACACAAGTAACAAGAGAGAAGGGCAAAAGCCAGGCAAAGCTCTTGGGATGGCAGCTTTTCCATGCAAGGCATAAATCTTGAGCTTGTCTGATGTGTGCTCTGAAATGCTGCTGGGTGAAGAGAAAGAAGGGATTCTGTCTCTCAGAATATAACTCTTGCCGAGTTCCTCAGGGTGACACAAGAATCAGCAACACACAAAATTCTCTGGGTTGTTTTGTTTTATTTGTTTGGGGAATTTTTATGTTTCCTAGTTTGTTTTTCATTTTTCTTTTCCTGGAGACTACTGCTTTTAACTCTCCTCTATTGCCCTTCTATTTTTTTTTTTTTTTTTTTTTTTTTTTTTTTTATTTCAAGATTGCTGGTGTCCAGAATTCAGCTTAGGGCCATCTGGAGACCCTCTGCTGCAGCATCATTAATCCCATGCAAGGCAGGTTGGCCATGCTCATTTCATATCTACAGATGTGCACAAATCTAATTATCCCTCTCCTGTACAAGTCTTACAGAAAAATTGTAGCTGAGTCCTTAGAGTTTAGCAAAAAGATTTAAGAGTTTCACAAACCTTGGAGCTTTCTTAGGACTCAAAGCTGTTTGTTGGGAGATCTTGAAGCTTTCTTCCAACTTTCCTTTTACGTCTCCTCTAGTGAGCAAGTCAGTGGTTTTCTTCCTGCATGATGACTGTGGGGTCTGTGGGCAGTGTGAAGTCAGTGAGCAATGCTGGGATCAGGTGTCCATGTGGAATCAGTCACACCATGATGCCAGCTTAACTTTAGAGTGTTGGGTTATGTCCTCTATAGCAGACCTTTCCCTGTTTCTTGATCCCAAAGTCTGCTTTGGGGAGATACACCAGGTTATTCTTCTCTTTAGTCTTGCATCCAAACCTTTTGGGCAGCACATGCACAGGTTGGTGTGGGCACCACAGAAACCTCTGCCCTGGTTCTACCTCCAGGCACCGTGTCCAGAGTCCATTCCCAGTGACAAAGCAATCCAGTTCTGTCTTCCAAATGGTTTAGCAAACCACATCCTTTCTCTAAGAGAAAAATTATCTTTCTTCATTTGTAATATCTTTCCTAAAATGTGCTGTACAATCATGTCTCTAAAATATATGAGGCGATAGAGTAACTATATTGAAAAATAGCACATACTTGGCCAGTTTTGCTAATAAGTAAAATATACTGGTCTGAATATGACAACTGTATGTGTTGAAATATATTGAAAACATATTTGGATCATTCCACATAGACTGAAATATTGAAAACTGGCCAAATCTGTAAAAAATTTAAGTCTGTGTTTTCTATATTATATATTTAAAAATCATTTTCACAAATAGATAGCAAGGAACTTTGCTACGAAGATGTGGGAAATACTAGTCAGGCTTTATTTTTTCCTGATGGGAATCAGTGCTCATGGATGCTGTGTCATTACAGACACTGTGGTAAGAGTTAACCTGGCTGCTGGCTCATAATTTGTGTTGGGCCCAGCACAGGGGTCCATTCATCTTAATAGAGACCACTCAAGAATGGGGAATTCCAACAGTAACAGCTCCCTCGGCATTGCTGGTGCTGATTTAAGTCCGAGCATTTCTTCCTCTGCAGTCTCTTTGGATTAGCCTGGGAATGGACAGGAGAGTGGGAGTGAGAGTGGTTGTGACAGCTCTTAGATGGAGAAGTTTCTAGAGAAATGAGAACTTTTGGGAGGCTGAGGATTCAAACAGTGATATGACCCCATAGACAATGCAATTGTCCTGGCCTTTGCATGAAAACCAGGATCTCCATTTATTGTTAGCTTCTGCTGGCATTCCTAAGTCTTCTCTAGGTAAGTCCAGAGATGTCTGGATACCCTGGATCCTCTGGGAAGTGTCCTTTTGCAGCATGACACAGAGTTACCTTTTAAGTTTCTCTGTGTGTACTGTTATCCCTCTGAAAGGTGTGGGGCAGGAGACCCTGGAGTTTTGCTGTGGAGGATCCAGGGCTTTCTCTCCCTGCATGTTGTAGCAGCAGTGAGATCCTCAGTGGAGATGGAAGCCTTTGCATGTGCTTCTGGTTGGGGCTGGGATGGTCTGCTTTGCTGATGGACCTGTTTCGTATTGCCAGGGAATGTATTTCTGGTGACAGCAATTGAAGGCAAATTAGCAACCTCACTTAGTTACAGACAAGTGTTTTAGAGATGGTAAAAAGGCCATTTGAAGACCTGTGAGGAGAACTGGTTCTGTTTGAGAGTTGGTTGGTAGAACCAGCAAGGACTTGGCTTCCTCTTCCAAGGTTAGACCAAGTCAGCAGCTGAGGGAGGAGATCTCACCCAGAGAGAGGGTGAGATAAAGCCCAGCTTTTAAAGGAAGACCACTGTTCCCTGAGATGACCTTCCTGCCTGATTTGGAGGTGAACAAAGTTTTCTTTGATTCTTACAATTGTCCAATTCCTCTGTTAGGAAAAAACATTTAAGCCAATTTGGAGTCCTAAGTCTGGCTCACCGTGTGAATGAATAATCAAAGTCTCAAGCAGGAGTCATGACTCCTATCATCCTGTTGACCAGGTGAATGTACTTCTGCCAACTACATCACACAAAGTTTGTGCAAACATTTATTTGCATGCAGAAAGTTGGAGAGAGACCAGCCCCAGACAGAACTGAAACTGAAAGTCAGGTACTTCAGGGGTCCTGTCATGAGGTGACTGAGGAGGCTTAGGAATGTCAAAATGAGAATCATGGTTGTTCTACACTTCCGAGGTCCCTTGTGCCCTGAAGATGAGCTGCTCCGAGTAGTGCCCTTGTGTTCTGAACAGCATCAGCCTGCTGAGAGCTGGAACACCTCAACATCCCTAATGAAAACAAGGAGCAAACCAGAATTCTCCTGAAAAATAAACAAGCCCATTTCCATGACCCCTTCTTGACCTCCCAATGAGGTGCTAATTACTAGAGGATTAGCACCTCTTCTGTATCACAATGCACTCAGCCAAGGAACAGGAGGTGACAACACTCAGCACAAAATGCAAATCCAGAAGAGTTAGTCCAAGGGCAAGAGACAAGTCCCAAAGTTAAGAACAGAGAAACCTTCTCCATTGTGTGTTGTCAGAGAAACGAGCTAAGGAAACCAGCGAAGTTACTGCCTTTTGGAGGAGTTAGGCAGGAATGGAATCTTTATTTCCCCCTTGATGTTAAGCAAATATGCAGCTTTTCTTAATTTGACTTCACAGTTCAACAGAGATAATTTTTTCAGTGTTGCTGCAGTGACAGTAATATGAAAAAGGGCTTATTAAAAATTAATTGCACCAGCAGAAGTATCTCTATGTATCTGTGTCTGTGTTGAAACACCATCCCTGTTGCACCACATCCGATGTCTCACTGATAAGCTGGAATGAAAAGTGTAGGAATTAGTGCTTGCAAAGAAAGCCCTGCAGAGATGTGTGTGAACTGTCCTGTCAGGCTGTGTGAGATGATCTCACAAGCTTCAGTGCCTGTATTTGTCACATCGAATGGATAAAGTCTTTCTGTGGTGGCTACTGTGGTCTTTATGTGGGGATTTTCACCTCTTTGATCCTGTGTGGGATGAGAAATAAAAATGCTTTTGTATAAGGCATCATTATATTTGCATGAGGCTTTGTATGGGTGTTTTTATTTTTGGTAGGAAATATTTATTGGAAAAGGGAGTGACTTAAGCTGTTTCCAAACACCAAAGGGAACTTGGCCCAAGAGAAAGAATTTCTGAGGTGTGGAACAGCCCAGTCTGGTGGCCAAGGTGGTCACCGGGAATGTGTTAAATCAAAGCCTTTGCTGCCAGGTACTGCATGAGACAGGAGAAGACAAGCACAAGCCTCCTTGGGAGCAAACTGGCACAACTGCCCCCTAAAGTAGGTGACAGCCCAGGACTTCCCTGAGGGAGAGAAGATAAGCTGTAAACCAGAGTCTTCTGGAGCTCAAGAATCTCTCCTGGGCAGCAGCTTACAGCTATTCTGAGTTTTGGGGTTTTTTCCTGAGTGGAAGTTAACTCATGAAGCTGAGAATGCTGCTCTCATTACATTTTTTCCAATGATGCTTCATTCTTAGAAAGGGGAAACTTTCTGGTTTGAATAATTGAATTTTCCAATAGAAGATCTCATCAATAAATTCCTGACCAGCTCCCCACTGACCAGCTGTTTTGTCTCTACCCACTTTCTCAGTTTTCTTAGATGCGAACATGAGCTGCTTATACAGCAGCCCAGAGGTTGGATAAGCTACATCCTCCTCAGTAGTTAAACCATTTCAAGCTGTACTTTTTAGTCCTGGCCTTGCTCATGGCAGTTTCTTTTGCTTTTCTCTTCCATGGATGCAAATCTTGGTGTCTCAGTTGACTCTGGTGCTGCTGCCTGTGCTCACTGTGGCAGAGGAGATGAGATTGTGCCTCCTGGGTGAAGGGGCTGTGACAGACATGCTGCCTTGTGTCATTTCCTGCTTGCAGAATTACCTCAGGCATTTTCAGATGGGCCAAGAGACTCCTGCCTACATTGTTCTTCTGCAAAGGATATGTGTGGTATGGGGCCCAGGTGACACAATCAGGATCTCCTCAGTGTAGTGTTTGACTGAGGCCTTGAAAAAATAACCAGATCACTATCTTCAACTTATCCTAAACATGCCTGCCTCCTTTTACAGTTTTTGTTGCACAGTATTGTTGCCAGGATGGATTTATGCTGGGCCATTTCCCACTCCAGCTGCGTCATTACAATCATTGTCATGAGAACACAAAAGCAGAGACTGAATGCCCTGTGTATTTCCGAAGAATATATTTATCCCATTGCCCTGTTGTGACTTTCGGGGTGCCATATGCTGGTGGCTACTAAAGCAGAGGCTTCCTGATGCAGGGATCCTCAAAGGCCAGAATGACTCCTTGCTGTCTCAAGCATAGCCTGGCTTGAGTGTGTAAAGCGAAGTTGCCAAGTGAAGAACAATTCCTAGAGGACAGGAGTGGAGACACGTGCCCAGAGTCCGGCCCTAAGGAAGTGTTTTGGGGAGTTTTGGTGCCCACACCCTCGGCCATGCACAGACGTTCTCTCTCCAGCAGAAGGCGCTGTTGGACAGGGCACGGCCCGGGGGTGCCACCACGTACCGGGGTGACATCACCAGAGTCCCCTCCCAGTGCCTCAGTTTCCCCATTTCCCAGTGTTCTGAGAAATAGTGACCAGTGTGACACAGAGCAACTGGATGTTATTAAGTCACCAAAGGAGTTGGTCAAACCACATCCGTGCTTTAGAAAACCGAGATCAAACCAGATGCCTTCAGGCTCCTCTGCGTGACACCGAGCCACAGAAGGTGAAGAAACTGTTCCTTCATTATTTCATTGGTTTCCCATTGTTCTGTGCCCTGCTCTCATCTCCAGCCTCCTGGAACATTTTGCCATGGGGCCTGAAGGAAAACAAGCACTCGTGCTAATTTTACAAGCTGCCATGGCTGCAGCAAACAGCACGTGGGGTCAGGGCAGGGCCTTCCTCAGACACACAGCCTGGCACAGCAGCCTCATTGCCAGCCCCAGCTGGCAGTTTGATACCAGCCAGAGAGCTCTTTTTGCAGCACTGATTAGACAATCTGCTGATTGATCATGGTGGGGATCTAACAGCAATCAGGCTTCCTCCATAGTGTGCTGATGCTGAGATGGGCTTGGTGCTTCTCTGGGTCTCAAAAGCATCTGCTCAGACAGGCCTTTTCCTTCCATTTGCTTTGTTTGCAAAGCTCTGTGTGGTGGATAGTGGTTTTCTCTACAGTTCATAGAATGATCTAAAGAAATTATTTGAGAAGAGTCCCAGTTCCTACTGGAATACTCTGCTTTGCAGGAGGAATGTGTGACTCCCCACCAGCCTGTCTACCCAGCTGCAGCCTGAGTGCTGTCTGTGTTCATGAAAAGGGAAATAATTCCGTACCTAGAGTCCTCTCTGAGACTCAAATAAAGAAACAAGCTTTAGGTCCATGTTTTCTGTGCAGTCATGCAATGGACAGGGACAATCTGGTACCTTTGCTTGTCATCTCTGCAGTTCTGGGCTGTCAGAGCTGCTTGTTGCTGGTATCATATGGAGCAGAACCAGTGATTTCAGTAAATGAGACAAATACAGAATTCTCCCTCAGCATCTCTAGCTCCACCAATTTCATCTTTTCCTTCCAGCCCTCGGGTACATTAAATGGTTTGGCCTAATGAAGCTCTCTGATCTTAAAATCACTCCACTCTCAATGACCTCCTGTGGCAGCGGATAATATTTAAAAGCCTGATGTGCCTGCAGAGGCTCCTTGTCTCTCTTTTGGGTTAATAGTTAAAAATTCATGGTTGTTTTTCAAAACCTAAATTGCTTTACTCTCTGCAAATGATTCCCCTTTCAATTCAAAATCAAACCTTTGTCTAGACTCAGCAGACTCTTGGCTAATAGCTCTGGCAGGCAAAGATACCGACAGTTTATCAAGATATTCACTTTCTACCCCAAACTCAGCTCAATTTCACGAGGTGGTTTTTGTTTTCTTTTTTTTCAGTGGCAGAAGAGTGTTTAGCTAATTGGGTTAAGGAGCCTTAGATGTTCCTTGGCTCTCTGCAGAGTGTTTCTTTTTTAGCAGTGCCAATTTCCTTAACAAATGTATTTAATTGTGTGGTGCATTTGATCCTCATATCCGGAACTGTGTGTGAATCCTGAACCACCCCTGAGCTGCCTTTCCAGCTGCCATGGTACTACTGACTGACAAGGCTCCACTGACTTAGAAAGTGACCTTAGAATTCAGAGGCCTACTTCTAAATAAATGAGAATATAAATAAAGATAAAACAATGCAGCTCCTTCAGGCCCATGTGTGATTTCCCCCGTGGAGCTGCTCCCGTGGCTCTGTGTCTGTCACCCTCAGTGGGTCTGTGCAGAGGTTTTCATGAAGCCCCTCTCAGGGGTTTGACAGCTGTCTGTAGAGAACTACCTTTCCTTTTACTCAGGGTTCAGAGAAAGCTGAGCAGTTTTTTGAAAATTATGATCAGAAAATTTGAGGCTACTGCACTAAAAGTCTGAGTTTTGGAAACACATCTAGTCAGGCTGGGAGTTTGGAAAGCCTGGCTGTGGA
The DNA here is from genome assembly GCA_013400575.1 of Peucedramus taeniatus. Classification (NCBI taxonomy): domain Eukaryota; kingdom Metazoa; phylum Chordata; class Aves; order Passeriformes; family Fringillidae; genus Peucedramus; species Peucedramus taeniatus. The sequence goes on along the minus strand of WBNO01008112.1, from coordinate 384,261 downwards.
GGTCAGCAATGCTAAGCCTGGGCAGAAAATGTTTATCATGTAGGAGAACTTGGCTAAGACTGTTTTATTAAAAGAACAGCTCTTGTCTGAGATTTTGTATCAGTGTTTAGGGTCTTCCTCTTGTGGGTAGAGCCACTTGGTACCTAAAGGAGCCTTAGAGGGTAAGCTCAAGTCCCATTCAGTTTAAAACTCTTATATTTTTGCATCTCCTCAGCAGACTTACTGTGAACTACTCAATTATTCAGAGTTCAATGTGCCTTACAATTAAATCTCTGCTACAAGTAGTACCAGAGAGACTTGAAGTATTACATACACTTGAAATCTCTTCTTTTTTTTCCTGCCAGAACAATATAAAGGAACTTTAGTGTAAATGTGAAACAAGCTTTCAGTCTTGGTTGTAGTCCTGGGTTGTGTAAAGGTTTGATTACCCAGGGTGGTGTTCTCACATGAAGAGATCTCCACTGTAACTGCAAATTGCTGTGCAGCCTTAATATGGCCACAGCTGCTTGTACTACTGCAAGAGTAAATAAAATAATACTTAGCATGAATAAATATTTTATTTGCATGCTGGAGCATCTTAAAACTGTATTTTCCAGCCCACCCAAGGTGAAAATAAATACTGGGAAGCTGAAGGAAAGGAAAAAAGTGAATCACTGTCACAAACCATTTTAGAGCTGAGGCTAGAGGCTGCTCTCTGGCTTTTTGGCAATCCTTCCTACCAGGGCACTGTAAGTCTAAGTATTGTTATTTCTTGTGGAGGATCCATGCTGCTGGGAAAAAAAGAGGACTAGCTTTGGGTAGAACAGCTACTTTCTATTATTTTCGTTCAGGATAAAGTGGGCAACTTTGTTCTGATTACTGATAATAATTATGACTATAGCTACTTAGGTGTTAAAATAAGCAATGCTAGATCAAATGACAGAAATGGCAAGTGGAGTTCTTCAGTGGCTTCACTGGAATGAACTCAAATGTTAACTTCACAAGTATTCAGTTTGCAGGCTTCAAAGATACCCACTTTATCTTTACTCTTTATTTTTTCCCCAATTTTTTGCATTTAGCTAAAAAGGCTGTTGGAGAAGTAAGGCTTGAGGGAGGATTGCAGTTGGCAAAGGTGAAGGAAACAAACAGCACTCTCCTGGTGCCTGTAGCACCTGCTTTCTGCAGGTGCAGAGCATTCGTTTAAATTAGAGCTCACAGCTGCACAGGGCCAGGTGCAGGAGGCAGCTCATGCTGTGTCCTGGGTGAGAGTGCTCCTGCTGTGACCTGGAGCAGCTCTCAGAGCAGCTCCAGCAGGTGGTACCTTTACCTTCTGAATCATCTTGATTTCCAGGCATTTACTAATCTCTGGAATTGCAGAAAAGCTTCTTTCTAGGCTGCAAGAGGTTTCTGTGATGTGAAGGTGAGTGCAAGGATTCAGTATTACCCAAAGTTACCCTTTTGGGAGGGCTCTCCAACAGGCTGTTGGGATTCTTGGAACGGGTCTTGTGCATCACAGAGAAGCACAAGCTCTATTCACACAGGAGGACTCCACACAGTGCTATTAGCCAAAGGGGTGGATCCAGAAGGAGCTGCTAGTGTTTGGTTAATGCATCTCCAAGTTGCTAACACCTCCCCTGTAATCTTGACTCAAGGGGACTCCATTTGAGTCCTTCCTCTTTGAGTGTGATGGAAAATTCTCCAGTAGGTGTCTGGAAAGGATTATGTGGAGCAGCTCAGCAACGCCCAGAGTTGGTGTTTGTCATGGAAGCAAATTTCAGGTTCACTAGCTGGAATGTTATTAGGTGATGTAACTGCCCAAACTTATGGCTTAGGGATAGTAGTCTGAGGATGAGCTAATTAACTGTGCCATGCAGCTGAGGTCCTCCTTTAAAAATCCTCCTTGAACTCAAGAGTAATGCACACTGAAAACCCTGCAGCTCTTTTAAAAGGCATGTTCCCGCTCTTTGGATGATGAGTAGATGTTGTACAAGGAAGAATCTCCCAATACACGGGGTTTGTAAGATGTGCTAGTGACCTATGGGCATCATCCATATCTAATTGTGGGATGGAGTTGAACTCAGTGTGACAAACTTGCTGGGAGAAGCGTGAAGTAGAGGAGTGGGAGTCCCAGGGTGGAGATGCTGCTAACACCCAGCAATAACCGGTTACCCTGCTTGGCAACCCCCATGCTGGTCTAGGTAAATGGAAATGACTTCATTATTTGTTTGTCCCTTGTCCTAGTGCCTTTTATTTTTAAGCCTGCATAACGCAAACCACAGCCCCTGGGGAGCTTAACGAGGGTCTAAGTGGCACCACGGTTCCTTGCTAACAATGGGCTTTTGTTGTTCACACTTTCCCTATCAGAGTGTCCCGGAGGAACGTCCTTGCTTAGGAGACTATATTGTGATGTTATGACCTCAGAGAGGGGTGGGAGAGGAAGGGAGGGTTCAGGTGTATCTTTAACTTACTTGAATAACTTTCTTCTAGTTGTGTTTTCTTCCCACCAGGATCTTTAATGACTGCTCCGAGGGGGCTGGCTCTGAGCTATAAATACAGGCGCGTTATCACCCGGCTGTATTGTGTGCGAGCGCTAATTTCTGTGCTGGGCTTGAACTTGTTGACTTCTGCGGTCGCTGTCAGGAAATGTTGGGTGGGAAAGGATTAAAGAGCCTATTGATGTGACTCGGAATCTCGGGCCAGGAAGGCTGCTTGTATCATCTTAGATCTAGGGACGGTGGTGTTGATACCCAGCCTGGGCTTTTTTTTATAGAGTCGCTTTAGTCAGCTCCCTGTTCCTCCCTCCCACCTCCCCCATGGCGAGCACACTGACTCCGGCACTCCAGGCTGGAGTCTCCAAGGAGGAAGTAGACCCTGTAGGCGAATTTCCTGGTATTATGCCATTTTAACAACCTCTCTCTTGATTTAGGTGTTGCAGGCTGGCTAAGAATATTCCTTGACACTTGAAAGGGACCTTTATTGTTTTCTTAATTTGTGAAGAATTACTTTTTTTTTTTTTTTTTTTTTTTTTGTCTCTCTCCAAACTTTTCTTTGTAGGGTCAGACTGGAGCCATGTTATTGTTGTTAAATTTAGATCTGAGACTATATTAAGTCCTCTGGCAGTCTGCCCCAGCGCTTTCACTTCTTAAAACAGGAAGGCAGGCCTTGGCCTACTTGTGCTCATGTACTTAAAAAGGGTGAGAAGACGACTTTTTACACTGCTGGGAAATAAATATAAAAGTGCACTGTGTATATACAACCACTGTCCTGCTGGAGCCAAGAGACAATTTCAAAGGTTGAAACTCTTTAGGCCTCATATTCTTGAACAGGAATTAGGTACCTAGTGCCTTTTAGGAAAGTTTGTCCCTAAAACAATTCTGGCACATGAAAAAATCTTACTCTGTGTGGTGTGGAGGGGAGCAGATCCAGCAGTGTTGGCTGTTGGGATGTAATGGAGGGAGCCATTGGTGCAGCAGGGTTGGTTCCCAGGGCTCGCAGCTCCTGCCTGCATTTGGGGAAGAGCTCTTCCAAAGCCCTGTGCAGGGTCTCATTGGAAAGGTTGGTGCCTAAAACGTAACCTCCTAAATTATATTTGTGCATCTCAGAGGAGAAAACCTGGCTTCTAAGATTCCCAAGATTCCTGTGGAAGGCAGAGAGAGGGGGAATGCTCAACATTTCAGGAATAATGACTCATTCAGATTGTGAAGTCTGGCATCTGGGTTTGGAAACTGCCTCAGCATTCAGTGTGAAAACAGATTAGAGTATTTGTCCATGTTTGTAAAAAACAACGTGAAATATTAGTCCCTAAACAAAAAAAAAAAAAAATGATGGGAAAGGGAGAAAGCAAGACTACATTAATAACTTTAAATTTTCCTATTTAATTATAACCTTTCTCAGCATTTTTGAGCATACTTGATTGACTCCTGCCTTTTATAGGGATGGCCCAGACATAAGAAAAAGAAATATTGCAGCCCCTGCAGTTTGTTCTTTTAACAAATTGTGGCTGAATGCACACAGATGGCCCTGTGAGCTGGAGGGCTGTGCTCCCCTCAAGTTTTGACTCTTTCCCTGTGCCATTTCTATAGCTAATCCTTCCTATCAGCAGACAGCTAGGAGCCAGCAGCCCATTGAAAAGGGAACCAGACTGAGGACAGGCTGCTGAGAGGAGTAGAAAAACTGTTCCTTTGAGGACTCTATAGATTTTTTTTTTTTTCCCTGTGTAAAAGCATTCTTATTCTGATATATATGATGGGGGTAGGGGGCCACAAACTGCGATAAAAATACCTCTGAGCTTCACCAAGGCTCTTTCTACCTTTTCATAATTCAGGAGTCTGTCAATCAGAGCCCCAAAGGAGAGGAGGATGTGTGAGGCTGTGTGGGAGGGCTGGGGGCAGCAGAGACAGCAAATACCACTGTCCTCCAGACTGCTGCCAGTCCTGATTCTCAGGATATCACTGCAAATGGATAGGCAAGAGCAAGTGACCCCCTCTGTGGGAATTAAAATACATTCTTGAATTCATGGGAGGTAGAGGCTGCTCCTAACCATGGAAGGATTCAGGTGCTGCCTGTGGGTCCCAGTTCAATGCAGGGGCTGGGCACTGTGTGTTCAGTGACACAGTTGTGCATGTGCAGGGCTGAATAATTTGCTTTATCATCAGAGAAGAGCTCAGCATGAGCTTCTACAGCACATGGAAAAACTTGCTCAGATAAGGATTGTCCTTTACTGTCTTTTACAATCTTTGAAGCTGGCTGCACAAAACTGAAATTGAAAGCTCTTGGGCCCCACCTCTTTAACAGTATCTCAGCTCTTCCAGTTTTATGTCAGGTGAAACACAGAAGAGGAAGAATTCCTGAAGTGGGCAGTTAGTTCAGACGTGGGATGTTTAAGCAGGCCAAGGCTTAGTAAGAAGGCAGCAAGGTCTGGAGGATTGCTGGAATTTTGCAGTAATAATGAAACTTTGAAGATAAAGTAGCTCAAGACTTGGGCTGAAATACCATTCCTTCTCTTCTAGGAAGGCTTATAGCAAGGGATAATGTGGAAAGATTATTTTAAATTTATATTCTCCTATTTTCCAAAGGAAAGCCTTATCATGTTGCTCAATCCGATTGGTTTTTGCTTTTGTGTGAGTTTTGTTTTGTTTTTACTCCTTCAAATCGATGCATCGTTCCTTAGTTTCAAGCAATTCTTCACCCAAAAAAAAACTTCAGTGCCAGAGCAGAGAGTTTTTTCCTTGGGACCAGTTCTGCCTGCTCTTATCTTCTGGCTCCTGCAGCAGGGCCAACAATAAGCCAGGAGTCAGAATTCTTTCTTTGCACAATCTCCCTGACAAACACTTAGATGAGCAACAAAAAAACTTGAAAGAGTGTAAAAGGCTCAGGCTTTCTGATCCTCTGAATCTTCAGAGAGATAAATTCAGGATTGTTTTAGCTGAGCTAATTTTGGAATTGTATTACTCAGGGAGGCTGCAGAGGGAGGTGACTGGGTGGAAAGGTTATTTCTGTTTGTCACAGGATCTAAATTCCCCAGATCCATTTTCTAGGGATTTTCCTTCTTTATCTTTAGTTTCTCCTTGCCCTAAATTCCCCTACTGCCTAACTGGCTGCTGCCTTCTGTCTCAGCACCATGGGATGCTCTGGAATGACATGCAGCCTGTGTTACTGTCATTATCTTGGCCTGAAGCCTGCAAGCTTGTGAGGCAGAGCAGTCAGTTATTTAGTGCCTTCCTTCCAGAGACAGGAGAGCTGGAATCTGTGATCAGTCTTTTCTGGTACCTTTTGGATCCTCTTAATGTGGTGCCTTCTTGTTTGCCCCACGGCCTGTTCCTGTGTTGTCCCAGCACACAGCACACTCCTCATAGCACCAGTGTCTCTCCCCCTGTACACGGCTCTTAAACCCCAGTTTTTGCCTCTCAGTTGCTTTGCTGTTTGTGTGTCACTCCCGTGACAGGGCCACGGCACTTTGCTGCAGTTTGCAGAGCAAGGTGTTGCAATTTCGTGATTGTGTTGGTGTCCAAACAAACTATAAATTAATTGCTTTTGGAGCCAGGCCTGTGGATGTTGCCTGAGCAAATAGGCTCTGACTCCGTCTGCTGGAGCACACCTGTCTCCTCAAACACAGGGGTTTGCTCTCTGTGGAGCCCTGGTGCCTTATCCGTGTCCCTTCCCCGGAAGAGCCAGGTGTCTGCTGGCTGCAGAGCCTTTACAGCCCTGCTGCATCCCTGGGCAGGCACCAGGCCCCGTTATCAGCGCGGGGTGGGCGGCCCGTTCCGCAGAGGAAGGAAGGTAGAGTCACAGATACTGAGACACGGGAGAAAAGCCCAGATCAGTGGACAAGATGTCTGAGGCATATGATGCTTATCTGCTGCAGTGGGTGGAGGAGGAAAGGGCATCCCTTATCTCTTCTCTAGTTCCCAGCCTGCTCTGGCTGCTTAAGGAGGCTCACTGGAGTCTTCCCGCATTCCTGTACCTTCGGGTTCCTGCTGGACAGGAAACGGCTGCTGCTCCAACACCCATTACATCTCAGCTGGTAGTGTCATTTACAGTTGGATTCCCAGGATCCCAAAGGGTTTGGGGTGGAGTGGGTGGGAGTGGGGTGGAGGGGCCGCTTGGTCAGTGAAAATACCTCCCTGGGAAAACAACAAAAACATTGAAACTTGCCTAATTTCTTGAGCAGTTGGTGAAGCTGGCCCGTGATACTGAGGCACTTCAGGAAATCAAACTGACCCTTTGGAAAGAATTGGAAAGTTACAATGCATGTAAGGCTTAAATAGTACAGAAAGGTAATCGCTGTTCAGTGTTACAGGATGGGGCTGACCATTCTATTACTATTTTATGTCTGAAAGAAACCTGGAAATACAACATCTATAAGGGAGATTTCTATTTGTCCAGATGCTCCTGTGCAGCTGTTTGGGTATAGGAAGATATTGAAAGCTGCAAAATTAACGAAAACAGAGATACAGGTGCTACTTGTAGTGAGAGAACCCAACATGGCTTGTGGTCTCTGAGGTCTGACATTTAGGCAATTTGAAAAGTGAAACTCCTGATATTAAAGGGATCTTAAAGCTCATCCCATTCCAGCCCCCTGCCATGGCAGAGACACCTTCCAGTACCCCAGGTTGCTCCAAGCCCTGTCCAACCTGGCTTTGAGTGCTTCCAGGGATGGAGAAGCCACAGCTTCTCTGTGCCAGTGTTTGTTCTCCACATCTCTTGGTTTCTCTGTGTGTGTGTGTGTTCGGTCTGATTCAGCAAGCCAGGACATGATAACTTATGTTTTGACATCATTATCATATATTTAAAATTTCATTTCTTTTGAATCAGTTCTGGAGGACTTAAAGATATTTCTACAACTTGTGCAGTGCTACCTTCTGCCTCCCAAACCTGTTAGAGGTAGATCTATCATCAATGCAGTACTAGTGCACAGCTACAATCCCACTGAGGTATTTAATCTGGCATGAATGTGGGGAACAGGCTGTCCATATCTATCTCCACTGTGATCTTCAACAAATCTCCCACTGTTGTTCTTCTGTTTCCATTGGTGTCCTTTGCACCTCACTGTGGACTCACAGAAGACCCAGAACTTTGTTTGGAACTCTACCCTTGTTATAAAACAGTTTCATTGCAGTTGCCATTTAGATGAGTAAAAATTCTAAACAAAAGATGTGGAGGGAGACAGATACAAATCCTGTGAACTTCTGTAATTGGATGCCTGGTTCTGCCTGTATCAGGGAAAACTTATCTCTGTGAGGGAGATTGGCATCTCTGTGTTGTTCATCCTGCACGTGGATATAATTAACATTCTATTGCACCGATGCCCTCCAGGTGACCTTGGTGAGGTTCCAGTGCTGGACTCGCCTGTCTATTGTCTGACACTGGTTTACATCTTCAAATACGTCCTTCCTTCCTGTGCTCAGGAGAAACTACTGGGGCCAAGTGTGTGGCTCCTCCTGTCTCGTTGGTGTCTTGGTCTTCGTGGAAATTCCAGAATGACACAGAATTCCTTTTTCCAGGACCATCTTCCTACCTTAGTTCCTTGATATCTTTAAATTGCTGACCTCTCTCACACCTGCCTTCTGTCACATCCACTACTTGATTCACACCTTGTCATGTTGACTCTGGCCAACATGATTTTGGCCAGAGTCTCACTTCTCCCAGTGTTGGGTAAGCCTGGATTCAGGTCTGTAGGGAAAGTAAAGGACTCAAAAGCTCCTCAAACAGAGGTGACGTGACAAACCCAGTCAGTGCGGTTGTCAGTGTTTGTGTGTGTATGTCAACAGAGAGAGCTCTTTGGATGAGCATCTTTTCTACTGTCCTTTGTGCATAAGTGCTGTCTTTCTTTAGAGGGAATTGCCAGGTGGAGATGGCAAAGAGGTGGGAGTATAAACAAAGAACAAAATCCTGCCTTCATTTATATCCCTGTTCATGAGTTAATGTTAATGTTACCTGGATATTACAGACTGCAGTCAGGGCCTGCCATTAGGGTATTGAAAATACCAGACCCATTGACAAAAACCAGAATTCTATCAAAATCACCCTCAAAGAAAAATTATTCTCATTCAAAATGAACATTTTTCTAGAAGGTATCTCCTTTCTTCAAAAATCCTTGTCTCTGTTGGAAAGCAACTTTTAAAGCATGGAGTAAAATCTTTCAGCTTTCAGTTTGGGGTTTCCCTCTCCCCAGTTGAAGATACTGTGTGGCTTTTGTGATGTGTGTTATTTTTGCAACTCTCCAAGAAAGTGCATCTTTTCTTCTGGATGGTGACTTTGCGCTCCATTGTGCCTGTAGCACGTGAGGTTTTGTGGAATAGTTTGCCCAGTTGTTCTGCTGCTGTGTCTGTGTTCAGATGACCATTTTCCTGTGACATCTGTCCCTGGTGCTACCTCACCCTGTGCATTGCCAGTGTCCCTGTGCCCTGGAGCAGCACTTGGCTCTACAGGTCATTCCCTTAGTCCGTGGATGAACAACTCCACTTCACAGCTCCTCTGATGAGGGCGAGCTGTGCTCTGGTCTTTCCAAGTGAGGCAACAGTACAACTCCCTTTTTTCCCTTGCTGGTTTGCAGAGGAACTGAGTGTTGAAGAGGAACTGAGTGTTTTGGGGGTCTTGTACTTCCCTGTTCACATAGGTATTGGATGGGCACAATGATTTGGGAATTGCTGTTGGAGGCAGGAATAGAGTCCCCTGCCTGGCTGAGGGTAATTACTACTGTATTTTGGGCTGGACTGAATGAATGGGTTGCATAAACACCCCTCTGAACCACTCACTTGTCACTCCTACGGCTTTTTCATTTTAGAGACCCAACATTTCATTCTAATTGACAAAGTTTCAATGGCAGACTGCAAACCAGAAGTAAAGCATTCAAAGCAGGGAAAATGCAGGAGGCTCTGGAGGTCATTCATATATCAGAGGGTCTGGACATCACTCATCTGGAAAGAATTCAAAATTTGCCATATGTTTCCTTTGTAAAATGTTTGTAATGATATAACACAAATATCTAAATATTGGAAAATTGGCCATTTTCCATGGTATTTAAAATATATTACGTTGTACCATATAAGCTAAATTGTAAGGAAACTGGTCAATTTTCTCAATTATTTCTAAATCTTTAGTGCATTTTGATATATACATACCATAGTATGTCTAATAAATATATATTTATGCTATATAGTTGGGGAAATACATACCCCTAAATGTGTGTATGTATTATATATGTGTGTATATAAATGGAATATATATAGTTTTTTCTTTTGAGTTCCTTTATTTATTCTCTTAACACAGAGCTGACCCTCCAGATGCATGCCAGAAAGCCAGGGTTATTTAGCCCCAAATGATGATGTTAATAATGTAAGTAAAAAAACCCCTGAATTTTAAAATCAAAAGTCATTGCTGATATGGTTGGAAGCAGAGCTCTGCATGTGCATGTCCTGGGCCGTGCAGGCTTGAGAGAGACCCATCTGTGAAAGTAAAGTGTTCAAGTTGTGCCTCCAAATTGTGTTTTCCTTTTTCCTTCCTCTGCCCCTCCTGCCAGCCCTCCAGTTCTGAGGAGACTCCAGTGGATTTATGAATAACTCCAACAGTAGAAAACTCTGCTATTCAGGGAGAGAGGTCTGAGCAAAGACTGATACAGCCAAGGTGGTATTGGGATAAAGGGAGAGACTTTCTTCTCCAAAACAGGGACTGGGGTAACTTGGAAGGAGGAGCTGACAGGCTGATCCCATCCTGCTAACATGAGGGCTTTTGAGAACTAAATTAGTTTTAATCTAAGATGTTAGAAGGGAAATTAGAATTAGCCTTTAACTTGGTGAGTGTAGATTTTTCACACTGGGAACTTATGCAGCACCCCTTGTATTTACTGGGCAAAGCATTTTAAGATTTTAAGTTTTGCTCAACCACTGTGGGGAAAAAATGGATTTAGCATAATGCCAGAAGAAGCGCTTGGGCACTGAACAGGCTCCCCAGGGAATGGTCATGGCTCCAAGGCTGCCAGAGCTCCAGGAATTTTTGGACAGTGCTCTCAGGGACAGGGTACAATTGTTGGATGTCTGTTTGCAGGGCCAGGGGTTGGACTGGATGATCCTTGTGTGTTCCTCCCAACTCAGGATATTCCACAATTCTATAACAAATTGCCAAGTTTTAATATCCACCCTTGCTTCACCTTGTCTGTCTGTGAGTGCAGACATGTACTGGAAGGAGAGGAGACCTGGGAGATATTTTACACTCGTGAAAAGGAGGTGGTGAGTGTGGCTACATGGATGGACCTCTTGTAATTTTGCTGGGCAAAGGGTCTTCTGTTAAACTTCAAGGGGAGTTCCAGACACTGATCAAGGACAGTCTGTGTCTCTAAATTTCCCTTCTGACCCGTTCCTCCTGACTCCTTAATCCACAGTAATTTAAATTTATGTCCTGTGCCTTCAAAAATGATTTTCAGTCCCTGCTCTTTGGGCATCTCTTGCCATCTGCCATGTGAAATGTTCCAGCTTGATTTCATTTGGTGGAACATTCCTTTTCCTGTTCCACCCTCTCTCCCTGGCAAGTGACCTGCCCAACCAGCACAGGCAGCAGCACGTTTTTACATGTCTGCTGTTCTCTCCCTGCCTGGGAGAAGCCGGCGAGCTGCAGATCCGTGGCACTGCTCCGGTAGCGTGTTGGCAGGCACATGAAGCAGATTCTCCAGTCACCCTTAACGCCAACAATGAGATTTATTATCTCCATTGCTCTTAGGGAAATTAGCCCAGGGAATTAATTTATGGTGTTTTGAAATGCTGTTGTCTTATCGAGTGACTGCTTGCTTATAGCCAAACTCCCTGTTACCTTTGGTCACAGAGATTGCGTATTTAATGTGAGCTTTAACGGGGGCAATTAAAAGGGCACAAGTGAACACAGTCACACTCCGGGCCGTTTATGGCATTTGATCCTTGTACAGCAGGAATGACCCCTTCCAGCTCACCTTCTCTCTCAACATTGTATCTGGGAAGGGAGATAAATTCACAGTTAATAAAGATAAGGCTGGAAAACTCCCTTTGTGAACTTGTGAATAGCTCACAAGTTGCAGTTCAGTTTGTAACAGCAGGATGCAGCAGTATCTTGTAATTCCATGAGCCAGAAGGAACCACTGCTGAGGGAACAGGAATTGGGAAATGTGAATACCTTACTTTCACTGTACAGGACAGCAAGATTTCAAGGGTTAAAATCCCTCTGCATTAGCATACTATTGATTAAGTCCTTTCATTTCCCATGGTATACACTGCAATCTTTTGTGATTCTCCAGCATTTCTGGAGTAATGGTGCTCTTGGCAGGATGGCTCTTGTGGGTACCGTGCTTATCCAAGCATCCACAGTGGTGTTGAAGATGGAGCAGTGACTCTTGCCCTTCTGTCTCCTACATTATTTATATTTGTATTATCATTAATTAATGATTTATGGAGCTCATTTTGCAAACCATGAGCCCACTTAGGGCAGTATAAAGCAGTGTGGATGTAAAACATACACACAGGTGCTTGCCCTGTGCACAGAGGCAGCCACCTTTAGGATGGAAACTGGCAAGAGTTACAAAAATGTACAAAAACTATTTAGCCAGAGGGCAGAGCCCTGTATCCCAAGAGCTGGAGAAGGATAACTAGAATGTAATTATTCTGAATTGTATTTCAACATCAGCTTCTCTTGCAAGTTGCTTGTTGTAGTTTGAGTCAGTCTCTTTGCTGCACAAAGTAGCACAACCTCAAGTGGATATTCCCCCTTGAGGGAGCTCCATCTCCAGTACCCGGCCAGGATGTTGAGAGGGTTATTTCATCATGGTAATGGAGATATATGTGCAAGATATAGTGCTTTTCTCCTATGAAATTAGACACCCCCAGTTAAACAGCTATCTTGGGTTTTGTATCAAACCACACATCTAGGAGTCCCCAAAGGGCTTGTTTTCCCGCAGTTCCTGCAATGTCTCTCAGTGTTTTTCTCCTTTCATCCCAACTCACATGTACAGTTCTTTGGTTGGAAAGATGCTCCAGGAGCTCCTCTTGAATGTCCATTTTCTTTTAATCGTAGCTGGTTGGCTCTGTTTCATATGTCAAGTCTGTCTTTTTGAGGATTTTGTGTTACCTATCACTATCATGTGATGGCATTAAAGCTAGATATCAAATCCAGCTGATGCTCAGAAATGTATGGTGTCAGAAACTCTGAGGAGGTCAAGTGACTGTGGTCACTTGTTCTTCATCCAAACAGGTTGTATCTGTGTCATTTTGGAGCTGGACAAAATGTCCTGGGCAGTCTTTTCGCCGTAAACATAAACATTGAGGTCATCATGTATTGCGTGTAAGGATAAACATCCTCACTTGTATTTAAATGTCCATCTTCCTCTCTCAATCAGATAGTGGAGTGACAATTGTGTGTGGGTTTTTTTTGTTTATTTTGATTTTGTGGTGTGGAGCAGTCGTACGAGCTTGGCTCGTGATGGAATATCTCAATCACTGGCATATCACACACAGGTTACATCAGTGCAGCTGAAAACTCTCTCTGTAGTTATGCCACACAGGTTTACCTCCATGCCCATAAAACCACATCCACCAGGGACCTCATCAATGCAAATACACTCAAGAGCAGCTAATGAGGATTTTAATTTAGCTTTAAATGCCTTTGGTGCTGGGTAGGCCTTTACAGCACCAGGTGGGGAAATCTCCAAAGCTCTGGTGGCTTTCACCATAAATGTCACTGCACTGTATTTGTTGTTTATTTTAGCTGCGTTTCTAATGACCAAAAAGCTCATTTCTCAGATTACACCAATGCTGTGTGTTACTTCCCAGCACCTTGGTTTGTTTAAACACAGTGCAAAATGCAGGAGTTGTCCAGAAATAATTTTCCCTTATGGGACCAACGTGCGAGTGAGGGAGAACTGACAAAACATCTCCGGAAAGACTCCGAGGGAGAACCTGGGAAGGTCCTGACTTCACTGGCTGACAGGGTTTTATGGAGGTGTGTGCTGAGGTGTTACAGATACCTGTGATCCTCTATCAGCATGGATCCTTGGAAGGACTTTCCCCAGGGTTACTCGATAAAGAACATTTTGCCGTATGTAGTTGAGCCAAACTTGTAAGATTGAGGTTTGTCTTGCCAATGTTTTATAACTGCCCAGACGTTTGCAGGCAACGATTACTTATTAATGCTGCTGTTATATTGAGTGTCACCTTTCCTTCTAATTCCTTCAATCCTCAGTGAGTCATTACAGACTTCAGAGCTGACTTCAACCTTTCTCGAGGCCTGTGTTTGCCAGACCCTATCAATGGGAGATTTATTGCCCTGAGGTGGTATTTTCCAGCCTTGGTCCAGAACCGGTCTCGTTTACGACAGGGTAGGGGCAGAGTTTTCAGAGGCTCACAGTCTTGGTGCTTGTTTGAGGTTTGAGGCACCTGTCTCAGGGTGTTACATGCTCCCACTATGAGGTAGTTCTGGTGCTGCTCCTCCTCCTCTTCTTTTTTCCTTTACTTTTTTTGATTTTCTCTCACCTGACACTTTCTCTCACAAACTTTCAAGAGTCCCTTTTGCACCATCTTTTCCAGCTGATCTCCTACCCTTGGAGCGCCTGGAAATTCCAGCTTTTCTTCACCTTTCCTGCCTCTGCAGTCGAAGTCTTCCACAGCCTCTCTCTTTTCACTTTCCTTATAGTCCCAAGTTTTTGTAACCCCATTTGTCCTTCACAGAAAATTTATGTCTGGTCATATTCTGGGAGCTAGCAAAAAACCAATCTGAGTCACCAGCTGGCTATGGTTTAAGGCCGCGGTATCTTATGGGACACATAACTTCTTTAAATCAGGGGGAGAAAACCAAGACCCCCAAATCCCTTTTACTCAGACACTGAGATGCTGGGCTGTACCACCCCATGTCAATGTTCAGTCCCGCAGTAGTAGGACACAAAGTGTTGGGCAAAAGGACCTGATGAACTGCTGGGATAACAGTTCTTTGCTGTATTTCTCCAACTGGTTTAGGATTTGTAGTGCAAACTTCTAGGAGTCTGTTTGCACAGCTGGAAACCTGCTGTAGCCAGCATGATTCCTCCATTTATAATGTCCTACTGCCTGACATGTTTGGTAGCTTTGGTGAGGTGCCTCTCAGATCTCACACCAGGGCCTGGCCTTGCTGTCAAAAACACACCATCCCTTCAGCTCTGTGGCCAGCCTCAGCAGAGACCAAGGATTAGCTTCGCATAAGCTTGAAGTACAGACAAAATGAGGTGAAAATCCTCCTTCTCGCTTTTCTTAATAGAGTTTGCAACACCTGCCTTCTCTGGGTGACAGAATTAAGTGTCCAGGCACTATTAAAAGCCCACTGCTATGAGCTTGTGCTCCAAATCCCAGCTTTCTCAGCAGTTTAAGGTCTGGCTCCTACACCTGAGACACTCCACTGCTTGACAGCTGCTCTGTGGCCTATATACAAAATGAGTTGAAATCTCAATTTGATCATTCCAGGACTTGCAAGTGCATCACAGAATCACTCTCACAACTTGACAGCCTGGAAGGACATGCTGTAGATCTGGAGTTGAATGAATTCCCCTTGGAGTTTTGGAAACAGGCCTGCAACACCAGGCAGAGGTGGAGAACCAGAGACTTGGCAGGGAAAGCTTTCTCTTTCCAGGCATGTATGTTGCATTTGAAGCCTGAAAGGAAAGTTTTTCCAGCCCTTTAAAACTTGAAGAAATCTGTCCCTCTGTCCCACCTTCTACCATGAAATAGTTTCCTTCCTAACACCTGTTTGAGGCTGACGCAGAAGTCTCTGTGCTGGCCAGTCCAGGGAGACACAGTGAGCTGGCAGGAGCCACCCCACAATACCTCAGCAGTTAACACTTCAGCTCACAGTGAAAGCAGCTGCTTTGCTCCACGCCTCATAAAGCCCTGAACAAACTTTTACACATTTGTGCTGAGAGAAGGGATAGATACTCCTTATCCACTTCCCCGCCAGTACTCAGCACGGCCCAGCAATTCCGGCGGGGCTGTGGTTATCAGGTGAGCAATGAGGAGGAGTGTGAATGGAGATAGGGGCTGGGCTGGGCACTGTGGCAACGAGCAGGTTATTGCAGCTCTGCTGGCGCCGGCGGGACTGGCGCGGGTGGCTCAGTGGCCTGTGAGGAAGGGCCATGCTCAGATGGCTCCTCACCCGCACAGTGATGAGTAAACACCCAACGTGACATCTGGTGCCAGCCCTGGCTGTCACCTACCCTCCTTTATGGGGGAAGGTGAACTTTCACCTTGCCTCTGTTTGCCAGGTCTCCCTTTTGTATTTGCCCTGTCAAAACCAAAGCAAGGGAAGAGTTGTTCAGTAGTGTTTCTCTTCTGCGCGTCCTCCCCAAAACATTTCCCATGGTGGTTTCCAAGCAGTTCGGGAGCATCTGTCTGTGTGATGGCTTTTCAAGGCTCTGTGCAGAAATTCACTGTCCTGCTCACAGACCAACACTCCTCTAAAAACCAGAACCTGTGCTACCAGATTTGTCAAGGGAGACAATTCAGCTTCAAGTCTGAGGTCGTCTTTGCCAATCCAGCTGTTCAAACTGTGGTTCTAAGTCAAGTATCTTGCAGCACAGTAATAATGGGGACATGAGAAACAAGGGGCTGTAATATATCAAGTTGTTGGGTTGCATTTTTCTCATGTGTTGTGATATCAAGAGGTGCAGAGGGTTAATGGCAGGTATGGGAGCAGAATTGACTTGTCTGATCTTGTGGGAATATGTCTAAAGATCATCATTAGATGATTGAATTCTCAGTTTCTTTGACAACCTTTTCTTAAAAGTCATCTGTTTTCAATTAAAACATCACCCTTTAGATTCTTAATGCTAATTAAAGATGGCACTTTTTACGGTTTCAGCAACCATCTTTTTATACTGTCAACTGATATATTTTCAGAGTTGAGTTTACGGAGAAGATTGAAATAAAGAAGGAATTGTCCTCAGAAAGGAGTAGCAGTAATGAAATGAGAGATGCTCAGACAGAAGGGCCATGGGGGTATGATCCGAGCCCCTGGAAATGCAAAACCTTGTGCAGTTTGGGAAAGCTTGACTCTTGTTCTCACCCTTTATCAGAGCATTTCTTCATCCAGGGGTGTTACTATGTGACAATACCGTAGGAGATAGAAATCACAGATGATTCAAAAGGAAAAGCAATGCTTAACTCAGACACCGATTGCCCTTCCTCTTGTCATAGGAAGTGCTTTACTAAATGGGGTTTCTAAATATACTTTCTGATTTCTCTGTAGGCTCCAGATAATCTTTGTTCTCAGGCATTCTGAATAGATCTGAGATACTGAGTTCTGACAATCTTCAGTAACTAGCAATGCTCCATTAGCTAATTGCTTAGTGACAGTGACCTTTCTGGGTAAGTCCACATGACAACCACATAAATGCCACCCTACTGCTTCCTGATTAACTTTATAAACCATTTGCTGTATAGCTTTAGTCCTCAGCTAACAGCACCTTTGGCTTCATGTGACTTTGAGTGTCAGGGCCAGTCCAGGAGATAGGCTTTGCTTGTTTGGAATCCACAGGGAAGGTCAGCCTCCTTTACAGGAAATACCTGAGGAATTTCTTTGAGGAACCCAAATCAACACCACATGGATCGCTGTTCCAGCAGTGGTGTGTTCCTGAACACCCTGCCCGTGACCTGGCAATGGAGGAGCTTGTACTGTGTGTAGATATGAGATCAAAGAGTGATGAACTGAAGAGGAAATATGGGATGGACCAATTGGTCTTGGCCAGAGCTGTGTTGCTTTGCTGGTTTGGTGTTGTGTCAGGAACAGGGTGGCCTAAGGCAAGAGAAGAGAGGTGCCTGGCAGTGTGTGAGCTGTGCTGCTCCTCTGGTACAAGAAGGTCCAGGTCTCAGGAGGTTTCAGTGGGCAGGCAGTGCTGTGAAGGGCTCTCCAGGGTCTAACACCCACCCCTACCCTTCATGCATCTGTGATCTGGAGTGATAAGAGTTTCCCATATTGGAAGATACTAGCCTGGTATCTAATCATGAATTTTTTGGGAGACAATATAAAGACAGGACAATTATAACTGGTCCATCCTTCCTCTCCCATGTGGATACCCGAGGCATCAGAAGAGGTCAAAGTCCTGTGTTTAAATGCACATAGCAATGGCCTAAGTAGTGGAAAATTAATTTAATCAAACCAGGCCTGCTTGTGAGGGTAGTTGATGCTCCAGGTCTTTGTTTTCCTTCCTCTTTAAACCATTGTGTTTCCCTTTTAACAGCATCTTGAATAAACCTCTGCTTTTTTTTTATTTATTTTTTATTTTCTTACTATTTTTATTTTTGCTGTGCTTGGAACTCTACTTAAGACAGCTGACTTATGCCTAGACCAAATATGCAAGCTGTGTGATAACATCTCCAAGGTTTGATTTCCTTCCCTCCTGTAGCTTAGTTAAAGATATGGGGCTATATTTTGGAGTCATGATTTAACCCACCTGCTATGGGTGAGAGTTTAAACACCATTCAGTGCCTCAGCCCTTTGCTTCTGATCTGGAGATAATGAGGAGGTTAAATAACTGCAGCCAATCTGGATGGAGATCACAGCCATGCCTTATGTGGGTGTGGCCCATAAACTTTTATGGTAGTCTTGGATACTACTGAGAGGTTTGTGGCTATCTTGTCTTGGATCTTCAAGGATCTGCCTTGCATAAGGAGAAACCAAGTTAGAAGTGGTTGTATTGCAAAAGCCCTCAATAATCCTGTATATGCAGAGGGTTGATGCTGGCTGTGGGCTTTGCTTTTGGATCTATGGAGGTTTCAGTGGAGGCAGGAGGAAAATCAATCTTGACACCTTTAGAAGAAAAAAGTTCTCCCTGTTTCTGGTCTCACACTGCTCATTATCACACGGGTTGTGACATCCTGGTCATTATGTCAACCCCCAGAGAATCCATCTCTCAGGTGACAAATCCCAAGGAAGAATTAAGGATACAGGTTGCAAAACCTGATGCAAGTTTAGCTTCAGCAAGCATTGAATCAGAACGAACTTAGAGGGAGTGGGGAAAAGAGCGTTTCAGCAGAGAGTTTGGTGAAGAAAGAAAGAGGACAGTTTAACGGAGCAATTTTCCTGTTGTTTCTCTTTTGATATCTTCCACTTCTGCTGTTTTAGGACCCTTCTCTAGTCCAGTCTTGTTCAGGTTCCTGCAAAGAGTGGTTTTGTCTGCCCAGTAAAGCATGGTTTAAAGTCCCATGGTTTAAGACAACCAAACTTTAAAGACTGCTTAATTAGATGTTTCCTTCTCACCCTACGGCAAAGTAAGCTGTTGGTGCCATCGTAAAGGCTGGTTGGGAGTAGATGTCATCCAGTGACAGAGAAGCATTGTTGACCATACTGGGGCCTTTTCCCATGTTTTTGGATGTGTCCTGTGTCAGGCATTTACATGGAGCACAGGTTGCCTCAGTGGATTTTCTGTGCCTGTGTTTCCTTACACGCTTGTGCAGTGTTACTCCACACTCAGCACTCGGAGTTGTTTTGAATTTGGTGACAGTTGATTTATGGTGAGATGTATAATGGTGTAACCAAGGGCAGCACAGGCTCTGGGATATGAGCCTGGTGCTGTTCCCTCTGAAGTTAGGAATAATAATCCTGATGACTGGTTGAAAAAAAGCCTGCAACTGTTCTGCCACCCCAGAGCCTTTTCCTTCTGGCAACATTTCTGTGGAATTCAGTGCAGAGAAATTATGTTCTCTATCTCTTTGCCCTTTTATTCCCCTGGGTTCTTTCTCTTTTACTTCCTATGCCTCATTTGTTCCACTGTTCTGAATCATAAATAGTTCTGGTAGTAAAACACATCTACCGGGGGTTGTATGGGCTGTTCTTGCAGTTCTTGTTCCTTTGATGTATTCTTTGAATCCGTTATGTCTTATTTGGAGCCTGAAGAGATGTGACAAGACAAGTAATGCAGCTGGTAAATATTTTAGCATCCCACTTGGAGCACTTGAGAGCAGTCTGGTAATGTTCTCAGTGTCGGTGAGTTATTTTCACATGGATAATGCAGTGTCTTCACTGCTCCAAAGGATCTGAACTTTAACATCAAATCAGATTTTGGGTGAAGAACACTTGAATCTCTGTCCCTGAATTTGTTTGGATGTCTGGTCCTGGGGTCTTGTGTTGCTGCCTGGCTTTCCAATGCTGCTGAGAGAAGTGAAAATAAATGTTACTGCATTGCCCCAAGGAAGTTCAACTGCCTTGCACCAGAGATGGCCCAAGGTTTTAGTCACAGCTTATGAAGCCTCACACTTAATTGATTTTTGGGTTGCAGTGCAGCGCAGTGTGGGGCTCCCATTCTGCTGCAGCCTTTGCTGCAAAACCTAAGTTTCAGCCCCTTAACTGAGTTGAAGCAGCCATGCTGAATGTCTTGCTGGACTTTACCTATAATTTTCAGATTCGTGCTCATTGCCCAAGGTGTTTTCAGGTGTTGCAGCCTCTCTAGGGATACAGTTGGTGGGGCAGGATTGGCCTGCAGCCATGATTCTGTTAGTGGTGGCCTTGGAAAGAGTGGGGCTTTTTCACACTGCCACAAGTAAGTGATGTACTGTGGCAGAGCAATAGGAGAGGTCTGACTTACCTGAGCCTCATCTTCTGCTGGTCTAAAGCTGTTACAGCTTAGCTTTACTGAAGATTAAATCAGACATTCAGTGGTGATACTCCTGGGCTTCTACAATGTTCTGAAATGTTTCTGTATATTTAACAGGAATGCAATGAGCAAGCTTTTCAGTTCAAAGCTAATAGATAAATATGTAGATAACGTAGAGAAATAAATGGGCAGTGTTCTTTCTCCAAGACTTCTAAAAATCCCTCTGTCTAATAATTTAGCAAGAACACAAATAAGAGATAAATGACAGGAATGTGAATCCATACTGTAGTTTTTGCACTTGGCAAGTTTATGCTTTACCCTCTTTTTGTGTGTGTCCTTGCTGCTGCTATACTGAACAATGCCACTCTGAATAGCACAGTCGACATTATTTTCACTGTTTTAAGGTGCAGCTCTTAGTGCTGAGGTGACAGAGGGATTCATAGAGTCAGAGTCTGTTCTTACCTGTGGAAAATGCTCTGAATTGCAGCCATTAGCTGCCCATACAAACTTGGGTAAGTGTGGGGAAATGTCTCTTCAGTGGCTTAAATCACACCACAATATGAAGTTATTGCAATAACAACTAGAAGCCATAACTAAGATTAAGTCCCTGTTTTATGCACCTAGAACGAGTGATGCCCTCAAGAATGGAAAAAATCACATTTTAAAAAGAGATAAGTAAGATTCTTGCTGCCATTTCACAGATAGGAAGCCTGAAGAACAGTCAGTTGTGTGCTTGATGTCGCAGGGGTTGTGTGACAGAGCTGAAATTGGTCTGCATGTCCAGTTTAAGGCCTTAATGCCATGGATTTCTCCTCTTCCTGGCTTATTCCTTCTTGGAACTGCTGGTATCTTACACACCACTCTAGCTTAGCCCAGGCTGTCTCTCATTTGACTCTTTTTGACAGAATACTGTGTGCTACTTTTAAAAGCCTCCCAGGCTTGGAGCCTTTGGAAGCTCATCCTTCCCAGAGGCTGGCAGTGACAGCTCTGCTGGTTCCTACTGGCACTGCTTGGGAGTGTTGCAAAGGGATGGAAACAGGGTGTAACTGATCTGAAGCGAGGGCATGTTCATGTGATTTACATGCTGGAGGCCAGAGGAAAAGGGCTGCAGTCAGTATTCCCACTCCCTTGTGTCTCCTACTCCCCACTCTCCTTCTGTCCCCTCTGTTGGGACATCAGAGGCAGCTTCTTGTTGTCAGTAGTCACTTACTGAGATGTGATGGACACATCAACTCAGGACAGGATTTTCCCTCAGGGCAGAAAGCCTTTAGTAGGAAATGTGGAATTTTAAGTGTTCTGGACTGAGAAAAAAAGAAAGAAAGAAAGAAAAGCCAAAAAATTCTTACCTGAGTGACTGAGAAATCTGGTTAGAGAAGGCACGCTCTGGGCTGGGGAGATTCTTCATGTACTTCTGAAATCCCATTTCCTCAGAGACTGGGGCAGAAACTGTGACATTGAATTTCATTTTCCTTTACATTTGTATACCAAAAATAAACCCTGCCTAAGTCATTCAGTGTCTTCTTGATGGTTTAGAAGCAGTCAGGATGACAACAGCTACTGGTCAGAATTGTCAGAATCAAACCTCATTATCACAGCTTGTAGTACTTGACCTGGTGCTCTGGCCAGGAGGAGACATTCAATAGGGTGCCATATTCCCTTTGAATTAAGATCTTGCATATGGAATTTATGCATCCTAGAAAGATGCTCTTCCTACTCACAGATATAATCAGGGGAATGCTGGTACTAAGGTAAAGTGGATGGGGAGCTGGGCACCTCCAGTTCTCTGTTCTGAAGGCCTTAAGGGGTGATCAGAGTTAGAGAGAATATTCCCCCTCTGTGGGAGAGGGTTCAAATGAATGGAGGGTATGGTTTGCAGAGGAGCTCCACACCTGTATTTTTACAGCTAGAAAAGCTGCACAATTTGCAGCATGGCTTAGTTTTAGCCTTGTGTCCTGCCTTCCCTGCTCTCTTCCTCTGTACTGCTTTCATCCTCTGTACATCCCCTCTAGCTGAATCTGGTCAAGACCTGAGACAACATCTTGATACATGTGTCCTCCAAAATGTTTGTCCATTTTTTCCATTGAAATCGGATTTGTTACCAAGTTTTCAGTTAGAACTACAGTTTGCCCTTCAGATGTGCTCAGCCCTCTAAATCAGGAGGGAAAGTTTGAAAATACTTGGATGAA
This sequence comes from Peucedramus taeniatus, assembly GCA_013400575.1. Taxonomy (NCBI): domain Eukaryota; kingdom Metazoa; phylum Chordata; class Aves; order Passeriformes; family Fringillidae; genus Peucedramus; species Peucedramus taeniatus. Next base: position 362,028 of record WBNO01008112.1, on the reverse strand, counting down.
GGCAGAACAGATGTCACAAAATTTTGGACTTTCATATATAAATCTTTTATCAAGGCCTTCAGAGCTGTACAGATGTAATCAGATCTTCTGGTTTTGAGAATCCTGACTATTTCTGTGGGAAAATTCTTCATTTTCTATGCACACCAGGTTTTCAGCAGCACAAAAAGAAGCTAGAAATGTATTGTTTTAAAAATACTGGCATATCTAGATTTTTTTATCAAGTCTCTATAAAAAGAAGAGGGTTTGGCCTAAAAACTGTACACAGAGAAGATAAATCTTATGTCAGTGCACAGCTTAAGAAATGTCATTATTTTTAGCCAAACATACAAATACCTGCCTTTTTATTTTTATGGGTTTGTTTTGGTTGTTTTCTTTTTACATCAAAAAATAAACTATAGACAAGCATGGGAAACAATAAATCTGGGTGTGTCAGTAGTAAATGCTCTAACAAGTTCCCATTGCATAGTGGAATGAAATTCCTCTGGGAACGTATATTTTTATATACATGTCAGAGGTCTAAAAATACGTTACTAGAATAAACCATAGTGTTAGAAAAGAGGAAGAGGACTTCCCAATTTGTTTTATTGTTCTGTTTTGCAAATGAGAATTTGTAATCTGAATGGGAAAATATTGTTTTTGCAAAACCTGTGACAGAAAATGATCAAGATTAGACTGAGTTAAGTGAAACTAAGACTGAGGGACTGTTCCATAAGGAAATGCATTGTGTTCCTCTGGAAATGACTGCTGATCTTTCCATCTGAAATGACTGCTGGTCTTTCCATCTTTAGCCAGAGCTGTGTCAAACCCAGCAGTCCCAAGGGCTGTTTTCCCTCCAGTACAGGCAGGAGATGATGGATCATGGAATGGTTTGGGGTCTGCTCTGCCAGCATTGCTTGGGTGGTTGTGCCTGAAAGGGTGAGACAGGATCCAAACTTTGAGTGAGACAATGTGGATGTTCAGCCCTTTGTACCTCTGGCTTTGGAAGCCCTTCCAGAGGTGCTACACATGGTGCTGCTCCTGCAGTCTGGGAGTGGGGCTCAGAGTCTGGGAAACAGGAGGTGCTGTGCTGCCTTCACAGCTGCCAGGGCCCAGTGTCCCACCATGGGTCACCAGAATAGCTGGAGATCACTCCAGCCCCACTCAGGAACCCTGGCCACAGGTCCTGAGCTTTGGGAAATCCCTGTGTCCCTCCTGGCTTTGTTCCAAGCAGGATGGCCCCAGCTTGCGTGTGCTAAGGTTCTGATCCCAGGGCAGTGAGTGTGAAACATGGCTGCTGGGGTGGGATTTGGGCAAGGGCACAGCAGTTCCTTGCTCTACTTTGAGTGGAAAACAGGAAACGTGCAGGGTGGTGCCTCCTGTCCATGCCAGACTTAGGGCAAGTGACTCCTTTATTCACACTAACTCTAACATTGCCTTGGATATTTATGTTTCTTTGAGCTAGAGCAGTGTTGAGAGGCTCCATTTGGAAAAGGAGTTTGTTGAGGGGATGAGTACTTATCCCCAGACGTGGGTGCACACACACCTTTACTCACAGACACACAGCTCTCACTGATGTCAGGAGAAATGGCCAGTCCTCTGCTCCTCTGCAAAACTGCTCTTTATCAGCTGTGGATGAATGGAAAACTGGTTTGGAAACAGATTGTCTGTCTTATTTATAATGACCTAATCAGGCATTTCAAGAGAGCCTTTTTACCTGTGTTTTCTAATCAGAACATGCCACCAAGTCTGTTTGCTTATCTCTTAAACCTCTGCTGTCCAAACAGAACACATGGTATCTTTGCAATGGCAAAGGTGAAGTCCTCAAGCCCTGCCATCAGAGGGAGAGCTCCGGAAGATTCAGAAAATAATGGTGTTATTCTGCTGCAGTCCATCAGCTGGAATTTCTGGGGCTGCCCTTGATGAAGGTGGGTCTGGCTCCTCTCTTAGCTAGTACTGGCCTGTAGGAGATGGGGTGTGCAGTGCTGGGTGACCCCAACTCATCCTGGACAGCCCAGAGGCAAATGATGTGAGACTTGTGTACCCTGGGGTACAGCAGGGAATGTTTAGATTGGAAAGAGGAATAGTCCCTGACTTCACTGAGCACAGACCCTGTGTAGTGTGAGCTTGTTGTCATGGGTGGAGCCAGTTCTTTCTAATTTTGTCTTCTTTCTGTATATTCTGGCTATGAACTCACTTTTCAAGAAACTAGACTGGAATAGGCCAACTTTTTTTTTTTTTTTTTTTTTTGGTCAAGAAATAGACTGTATAGATTGTGTGAGTGAAGAAGAGGCAAGTTCTCAACTACCTTTCAGTTATACACAACACGTCTCTGGTGTATAAATAGCATGAAGAGTTAAGCCCTCCTTAGTATTTCTCCTTCTCTTGTACTGTGACTGAGTGATGACTATGGTGACTTCCCTCAAACAAACACCTCTCCCCCCTCCACCCCTGTGCAGAGATTCTTCTCCTTCCCTTTCTTTTTTTGCCAAGATAAACTCTGTGTGTAAATTGGATGAGCATTGAGTACATTAAAGGGGAGGGGGTGAAACAAAAATAAGACCTTAATTAATAGTTTTGTAACTAAGGGAATGAGAGGAGAATAATTCGAGGAATAACAAGAACAGCTTTCAATCTGTTACTTGCTGTGTGTTTGTGCATGTAGTTGTACACTAAAATAATTCCAGCTGTTCTTCCTTCTTTTAATAATGGTTCATTGCTTTCCCGTTGTGGGGCCATATTTGGACAAACATTAACCAGATCAAAGCCTAATGGATAGTTATGATGGCTCTGATTCAGCAAAGCACTTAAGCAGTGTTTCATTGTAACTTCAATGGGACATGCTTTGACTTCGGCACTGCTCTAGCCAGTGACAGGAGAAATGCCTGTGTGACTTGGCGTGGGTGTGTGTGTGCTGTGCTTAAAACTCTAAGGTAAAGTGAGTTCCCATTCTAAAGAAGCATAAAGGAGCCTTCTTCCTGCAAGGTAGCACTGTTGGATTACGCACCCCTTTGCCTTCCTTAATCTTGGCCATCCCATCATGGAGTGTTTTAATAGCTGTGCTAGAGTCAGAGTCAGTACTAGAGCCAGAGGAGGTTGTGGAAACCAAGAATTCCAGTCAAAGGGAGGAGGGATAGGGGAATACCATGAAGGAAGAACGGGAATGTGCCCATGGAGCAGGGCCTCTGACTGCTGTAACTGCCGGAAAATTCATCTGTCCCCAGAAACTCTCTGGCAGTGCCTTACAGAAGGTGCTTAAGAAGAGTTTTAAGAAATGGGAGAAGTGCTGGATACTCCCTTCCTTGGTAGGAGTCAGTCCTGGTGTCATGGTGAGCTGGACACTACACATGGACTGTGTTGGTTATTTTCTGCCAGGAACACAGCGAGGGGCTCTGCAGCTCTCCTGGTGCTGGAATGATTTCATAGGAGAGAGTTTTACTGTTGAGCAAGACATGAGGAAAAGAGGCTGAAATTATTTTTGCTGAAATCCTCACATTGATTCTTCCTTGATGGCATAAAATCTTAAGATACATTTTTTTTTTGTCTCATCCAGGCCATTAAAGAGTAATAAATTATAGCAGCTTCTAGGATTTAAGATTTTTTTTTTAAGTGGTTGGGCTACACGACCTTGGAAACACTTGGAATTCCCCTTTGTGATTGTCTGTGAGCTATTTATAGAAAGTCCTTACTCTGATGGCAGAGTCTACATCACAGAAATGCAGATTTGTAGAGGGTGTAGTTTCATTTAGAAGTTTTGCTTGCTGTGTTTGCCATTTCATGTTTCTGGTTTTTAAGCCACTGTCACAAGTGAACAGAAGCAGTCTGTGGTGCATTGCCACCACACACAGGGCAGACTTACTTTGCTTGGAGCACTGCCTCTGGAACAGCTCCATGATGGGAACATCATTATCAGCATGGCCACGTGTATTGGGCCTCTGATGGGCCAGAGTGTCCTGAGCTACTGGGGTGAAAGCCTGGAGAAAATGGAGACATTGGGGGCGGAGAGGGAGGGGAATTTAATTTCCTTTGCCCTGACATTGATGTTATTGTAAACTCTCTAAAATGGCACCTTCTGGTTCAGAATTAAGTAGCCACAATGACATGTCTCAGTTTGTCCAGACTGGTTTTCTTGTCCAGTTAAAGTGGGAGAGTCTTACGTCTTTAAAGCTTCCTGGCTCCCAGGAGGAAAATGCCAAACTTGTCAGAGAAAACAAACAGTGGCTGTCCAAGCCTGTGTGTGTTCCGATTAACGAATCTATTAGGCTATAAAACCTGGGACCCCCTTTCCTGGAGAAAGAGCATACATTAGGAAGCTGTTGACAGTTCCTAAGTCTGACCCCTTGCACAGAGCTGGAGACCTATCAGCAGCTCTGAGGGGCTGTTTGTTCCAGGAGGTCTCAGAGAAGTTTTTTGACGCTCCGTAAATGCCAGATGCGTTCTTGTTGTTCTTGTTTTAATCTGTAATGTGGGAGGCCAGAGGGAGAAAAAAGGAAGAGCTGCAGCACAGCTGAGTGTTCCTTTTTCTTTTGGTGTAATCAAAACGTGTTTGGAGGCATATTACCTTGGGATATTGTTGGCTCCCTCAGACTGAGGAGGGCCTGCTTTAGTGGCAAGTTCCTTGCCTTGACTTTGCTGCAGTTACAGCAAACACCCAGTGCTGCAGTTGATGGCATTCTGTGCTTTTGGCTAAAAGGGAAGGAATTGCCAGTGTTGCACTCAGCATTCACTTCCCAAGGAGATGCAAACCCACAGTTCTGAATTTGAGGACATACAAACCCCATTTTACAAACCCCATTTCTTCCCTTCCAAGAAAAGGATTTAAGCCCTGTGTTCTTGATGTATTTCCATGAAAGCAACTACCTCTTCCTTGTTTCCCCCTGCCCCTTTTCCTTGTGCTGTTGCTTGTTAGGGAGGCAGCTTTTTTCTCTGGCATTATGGCAGTCATCAAGCAGAAATGCAAATCACTCCTGCACTCCTTCATACACTGCTGAGGGGTTTTACACATGGAGTGTTTTTGGAGGATTTCTCTTATGAGGAAGGGCCCAGGGAGCTGGGGCTGCTCAGCCTCGAGAAGAGGTGGCTGAGAGGGGCCCTCAGCCCTGGGTGTCCCTGTCTGCAGGGAGGGCTCCAAGCAAGGCCCAGGCTCTGCTTTGGGGGCCCAGCAATGGCACCAGAGGAACAGGCAGGGACTGATCCCAGCAATTCTCCCTGCACAGGAGGCAGAACTTCTTCCCTCGGCAGTGACTGAGCCGAGATTGTCCAGAAAGGCTGTGGAGGTGGCACTAGGAGACCCACTATGGTCCCTTCCAACCTGACCCACTCTATGACTCTGAATGTTTCCATGAGTTTCAGGTCACTGCTTTGTCCCTGGCTGGATCCTTGGTGCTCTGTCACAGCTGAAGGAGGCAGCTGCAGAGCAGGCTTTTGCTGCACTTCCTTCCCAGGCAGCCGTGCACACAACTCCCAGCCCAGCACACAGCCAGCAAGGCTGGTCAAACCAGTGGTCTCCCCAGCCCATATTGTAAGTGAGTCACCCTGCTTTTTGTAATTAGTAATTAAGATAACAAATATGTGTCAGTGAATACTGCAGAACATATTGAAGAGTTACCAATACGTGACTCAACACGCTTGAGACAAATTGCTGTGCTGAACCAAACTTGCCAAACCACGGAGAAGTTGAGCAGCAGCCCTGCAGTCCCAGTCCCTTGTGTCCCTCGTGGTCACAGGTGGGTCTTGGTGCTCTGCAGCCCAGGCTCTGTGTAGCAGGTGGCTTTTACCCTTGATAGAGCACACACCATTTAGGTCAGTCCCTGGGAGAGCTCCGAGCAGGAATACTGCAATTCACTGTAGCGCTTTTAATTTGCTGGGTGAGATCTCTGGTCTCTGGAACACAGGACTTGTTGTGAATCACAGCAGGATATTCTCTTAAAGAGCCCAGCAGAAGGCTGCTGACGGTGTCCCCGGGCGATGCTAATCCGACATCACATTGGTCATGGCTCCTCGGGTTACCCGCGGCCCCGTCGCACAGGAGGCCTGTTAGTGTGGGAATGAGGGACCTCGTGCTGCAGGGACACAGCCGGGGCATTAGGAGGAAGAAAATCTATCCTCTTCCCATCACTTCCTGAAGGGAATGTGTCAGAATGACGCACGTACTCTGGGCTTTATTTGATGAGGGGGCCGAGGGGGAGCGAGAAAGGAATGAGAAGGTCTCAAGGGACGTGTGATTTGGCTTCACCGGGTCACAACGCTCTGAAAGTTCATTTGGAGTTGCTGAAACTGAAGCACTAGAGAGCAGTCCTGGCTGGACACACATTTGTCATCTTCGTGACTCAGGAGGGCTCTTGTGGATATTTTAGACAGCCCGTGGATTATGGTGGGCTTTTCTCAGCCTCATAAACACCCCTCAGGAATGAGATGGGAGAATCCAAGGATGGTGGCACATGCTGGGACTGTGGACATTCTCCCAAGGTGCTTCTGGGGTAAAAGCATCCCTTTCCTCACATTTTGTCCTGCCCGAACTTTTGAGCTAAGTGGCAGCGTGTGTCTGTGTCCTCTACAGTGTGATCTAATATTGACACAAGAAATGGAGCTCTAATCTTTTGATGAGATTCTCGTGTTCTCTGGTTGTCCATGCTCTGAGGGATACTGTGAGTGCTCTTGGGAAATAGGGGATCTCATGAATACAGAACTGCGGTGCAGTTTGTACTGACCAAAGCGCAGTTGGCCCAAATCACTTCCATTCTTTTCTCACTCAGGAAATACAGGTTTTGGTCAAATCAAGTATCTCAAAAATAGGAGCTGAAATCCATTGGTTAAAGCAGCCACCATGTGCCCCACTGCCAGTTTTTGAAACTGATCAGAACACTGGGGGGGGGGAAGCATTTTGATATTTTTGTTTATGAGAGACTTAGGAATTAACTTGAGTGTTATTTTTAAGTGTTTTTCCTTGGGTCAAATAAAATGTTTTGTTTGAGGCCAAAACATTACCTCGTTCTGTTTTCCACTTCACTGAAAAAAAAAATTCTGAAAAAATAGTGTTTATTTTGGGCTTCTGCCCAGCTAATCTCTCTTCCTTTATTTTTTCTATAATGCAAGCAAAATACAAAATCAGTTATTTATGCATCTCAAGTTTTAGCTTCTGTTTTAACCATCCATCAGATTAACAGATACCACAGTATAGTAATTTTTTTTTACTTTTCAGACATTGAGCTGTATTTCTGGGCTTATAACAGTTGGTCCATAAAGGAAAAAAATCCAGTGGGATGTTGGGCTCTGCTGGGCTGTTGAGTGATTCCCCAACTGAATGAAGAGCCTGGTTGAATGAAGGTGTTAACCTTGATTTTAATACCAATGTCCCCCTCACCATTTGAGGAGTCAGCAAATGATTTGTTTTAGCTCTGGAATGATGGTTTAGTCCAGGTGCTGCTTCTCACAGCAAACTTTGTCTGAGGATAAATGGGAAGAGGCCATTGGTGTCCAAAAAAGAGGATTTGTTTAACGTGGGAAGGAAAGAACTGAATTAAAATACAAGAAGATCACATAATCTACCACCTCCTGCAACCTCATCTGGTGGCTTAACCTTTAATGCCTACTTTATTTTTCTTCATTTCTGCTCCTGTCCTCAGAATTCTCCCTGTTTTCCCCATGGCTTGAGAGAAAACCCTGCAGTGGTGTTTTACCCTGTATGCACATGGCTTGTGTCACAGCATTGAAGCCCTGTAAAACCACCCTCAGCCCTAATGGGCTTTGGTTGTTATAGAATTATTGTTTCACTCCATAGCATAATTATTTTTTGTGCTCCTTTCATCAGAACAACTCCTGTGGGCATGTACACATCACCTGGATGCTTGAGGTGCTGTTCTGGATGCTGTGCCCAGGTGGGAACGCAGGAATCAGGTTTGGAGCAGCTTGTCTCCAGTCCTCTCTGCATTTACAGGCCACTGCTTGGGCTTGGGAAATCAGTTTCCCTCCCTGTGTCTCTGCTTGGCTGAACTGTCCTTCCTGCATGAATTTGGGCTCGGCAGCACCTCTGAGCAGCTCTGCAGTTTCAGCGGGTGCCTGTAGGTGCTACCACAATACAAACAATAATCAATCACTGACCGACACCTCCGAGCCTCTCACTGAAACCAAACACAATAAAAAAGCCTCCCCAGGGGCCGAATCTACCAGGCTGTGTAAACGATTTTTTAGTGAAAGTGGTAGAACCCCCATCTCTTGGGACATTTAAAGCATGCTGCAGAAAGCAGGAGCGATCAGTGCGGTGGGGAATAAGCATATGTTGGCAGAAGGATCAAATAAAGAGGACTTCATTATTCAGGAGTGCCTGTCCAGCAGAGATCACCATGAGTGAAGGCACAATGACTTAATAGATCTCTCTCAGCTTCTGACTGCTGCTCTCCTCCACTGCAAGTGCTCACAACCACTAAAGAAGGCAAAGAAGGCCTCAGCCAAAATGGAACACGTATTTTTAACCTTCCCGCCAAACGTTGATATTTTCCTGGATTAGTTTTAGGTATATTTAGGCCAATTCCTGAACTCCTTTGTTCAGGTCATTTGCTCCAGCAAAACACAAAGGTAAAGGTGAGCATCTGCAGATGCATTAATAACTAATTATGGAGAGATAATCACATTAAATCAGAAGTAAAATAAAATCAGAGAGTCCTCATGAAGAACTGCAGCTCAGTGCAGGGGGAAATGACTAGGTACAGGTAGGAGAGGTTTCACAGAACTTGTGTGCAAACTGCCTAACTTGGATTTGATTCTCATTTGTGTTTGTTTTTCAGTTTCCCCCATTCAACAGGACATACATTTTCCAGGTAGGTGAGTGCAGGCAGGAATGGAGTGAAACTACCCAATGGAACGAGACAGGATCTTTCTCTAGACGTGTTCTGTTCTTGCTCACCACACTAATTAGCTGCTGTGAGGCTGCTCCATCCTGGGTGGAAAGAGTGGCCCCCGCCTTGGAGCCGGTGCTAATCCCTATGAGAGGCATCTTTTCCAGCCAGCCCTGCAGGTGGCACAGCGAGCCTTGTCTTTCCAAGCCACGGGAGCAGTCCCTGGCTTCCCTTCCCGTCGGTTCACAGTGCAGCAGCAGCTGGGATGGGGGAGACCTTCAGTACAGAAAAGAGACTGGCGTGGTACGTTGGCTGCTGAAACATCCTGGCTGTTCCCGGGCTGTTTCCAGGGCTTTGCTTTAGGCAGAGACAGAGAAACCAAATTTCTGGTGGTTTTTTTTTTGTTTGTTTGTTTGTTTTTTTTTTTTTTTTTTTTTTTTTTTTTTTTTTTTTTTTTTTTTTTTTTTTTTGTTTTGTTTTTTTCTTTTTTTTAACTGCATCAAGATGTTTTGAATGCCGTATGCTACTTCCAGGATAAAGGTGAAAAAGAGAGTTCAGCCAAGCTTCTAAAAATCAAGATAACTCTTGAAATCTTGGTTGCACACTCTGAATGTATTCTCTGTCAGATAGGTCTCCTTATCAGATTATCTCTTCTGAAGCCATTGGAATCAAGTGGAACTGATTTGGGAATTGTGGAAAAGGTGGATAGAAAAGGGCCTCGTAGCCTGCAGGGCTGCTGGGAATTCCTGCTTGTTAGTCCTTATTCTCACTTTGCTTCTCTTCATGGCCTTGGGCAAGTCATTTAACTTCTTAATCTCTGGCTCAGTTTCTCTGCCTGTAAAATAAGATAACTATTACTATCACATACCTGTCTGACAGGATTTTCTCCCCCAGTAATAATTAACATTTGTAAAATGTTCTTTGACTATGTTTATTTTTATTATAATACTTCCAGATTATATTACAATAGTGACGCTGTTGCTGTTGCAGATTTGAGCTCCTGTACAAGATTACACCGGAAATTAAGTCATTTTTCTAATAAGATATAAAACAACTTGTGGTCGGTGTGGTTAAGCTGAGTTTAAAGCTCATTTACAGCATGACAACAGTGTGAAGTAGCTGAAGCATTGCAGGGAATCTAACCCCAGTATCTGTGACAAAATGAACTAGATGCACTGAAGATTACCCATGATCTGATTTTACCCCTAACAGAAAGGTTACTTATTTGAAGTATTTGGTAAGTGGAGCTGAAGTTTTGAGGTTTCCTTTGTATTACCAGAAGGTGTAAAGTGTCCCCTGCACACTTGGATCTTCAGTCCTGCAGTTCAGACTGAGTTCTGAGGAACTGGACTGAGGATTTGTGAGGATGTCTGCAAGCCTGAAGAATCTTTATTTACATTTATTCTTTTTTTTTTTTAAACCACAATGGTAGAATGGGTTTGGGTTGGGTTTGAAGGGATCTTCAAGATCATCTCTTTCCTCAAACAATAGGTACCTAGAAATAACTTCAGTTTTCCCTCTACATGAAGGGAAGGAAATCAGGCTGAAATCTTGGTTCTATGAAGCTGTTTTTCATCTCCAGCAACTCATCAGCATGAATTCAAAGTTTGATTTTTGTTAATGGACTTTGTAGTTCCAGTACCTTTGTCTCTGCCTCTTGGATGCTCTGGTATCAAGACTGATCCCATCCTTCTCTCCCTCTTTTCTGATCTCATCTGTATCCGCGTAAACTTTCAATGTCTATCAAACTCATGGCAATGAGTTCCACCATTTATCGGGGTCTGGGTAAAGAGATGCTGGTTTTGCTGCTCTGAGACTGATGTCTGCTACCTCCATCTGAGTGTGGATTGGGCAGACTTTTATTTTCACTGTTATGGTGAAGGATGAGGCTGTTTGGGCCTTTCCTGAGCCAAGGGAGGCTTGTCCTCATGGCACCCCCTTGAAGACCATCCAGAAAAGGTGTAGGGCCTTGTAATCCAGAGTCCATTTCTGTGGTGGGAGGAAGTGGAGGAAAGGCAGTGACTCTTTAAAATAGCTGCTTCTCTGCTTGCTGTGTGTTAGCACCCACATATGTGACCTGTCCAAATAGCAAAAAGGAAAGTATAAGCTAAGCAGGAATCAAAGGCAAAGAGGGAGAAAATCAAAAGTGACTCCCTTTAACCTGACAAAGAGGAAATTGTTGACAAAGTTTCAGGCTTGATTGAGCAATTTTTTTTTAAACTCATCTTCTCCCCCTTACCGCCCTGTGCTCCCCTGGAGAGAAGTCTGGATATAACACTATTGCGAGGACTACGCCTATGATTAAGTTCTGTTTTTCAAAGGTGATCCCAGCATGATTAAAACCAGGTGGCCCCATGGCGCAGCAAGGGAGCCAGATGTGCTTTGCAACTGGATTGCCATTTCCTAGCCCAGCTGCAAACATTTGATTGTCCACTCGCTCTGGGTATTACAGCCGTGACCTTCTCTCTTCCTTACCTCCCCCGTCTCCTGTCTGCTTCCCCTAGTGACATTTGAGAGCAGAAAAGTCCCCTTAGACTTGTTTGTCACTGCTACAACCATCCTTTTCTCCCTTCACCTCCCCACTCCCAGCCTGGGTTCTGCACTTCCATTATTCACAGATGTTGGAGGGTAGGAGCTGACAGTGTTGGCTTTTACCTCTCTCTTTCCTTTCCTTGGATTTTTTTCCCTCTCTGTGTTCCGGCGTGTGTGCACTGACCCCAAAGCACTCCCAAGTCAACTGGCAGCGTCTGAATCCACTTAGAGGTGAAGGGATAAAGCAATTTTCTTCGAGATGTGGCATAAACTGTTTAGGTTTTGCTGTCTCCAAAGGCCTGTAATGAGAGGGTGGCCCTGTCCCAGAACAAGCGCTGTCTCACCCTGATCTATAAAATTTGGAATAGGTTAATCTTTTCCCCCAGCACTGGCCTGTCAGCCCGTTTGTGCTGAATTAGGGCTCTAATGCATGGATGGTGTCAATAATTGCCAAGTAAGCCATACTTAAAAAAGAGTCACAATCAATCGTCCCAACATTAGGATGTCATAATGCATCAGTCCTGCATTAGGAAGTTGTAATCCATCAAGTTGACATCAGAAGGGACAGTGCATGGTGGGAGCTCAGCTCAGGCCTAGTGCAAGCTGGAACCACTCCATAGGCTTTGCATCAGCACTGGATTTGGTCTCAAAGGGTCACACTGTTTTGTTTTCCCACCTACCCTTTGCAGTTTAATAATGAATTTGATGAATATTGAAGTCTCTGGGAAGAGAAGGACTGCTGATGCTATTTCTGGGAAGTCTGGGACAACAGAGAGTTTGAGTTTCTCATCTCTTTCTGTCTAGCAAAGTAACTTTTTTCTTCCTCCACTACATGAATTAATTAATTCATAATTATTCCTGTCCTGACTGCTTTCCACTTTCTCTGAAAATGCTAATTTGTAGATCACCCCATGCTTTATTCAATTTTAAGATTTAGCTTCCCCAGATCAAACCAGAGTCTGGTTTGCAGCTCCTTTATAGAGCCTTCTCTGTTGTTTTAAATCTGCAACTCTTCCTGTTGAGGGCAAATGCCCTCAGCTGCTATTTCAGTTTTGTGTCACAAGCCTGAGAATGGGAGGTGGTACTTGCAGCAAGGTCTGAATTCAGCTCAATGCAGGTGAGGCTGTAGAGTTCTCTGGATACATTGTGTGTATATTCAGGCCTCAGTTTTCAAAGCATGCAGGCAGAATTCCTTGAGAGCTGTGTTGGGTGTGCAGTTCCAGCACAGGCTCCAAGTGCCTAGAAATCACCTCAACACTTGTCTCCTTTCTTACCAAGCATTGTAATGAGCTAATTAATGTTTCAGTGTTACAGGTTTGGAATGTAAGAAAGAGCCTTTATCCTGTGTCCTGAGGAAATAAAACCCAAACCAAGAAGCAAGTGAGATACAAGGAATTACATGGAGCATTTCTTTCCCAGAGGCTGTGGAAAGGCAGCTCCAGAGGCAGCTGTGGGATAGTCACCCACCTCTTGGTCAGTGCCTGTGGGTGGGTGGCTCTGGTGGTTTCCTCAGCTATTCTGTCTGGAGATCCTGAGGTGCCAACAAATCCCTGATATCACTCGTGCTACTGCTCCTGAGCTGTTGGGTAGCTCGTGAGGAGCTGGGTTAGGGTGACTGCTGTGGGAACACACAGCTGGGTGTCCTGCTGCTCGGTGAGGCCTGGCTGGGTGCTGGGAGCTGGGCAAAACGCAAAAGAAAGGCTTGGCAGGTCCCCCAGAGCAGAACAGGGAGAGGAGTCACAGGAGAGGAAATCTTGGGGAGTAATAATTTCATTAAAAGTGGGATGTCATTTCTTTTTGAGGGTGAAGGAGAAAGAAGCAATTGTGATGGAAATGTGAGTGCAGGAAAAGGTGATGTTTGGTCAGTGGCAATGGGCCAGGTGGAACATCCACAAGGAATGGCCACAAAGCCAAACACAGACCACATTCTTGAGTCTGATAACAGCAGTTGGTTACTTTTTTGAAGAACATTATCGAAATTGTTGGGTTTCTTTGTGTTTCTTAGTTGTGTTGTGGAGTTTCCTATTTGAGCCCAAAGGTCACAAATCTTTACATTTGCTTGCCTTGAATTTAGTAATTACTGACTTTGTGTGCATAGATGATAAAGTGAATAAATACTGATGGTAATTTTTTTAGAGCGAGGGACAGCTTTTAATGTGCAGAGTCAGTTAAATTTTAGCTCGTGAGATTTTTCAAAACTGCCTGAAGTCATTTGGAGTTGGTGTCCAACCCCTCAAAAGATTGGAAATCCTTTCCTTTGAGTGCCTATAGATATAGGGCTGAGATTGTCAGAGCAGACATTATTATTATTACTATTATCATTATTATTATCATTATTAATATTAATATATTATTTATTAAATCCCCAGCACTTAAAGTGCAGTTCCCTTTCTTTTAACCCCACATTGAAGGGCTCTGTCACCATGACTAAAACCCCACTTTGGTGGCTCAAGGACTTGGTGGCATTGGCTGAGCAGAGGCTCTGGTGCTGTGTCCTAGAGAAATCCATGGATTCTGGTACCTCTTTTATTCCCATATTATCATATTCCTTAGATCCTTCCTGGGTGAAACACTGAGATGTTCTCGAGAGAAATGCAGCAATTTTGCTTCTGAAAGGCCCACACTGACAAGGCTCAGGTTAAGGGCTGAGCCTGGGGTCAGTTTTAGGCTTAGCCTCTGGCTTTGGTAGGCTCGGTTAATCCTTTGGGAGGGTTTTAGCCATGCACCAAGAGTGCCAATAGTGACCACTAAATTCAGTTTTATTGGCTGAATTATCTCTGATGCCACGAAAACACCACTCAAAAGTGACCTTCGTAGTTGATCTGGTTCTAATTATAATCCAAGTAGTTTTAAACATTCATTTAAATGTCTTCTTAATTGCAACCTAATTTCTTCAATTGTAGCCCATTCATCAGTTGTTAATCATTTTTTAATTGTGTGGAAAGTTTGAAGGGTTAATAACAAGTCATTTGTTAGCTAGAGGTCATGAAACAGGTTATAAAAATTGCTTGGCTAATTTTAAATAATAAATTAACAAATGGATGTCTTCCCAAATTTTAAGGTGTATCAATATTTGCAATATTGCAAAATTATTCCAGGTCAGGAAGGATGTATTGTATTTCTTGTACAAATATGGATTTTGGATGTGTGTTGTAAGTTAAACTCTGTTGCTCTTGCTTCTCAAGAAAACAGTGAATGAGAAATTAAACATTTTTAATGATGGTTTAATTGGAATTGGATGGAAATGACTGAGAATTCTGATGGTAATCTTTTAAGGCATGCACATTATATGAAAGAAACAAAAGAGAAGGAAAACCAGTGCCTTTTCAAGGTATGTATTTTTTAAATAACATCTCTTGACTGTTTCTAATAAGAGCAGCTGTGAGCAGGAGTCAGTGGAAGAAGAAAGGATGTGAAGCCGAAATGAAACAGTGTTTGGGATCACATTTGTCACATCGGCACGTTCAGATCTGATGTTTCAGTTTGTGCCTGCCTTGCTCTCCTTCCCAGGGATGACCCTGTTCTTCACTTCAGGCTCATTACAGCAGGGAATCTGGGTACTGGGAGCTGCTAGGGGTGTTTTCTTACAGAAAATCAGAGACTCTCTGCACCTTGGTAGTGTTAGGCTGAGATTCGAGGTGATGTGAAGCCCCAGCTGGAATAAATGTCTCAGCAGTTCCTTCTCTTTGGATACAGGATCATGGTGTCAGTCTTAGCATTGGGAGTCTGGGAAAATTTCTGCCACGCTGTAAAAGAATTTACAGGAGTAACAAGAGTCTGAACTGTGCTGAAATAATCCCAAGAGCATCACACTCCTCACACTGCAACAGTTGAAAGAAAAAATTCCTCTGTACCTTCCACAGGCTGGAAACAGGTAGAGTGATGGCTGCAACTGGTTGTATTTTCCTGTGAGAGGTGGGGTAGCAGGGCAAGACAAAATCCTGCACAATGAGACAGCCTTGCTAAGAATTCTGCCTTTTAAAAGGTAGAGGGATTCCTCACTCTTTTTTCCTCTCCTAAATACTGACATTCCCCAAATCCTGACATTTTCACAAATGGTTTGTTCTGTACAGATGAAATTTTCCATTTATTTCCCTAGTCATCCTCCTTTGCCTCACTTCTCAGCTTAGTATTTTGTAACTTTTGCTCCTGGTAAGAAATCCCACCTTCCTCCACTCTTGCAGTGGCCTCAGAGATGTCAGGGAGGTGATTTAGTGCCGGGTTTCTATCGGAAGGTCCCTTCATTCAGCTGTAATTTAGAGCCATTGCTTAAATCCCCCGAAAGTTCACTTCTGGGAGCTTCCCTCCTTTGTACCCAGCCCAGGAAATAAAAATGCACATCTTCAGAGGCGGTTCCGATCAGCATCTGGGCAGGAGTGAGGATGCTGATTGGAAATTGAAAGTGGCTCTTTGCCATATATCAAGGAGGTATTTAGGATATATCATCTTTCCTGATGGGATGGGAAGGGAGCTGCAGGCAAAGCTCACGTATGGAGCGCTCTCACCGGAAGGAACAGATTACCAGAGTGAAAAACCCTTTAGACAATGCCTATGGAGCAGCCCAAGAATATTCTGTCCTGTTGGGACTTTCTAACCCCAGTGAACTATATCCTTATCCTTTCTTTTCTGCTTTTCCCTCTCCCCACATCTGCTCCCGAGACTGGCAGCACTGAGAAATTTGTCTCCCCTCAAAAAATGAGGAAGAGAAGAAGAGAGAAAAAAAATCCCAAGGAAGGGATGAAGCCCAATTTTCCCGACCTTGATGTCTCACACAAATCACCCAATGGGAGGTGAACTTGGAGGGCTCTGTATGGCAGCCACAAGGCAAAATCCAGTATGAACTGGGTCCAGCTGGGAAACTACCAACTTCACAGCTAGAGATGGATCTGATTTTATCAGTTCCAGTATATTTTATATCTTGCTTTTTATTCTCCAGCATGAAACACTTATTTTTGTTGCTTCTTTTAATATAAATTGCAGAGAAAGGGTGATTTTCAAATGAAGAGAAAACTTCTCTCACTTCCCTGTACTAACCCTCTGCAAAGGATGGTGATGGGGCTGGAATCCAGCACAGTTTGAGTCAATTTCTGTAAAATTGGTGCTCATTCCATGAAAAGAGGAATTTTACTATGGGGACAACATGGAGCAGACCTGTGGTTGAAATGACCTGCAAAAGACTGCCCCTAAATTTTGTTTGTTTGTTTGCTTATTTTTTGAGATTGATCCAAGTTGCTTCTTTATGAAAGCCTATTATGAAAGCCTCTAAGAGTTCTCAGTTCGCATTTATTTTACATTTTTTTAAGTATATTGCTTGTGCCTTGAAAATACCATAAATACTAATTTACTTCCTGGAAGTGTGGTTGTGTTTGCCAGAGATACTCAGTACTCTGGAATCTTAACTGGAGAGACAAGGGAGTTTTTATGGGAAGTTATTTATGTCTGATATGTTGATATTACTGGTGTTAAGTATTGACAAGAAACAACCCCAAAAGCAGAAAACACTTAATGTTTGGTTGCTAAATTCCTTTAATTTTCAAGTTCTTCTTGACTGCATGCCACCATCTCAGTGCCAGTCAGAGAATTCTGCTTGTGACAGGAGGGGAAGCCCCATGTGAGAGGTCAAGGGGAAGGAGCTCTTTGCTGATACCTGCTCTGAGGGGTCATCCCAGCCTAGCCTCAGCCTGGGACTGTGGGGAGAGGAAACTTGAGCAGAAAAAAATTCAGTTTTTCTACTTGTCAAGGGTTCTGAACAGAACATTGCAGGTAGCTTTTAAATGTGTAGAAGAAAAGCTATTTCTAAATGGGGACTTCATCTACAACTGTGTGAAACAGTGCTCTGATCCAACAGTTCAGAGCAGCTGAAAATGCTTCTCTTGGCTTTCACCTTTGTAACTGTGTGAAAGGGAAATAAAGCCCAAGCCCTTGTGCTGATATCAATCTGTAAAGCTGCAGCATTTGTGTAGCTCTTGAGCATAGTGCTGATTATGTATATGGAATGTAAATTAATAATGATCTTAACTTTAAACATTTCTCTTTGTATGCACAGTTTCTTTTGAGTGGGTGATTTTCTTCATCTAAATATAAAACTTGATGTGTAAGAATATATATAAAGAATATAAAACTTGATAATTTTTTTTTGTGATTTCTCTGCTGTATTCTCATCAAGATACCAGAGCAGTTGGCAATGAAATGAACTCACTGTTTTGGAAAAGCTCTTTGCTTTCTCATCCTGCTCTGTCTTACTGTGCTTTTGAGACCTCTCCTTGGCTACTTGTTTAAATTTTCATGTTCCAGCCAACCAACCTGTCCCTTATCACGTGGATTGGGTTTGTGCATTTGAAATGGAGCCTTCAAAGGAGCACTGGGGCAGGCTCAGGTGAGGCTGTTGTTCCTTCTTCCCCCTACTATTTCCAGGGTCCTGAATTTGGCTGTGCAAATAGTAAGTAGGGTGGTTTTAAAGTTCTGACTTTATCCTGCCTGATGTGCTTTAAAAGAGTGAGAAAAGGTAATGGAGTAAGAAAGGATGAGTGACTCCAGATCATGTCTCGGTAGGAATTAATTTCCTACAATTGCTGAATTAATGTGATCAGTAAGCAGGGTCTGTAATGGACAGGAAACATCCAGAGAGATTAGAGCAGTGCTGAGCAGGGTTCTTATCCAAGGAACTCTTTGTATAGGAGAACTTCATTAAAACCTCTTTGTTAATTGTTAGGGAGTGCATTGGTTTGTGATTCCTCCATAAAAATTAGTATTGGCCTTACCTTAGAGAGGGCTATCTCTGACCCTCTGCTTAGAGATTCTCATGATTATTTAAGATTTCAGGCATTTAGTGGGTGTGTCCTCATTCACATTGTGGCTTTTGACTGTGTCTGTTGAACAGAATTGTTGCTGTGGGCAGTGCCAGCAGTGTCCATGGAACACGTGAATGTGCACTGTGCCCTGAAGGCTGCCTGCGAAGGGCTGAGCTGTGAAATATTGCATCCTGGCTGCCTTGGAATCTCCTCCTGGAATCTCCAGGCTTCTTTACACAGTGGAGCTGCTTGTAGAAAAAAACATCTTTTGCTTCCAGAAGCAGTAAATGGTAAACTGGCCAGAGGGTGATCCAGGTTCTTTCTCCCCTGAGCCTTTCCAGGGGAAATTTTCTGGGAATGACTTTAGCAGAGCCTCTTGAAGAGTCATGAAATGCACAGCGATGAGATCACAAGGACTCTCTTTAATAGGATTTCTTTTTTGGGGTCCCAGGAGTAATGCCATGCCAATAATTCACCACTGCAGCTCCCTTTCTGTTTCCTACCAGCAGTAAAGAACCCTAAACAGCTTCCTTTGGAAAAAAGCATCCTGAGTTCAGTGGCCTGATCCAAAATGCACGGCAGTCAGCAAACACTGATTGCAGTAATCTCTGTACAAATCTGATGCCAAACCTCTTTCACACCAGCAGATCTCAGAATTGTGTCTGGTTCAGGTTTCAGTGTGTTTCATCCTTGTCCCTTAGAAAACAGAAACAAAGCAAAAAACCTCCAACCCAGAGAGCTGCAAGGAAAATGATATTTTGAAGGATGGACTTGGGCCAGATCAGGAAATGTTGAGTTATCCCATCAAATTCAGTAAAGAAAACATATTTACAGATACAGCACTGGCTTTGCATAGAGAATTCATGTAGTAAATGGGGAAATAGAACCATGTTCAAAATAAAAAACATTTCCTGAACTCACTTAACTTCTCTTTCTGGGGGAGAAATAAAACCTAGGGGAGAGGTAAGCCTTGGAGCCAGATCTTGCAGGTCATTTGAAGGGAATGTGAATAAGGCAAGTGTTTTCCAGATTCCAGACCTGAGGAAGGACCTGTCCTGAGGGGTTTCTGGTTGGAAAATTGAGCTGGAATCTGCAGCAGTCTCTCCCAAGTCCTCCTATAACTGAGATGTTTCCCAGAGCTCCCAGGGCTCTGTATCACACCCAAATGTGACCTTTCTCAGGGGACCCTGTGGCCTCTCTGTGTGGGTTACTGGGTAAAATAGGCCCTTCAGCCATGAGACATTTTCATGAATTTAAGGCAAACAACTGGGAAAAGTGAGGTAAAGTGCTTTTTGACACAGCTTTTTGACACTTTTCCACTTTGAAGCCTGAACCAGAAAGTGCAAAGCTCAGAGAATGAGGTTTTGCAGCATTTGAGCATCACAGGATGATCTCATTTGAATGCCTTGTTCTCCCAACACTGGTATTTGGGAGGGCAGGCCAGAACAGTGGGAATTAAATCTCTGTGGTGATTTTTGGATGCCTGAGCTGTTATGCTGAGGACAACTGGTGAATGGGCTGGCACTTGTGTTTCCCTGCCCACAGTCCTTCAGCAACCCCCCGAAGCCCCCTGTTGCCTGTCATCTCTTCAGACAGATCATAGACATCTCTCCCAGCCCATCCTTCTCTTAAAGGGGATGTTAAGTAGGAGCACAGGATTAAAGAAAGTGAAGTTTGCTTGCAGCTGCTCTGTGCTGTCCGTTCCACTCAGCATCAGTGGGATTAAATGCTTTCTTTTGGGTGTCAGGTTCTCTGTGTGCCTAGCACCAAGTTACCAGTACAGCCCAGTGCCCTGATCATTCTCCCTTCCCAGATTGGTTCCACCTTTATATCCATTTCCTACCCCACTGCCTGGTGTCAGCAGCCTATTTGAAGTCGAATGAATTAGCACCAAAGAAATAACTGATAAAAATGCACATTAGCACCAAGCAAACTACAAAGAATGAGTTGGCTTCCTGACGTGAGCATTCAGTACCATCTGGGAACTCTCAGTGTCCAGGGACAGGCTACATTTTGCCACAAATATTCGAGCTTCAATAAAATTTTTCCCAAATGAAAGAACCAGTTCTGACACACGAATATTATTTTGAGTGGTGAGGCACTCAAAATAAAGGTTTTCCATCAGTAAATTTTTTTTTCAGTCAGAATGTTCATTGCAAACTTATCTTTTTTTCCTATGTAAATATGAAATTTTCTTCAAGAACATGCATGTTGACAGGACAGAGGAAATGTGTGTCCCAAGCTAATCTTTGAATAGAAACATGCAAATAAAACAGTGATAATAATGAGAATGGGCAGCTCATGTCCATGAGCTTTTTGGGAACTAACACAACCCTGGCTGCTATGATGGACTAAAGCCAGAGAAAATTCTCTTATTTTGGGTCATTTTTGAAACATCCTGAGTATTGTTTTTAAAGCAAGGGAAGTTTCTAGGAAATATTTCCTAAGTGTTTTCATCTGTAATCTGATTTTGAGCTGCAGCAGAGCCTGTCTCTGGGATTTAGTGTTGGTCCTCTGCACCTTCATCTGAGATAAAGTTAATTTCTAACCCCTAATTTTAGTGAAATGATCTCATGAGGGACCTCAGTCTGCTTGACAGAGCTCCAAGGGGTCTCACACACCTAGCTATGTGGCACCTCTGTAGGTGAATTCCCTTACCTTCAGGGGGAAAAAACTGACTCTGGGAATTCTGATGGCTGTTTTCCTCAGTTTCAGATCCCTAATTCTCAATTTTAAAGATTCCCAGGAGCATCCCTCCCTGCAAGAGCACCAAGCAGTGCTGTTTATGAATACCTTGGAACTCATGGCAGATAAAAGTGATTTTTTTTTTTTTTTGAGAAGATGTACTTGATATACTTGAAATATTTCCTTAAAAACAGTGTCCTCCTTCCCAGCACATGAGTTGTGTCCTATAACATGGATTCTCCCATGAACAGAGCCCTGTGTTTTTTGCTGCTGCTGCATTAGAACCCCTCAACCCTGTCTTACTGATATCTTTATCAAATTCTTGTGGAAACATGTTTTTTTTCAAAAAAAAAAAAAAACACACACACACACACAGACACAACCCAGCAGTGAAAGCTCTAAGTTAACGCCTCATGTTCTTCTCAGATTTCCAAAGCACTGAGGCCTTGAGAATATGTTTCCAATATCCTCTCATCCCTCTCTGTTAGTGTTTTACTCAGCTCCATGCTGGGGAGGTCCTGACCTCGGCAATCTCCAGGGAAGGGGGTGGGAAGGGGGGTCAGGCCATGGTGGAGAGCTGCAGGCCACAGCCTGTGAAGTCAGCCCCGTTTCCTCGACTCCTTTAATACATTTAACCTGGAAGAGGCCGTTGCCGGCCAAAGATTAGATTACCAATGTTGGCATGTTTGGCCTAACAAATGGCAAATGGATGACGTGCCAGGCAACAGCTAATCAGTGCTGACACAGATCCATGGGCAGGCCTTTTCCAGGAGGGGATAGTTCATGGCTGCAGCCAACTTTTGTCCTGATGACTGAAAGGAGAGTTGAGAAGGCCACCAGAGTACCTGTCTCTTTGAATCTCAGGGCTCCCAAACTGTGTGTCATTTTTAAAGGTCTCACTGGCCCTCTCAGAGGACGATCTAAATGTCCCATGCTCCTCCAGGCAATAGGACACGAGAGCTTGAACCTTTCTCATAGCAAACCTACTCTGTGTCTCTCTGTGTATGCACCTATATCCTGACTGTCACCAATTCCTGGGCAGAAAGGAAAAGGAATTGTTTCTGCAGTGTTGGTTTGAAAGGATAGTGGGGTCACCAGCCTTGCCCAGAGCAATGTTTTTTAAAATATTTTTTTGAAATGTCTTTCCATGGCCCTGGCTTTTGGAGTGTTTCTGGCTCCTTTTCTGTGACATGGCTCTCACAGAGGGGTGCAGTGGGAGGTGATGGCTGAGGGGCTGCTGGTCTCTCTGGCCCAGCAAGGCTGCTTTGCAGTGCTTGAATTTAGTTTTAAATTCTCTGTTCTTTGGTTCCTCTAATATCGAAAAGCCTGTGTTACATCTATATTTTGCATTCTGCTGAGTATTTTCACCTCTGCTCTTAACTCACCTAGATGTGTGTACCTGTCACTGGTGGGCAAGCAAGGAAAAACCTTCTCTGAGTGTAATCAACTAAATCAATCTGAATTTTGGAAGGAAGAGATGTCTAATTGCTAAAACTGTCAGTCACAAGATCCCAGCTCCATTCCTAGCTACCATCCTCTATAGCCTCAGATTAATTGTCTTTTAGCTTTGCAGTTCTTCAAGTCTGAAATTAGATGGAATGTTTGACTGGATAAGTGAGCTCTGGAGGGAGTAAGGAGGAGGAGCAGAATCACTCTGAGACACTGAAACAGTCTAAACAAGGCTGGGGAAAGGAGACTGCAGGGAGGTCCTGTTTGAGAGCTCTGACTGTTGTTTGGGATAAGCCCAGTCTATCTGGAACTCTCTATGCTAAATCAAAGAGCCTCTAGATGAGATACCTGTCCAGAGGACGTCCATATGCTGTGCTCTGCCTAAGGAGGGATGAGTGGGTAGGACATGGAAGCAGGAGGTGATGGAAGGGGAGAGGAAGAGCACTTTAGCATAGTGGAACATGTTACAGGCTGAAGCTTCACATCCAGTGAGCAGTGAACAGAGCTGGTTGTCAACTAAGAGATTACTGGAGATTCTACTAAGAGAGCATATGTTTTGTTTGCCTCATTGAACTGATGGCATTAGATCCAAAGTATTCCTTTCTGCTTTCCTGTGAGCATTTGAGCTCATTTGCTTGATGGCAGGATATCACTCTGGTACCTTTCTTAGAAGGCATCTGCACAGTTGTGTTTGATGCTGTTGACAGCCTGGTCAGCTGCCAGTCAACTTTATCTTCAGTGCCTGATTCCACTTGTAAGGATTTCTGCTGCAGATCAGATGTGCACCTAGATGCTTCAGACCTTCATAAACCTTGTCAGGCCAAGATATATCACAGATAATGTTTCCTTGGTCCAGAGCTCATCATACTTAATTTTAGACAACTTGGGTCAAATCAAAGAGAACTGTCTGTGTTTCTAATATAGTCATGGGAGAAAACCAAGTTGTTCTGCAGGGAGTATTCCTTCTGTCTTGAAATGGAAGATCATGATTGAAATCAAGGAGTAGCCCTTTGGAAGCTGTTCTCTCTTTTGCAGATAAAGGGAACCTAGGTGACTAATTTAGATCTGGGATGCTGTTAGTCATGGGAAATGAATCCAAACTTTTGAGAGGAAATCTGTGCCAGAAGCTGAAGACTGCATACCTCTGGGAATAATGCAAGACTTCCAGAGGCCTTCAGATCACTGCCAGTAAAGTCCTGAGACATCTACCATGTGCTGTAGCAGAAATAGTTGCTGCTGTTTGAAATTGCTTTTCTTCACATGTACTCCCAGATTTTGGATGTTGGCTCATTGTTGGAGAAGGATGTGTTTTGCCTTGGCTCCTTTGCTATTCCTGCCTATTGGGATGACCACTGCTTTAATATGTTTGTACTGACAAGATGTCTTATTCTATTTCATTGCCAGCAGGGCCATCAGGTATTAAAACTGTGAGATTTGTCTTTATAAATACAATTACTGAAAAAAGAACACTGAACATGGCTGCACATTGATGAAGCTTATGCATTTGTAAGGCCTGATGCTTTTTTTTTATTATTCATTTACATTCTAGCTTTGGAATGTTGTTTTTATATCCATATTTGGTTTGAGGAATACTTTGTTGTTTTGTTTAGCTTTTGTAACTGGAGGAATTAATGGATCACTGCTTTATGGACTTATGAGGGAATAGATTTCTGTAGAGGGTGAGTCTTTCTTGCCAAGGTGGGGAGGTCCTGGCACAGGTTGCCCAGAGAAGCTGTGGCTGCCCCTGGATCCCTGGAAGTGTCCAAGGCCAGGCTGGATGAGACTTGGAGCAACCTGGGATAATGGAACGTGTCCCTGCCCATGGCAAGGGGTGGAACTGGATAGGCTTTGAGGTCCCTTCTAGTCCAAACCGGTCTGGGATTCTTTGATAAGGTGGGCTTGTTTTTGTTTTTGGAGTGATGGTGAACCTGCATTTGAAATGCTCACGGTCCAAATAAAAACAAGGGAGCGAAGCAAGACAGAAGGATGGGGGGTTTTCCCAGAATATGTGTTTGATGGTTTTGTTTTCTTCAGAAATGAAGAGAAAAATAAAGTTGAGGAGGCAAAGATGGGCAAATCTGTGCCTAAGGAGGCTGGAGCTGGGCAAGACAGAGGCTGTGCAGCTCAGGGAAGTCTCATCAACCTCTGTCTCATGCTGAACGCTGCTCCTTGGTCATGCGTGCAAAGGGGATGAGATGGAGGCAGAGGAGGACCTGGGGGAAGGAAGAGAAGAGAGCGAAGATGTTGAAGGGGGTGGGGGAAGATGTGGAAAAAACAAAACAGTTCCAGGGCAGAAGAAGGGAGGATGGTTCCATTTAATTAGGAGGGAACATGAGCAAAAGCTCCAAGAGCACACGCATGCACACACCCTCTGCTCCACACCCTCACCCCCCAGAGAAAAAAAATTCATCACACCGATTTTTTCATGGTCTGGCAGTCAAGTGATAAAATTATCAGATGAGGGTCCCATTCTCCTTTCCTGCAGTCACTTTCGCCAAGTGCACCACGTCTGAAATAATGAAGCAGATTTGATTAAATTTTCGCTGGCTGAAGCAGCCACGCTAATTTGGAGATGGGCTTATTAGTTTAATGACCGATCCGAATAATCAGAATTCATTAGCATTAGTGCCACTATTGTCAGCTCAACATTAGCCCTGGGCTCCAGTACACAAAGATGCATGGTTATATATTTATATGGAGGGAGGCTGTGTTTATAAAGGGTGAAATGGAGAGGGGGGGAAGCTAAAGAAAAACTATATATGTGCATTTACATTTTATACTCGTCTTCTTATCCCTTCTTGCATATCCTTGTCCATTAGCAATCCACTGAACGAGGAATCAAAACAAGGCTTTGTGAGAGGGTCAGTGTTGCTCTGCCCTGGGCCATGCAGCCATGCTTGGGGCAGGTGAACTTCGGGGCCCAATTTGCAGATCAAAGCAGTCGGGGCTGTTTTCCCATAAGATGCTGTTGACTTCGATGGCCATTACTTGGATCCAGAGATGCTCAGGAAGTCCTTAGGGTTTGGAGCTGGAAGAGGCCACAAGGGAAGTACAGAGATTTTAAGGTATTTACTCTGCTTCTCTCTAATGAAATGAGTGAGCTGTCACTTGGTGAAAGTCTCTCAGAAAGACTTTGAGCCTCATTTTCTGTCACTGTGAAGGTATGATCTGGTAGTTCCTCTACCAAAATCAGTGAAGCTTGCAGAGGGTTGGCTTAAATGAAGAGAAAAGAAATTCAGTTCCCAGAGCTCTGATGGTGGTAGCAACTTAGCTGTCAGCTCCAACTACTGCTCAGTTAAATGCAATAAAACAAGATTAATTTAACATTAAGGCTGCACAAAATGTCAAAAAATACAAATTATGAACCCTGATGTTTACTCAGGCTGACTGTGTGTCATGTCTGTCTTCTGATAAACATCTTTTCATGGAGAGAATACTATATTAAGTCCTGTACTTAGCAGAGAATACAGGAATGCGCAAGGCAACTTATGCCATAGGAAAGAATGAATGTTGTAGTTATCAGTAGTGTTTGCATTTCCTTCCATTGGGATCTTTTAAAACAGTGAAATTGTATCACTATATCTGTTGCTTTTTTTGGGTTGTTGGGATTTTTTACCTAGCATTCTTGTTCACATTTATAAAATATATGTTATAATATCTAGGTTAATATGTATCACTTTAGACCTAAAGCATGCAGGAAGCCTTCACCTTCCAGAAGATTTCTCCAGGTATTGGTCTAAAATGTGTATGAAAAATAGCTTAATGAGTGTAGATTTTTTTTGTCACAGCAGCACGGCCCAGTGTCTGTTC
Organism: Peucedramus taeniatus; assembly: GCA_013400575.1. Taxonomy (NCBI): domain Eukaryota; kingdom Metazoa; phylum Chordata; class Aves; order Passeriformes; family Fringillidae; genus Peucedramus; species Peucedramus taeniatus. The sequence goes on along the minus strand of WBNO01008112.1, from coordinate 335,951 downwards.
CTGTGCATGACCTGTCATGGCTGTGCAGTGTGTTGGGGTGTGGTGGGAGAGCCCTGTGAGATCCAAACCTGAGAGACCTTGTACCTACATCCATTTAACTCCTGTTGCAGCACAGGTGTTCCTGAGACAGCATCTAACACATCTTGCTCATTTGCTTTCCCTCATTTCTCTGCTGCTTTGAACAGAGGTGCTTTGCTTTTCACCTGGAGGGGCATTCCATCACCATTATATTGACAAAGTAAGATGTATTAAAATAATATCCGAGGGACTGGGAATAAATCACTAATATTTGGGGAAGCAGTGTAACACCCATCTGTCCGTGACCTCTGTTTATATATTGATGTACTGGGGAGAGCACAAAGCACCGGAGTCAGGTGAGTAATAGCAAAGCCAAAAGCATTTACACACCTAAGAATGATTGAGTACAGAGAGTTCCTCACCTGCTGCATTTGAACCCGTCTGAAAGCTCTGCCGCAGGCAGATATATTGATTTTAACTTTGCACCTTCAGCTTAGATCCCTGGAACGGGTCCTCAGCCCTCTGACCTTCTCTGCAGTCAGGTGCAATCTGGAGAGAGCAGTGGAAAGGTCCATCCCTGCATCATAGAATTCCTGACTGTTAGACAGGTGTTTAGGGACTCTTCCCCTGCAAGTCTCATGTCTCATAGAAGTACATCTTGTGGAGAAACGTGATATAAATGTGCAGTTCAGTCGCTTTTGTGTAACCATTGGCATCACTGGATTTCATCAAGTATGGGGATCTGAAAAAATTCCAGTTGCCTTTATTAATTTCTGTTCCTCAGAAATTACACCTCTTGGGATGCTTCCTTTCACTGTGCTCAGCACCTCTGACAGTCTCACTGTGTCATCTCCCTGGGTCTTCACAGCTGCTGTCAGGCTGGGCTGGCAAGTAGTTGGCACATTAATTTTTTCAGGCACATGAGGCTAAGACTGGGCTTAAAATCCCAGCAACATGGTATTGGTGGGCATCTAAAACTGAGGCCATGAAGTGTCTCGCTGTCTTCAGGAGTATCAGATAAAGAAGGATTCAGTACTGGTGTTAGGGGTCACTTTTTACTTGTTTCCATTGGGTGCAGTTTACTGAGTCTTGGATTGATTTGATGAATCTCATTGCTGCATCCCTGACTGATTCTCGTCACCCATTAGGTTGTCTCTTTGGTGTCTCTTCATAGCTGTCAGACATGGGAGTGGGATCTTTTAGAAGTCCTAATTCCTGTTTAGCCATCTGAATAAATGAGCAGACTGTTAGGTGTCCAGCCCTCTTCTGGAAATCTGCCCTCTAAGGGATTCAGTAGATGTTTAGTTATTGGAAGTCTGGTGCTGATTTGATGGGTTTGAGTCCTTTAAGAACCTGACTCTTAGCTCATTCAATAGTCTGACTCCATGTTTCAGTTTTGGATGGAGTTCAGAGTGACAGATGTTAACCTTGAATTGCTTTTTGGTGTCTCGGTTCATGGAGCATTGGGTGTTGGAGGTATTGATCCTGGCTTTTGCTTTGTTATTAACTTGTGGTGCAGATAAGGATTTATTTCTCCCTGTGATCTACTGTCCTGCTGAGCTGGGGAGTCAGGCTGAGTCCAGGTTTTGCACTGGGCTTGATGCTGTCCTAGGAAACAGTAAGTGACAGTTCACTCCAAGTAGATGTGCATTGCATGTAAATTCACCATCATGAAGGTCAGCAAGACGTACACAAAAAGCTTTTCTTCCTTCCATTAATTTTAGTTGGTATTCCTGAGCACTAATGTTGGAACAAGGATTTGAGTCTTCAGATGTTCAATGGATCTTGCTGGGTCAGCACTGGCTCTAGCTTCTCCTTGTCACCAGTGAGGCTTTTCTGCTATCTCAGTTGGCAGAGGGGTGGATGCATGAGAGGCATTTGTCTCCACTTTGGACATGATGAGGGGAGTTCTCTGCATATGCTTCCTTGTTCACTAGTTGGGTGTTAGGAATCACATCCAGAAAAATTTGCATCAAGGATGTTGCCTGCATAGTTGAAAGCACTGCTGGCATCTGTCCCCACTCTCTGTCAACTCAGGGTCTCTGTATTTCTAGTACTGCATGGAAGGCACAATTAGCATGAGATGGGTATTGCCAAAAGGTCCAAATGGACTTCAGTTATCCACTGGAGCTTGGATAGGTAATGGGAATGTCCTTGGCTAGTGTACCCGTGGGGATTTTGAAGGGGATTTACACTTTTGTGGGGAATGAAATAGACGGGGAAGCTTGAGAGATCTGTGATTAATGAGGATGGGGACATCCCATAATCAACTATGTTAGAAAAGATCTCCTCAGATTTGAGTCCAACCTATGATCCAACACCACCATGTCAACCAGACCAAAGCACTGAGTGCCATATCCCATCTCTTCTTAAACACCTCCAGGGATGGTGACTCCACCACCTCCATAATAGAGTGGAGTCAGGAAATATTTTATATAAAGGCCCTTGTTCAAGGGCCAGAACACTGAAGGAAAATGAGTCTTCTGTAACAGGAAATCTACTAAAATATGTAATACAAGAAGCCAGGTCTCCCAGCAGTGCAAAGGGATGATTGGAGTGTGCACAATTACAGGGATGAGAAAGCACTTCTGTTCCAGCAGAGGTAAAGCAAAGCTGAAGCTCAGTGTAGGATGTCTGTGTGTCAGTTCTGTTGACTTCACAGCCACTGGGAATGAGTCAACTAGAGCTGACCAGTAAAGTCTTTCCCCAAGCCATGCCAGCTCTAGTCTGGGCAAATCAGGAACGTGTCAGCATGATGGTATGAGGATGAGTAAATCTGCAACACCTAAAAGCTGGCACAAGAGAAGTACAGTGTGATTTCCTCCCCAGCTGGCACGGATCTGGGGCCAGCAGCTCGACATGAGCCAAGCGTGGAACGGAGGAAAATTGTGAGTTCGAGCCTGCTTGTTCCAGTGCAGGGTTTGCACACAGGATCCTGCCAGAGGCGAATGGTTCCTGTGCTTCTGTAGGAAGAACTTGGAATCCATAAAACACCTACAAATAAGCACCTGGTTTATTGTCTGACACACCACACTGTGTGACAACGTGTCTGCACATCGGTAGAAAGGTTTTATGGAGAAGTTTAAAAGCTCTTCTTGTTGAGACCAGGGAGCAGCAGGTGTGAGTGTTATCTTGGAATTTCTGCTTACAGCAGCCTCTTTTGGTGGCCAAAATAGCACCAGGACATGGCATCAGCCCAGCATTTTCTCCTCTGAGTAGTTTCTTGAAGAGCAGTTTCTTGTGACTTGCACTGGGAAACTGGCCTGGGAGGAGCAGCTGGGGAGGGTGGGTTTGGAAGGAGCTTTGCCAAGCTAAATTTCTAGGTTGTGTGTAGTTCTCCTTGTTTTGAAATCTTTCTTCTGTTCAGTAATCCCCTAATTTTCATGCTCTTCATACTTTCCTGTGAAGAGAGTTTATTTCCAAGGATCTGCAGGTTGTGCACCAGTAATTAAATAATAATTTCTGGCTTAGCCCTCTGTACCCTTCTGATTAAGCTTGTGTGGGTTTTTTTTTTTTGTTTTTTTTTTTTGATTCAGTAGGAAAAAATACTTTTCTACATAAAAATAACAAATTTATAACACATATTGCTTCACAGAACACTTGAGAATTACACCATCTGAACAGACTGATCAGCTGCCTTGAGAATTAAAATGCACATTTAGGTGAAATGTTATTTACACTATAGACAGCTGAATTCAAAATACATCAGTGAAGGTTCTTTTCCAGGTTTTTGAAATTGGAAACCAGTGTGTTACATTGCATCATTCCCTGGGAGCATGAGGCAGCCATTCAGGTCGGAAACTGCTTGGGTTGTGCCCCGTGCCATGGGATTCCTGCCCATGGAGAACATTCCTCGGGGTGTGTCTGTGCCCTGACTTCACCTGCAGCCCCTCAGAGCCTAAGTGTTCATTTTGCCATGCCCCACACAGAACCTTGCTCAGCCCTGCACACCTGAAGGCACTCAGGGACCCATAAAACAAGCTGCTTGTTGGGTTGCTAGGGAGTGGCAGCAGGAAAGCTCCCTTTGGAGTGGCATTATGGGATATAAACCACACATGTACGCAAAGCTCCATGTGTAATTTCCCTGATTTATTGGTTTGAGCTTCTTGCACCTTCAGGGATGGAGTAATATCTGCTGTTCCTGTAAAAGGGGACTGCTCTTGCTCCCTTCTGTGTTGGCAGCTGGAGAAAAACCCATGGCTATGGAGGTGGCAGAGCAGAGCTTTGGGAACAGATTGAGCTGTAGTGAGATTGCTGCTCCTTTCCAACTGCTAAAAGATGCCATGGGATACAGTGGGGATTTAGAGCTGTTACAGTCCCTGATTGCCCCACAACAGAGAGAAATTTGTAAGAGGAAATTTAATCTAGTGGCTGGTGCTTCCAGGCTCCCAGTTCTGCTGGAATACTTGGAGGGAGAATTATTCACACTGTGGCTTCCTGAGCTTGGAAGTTCTGCCCCATTCAGAGGACTTGCCCTGCCCTGGAGTACTCCATCCATGATAAGTGCCAGCAGGAAGGAGTGCCCAGCAGCTGAGACAGCTTCTGCTTCACTTTCACTTGGGCAAGAAGGGAGAAAGGAGATTCACTGGGAATACTTGGAATACAATCCTGGAGTCTCATGATAAATGCTGACTCTTGGTCAGCTGCAGTGGGTCAGTACAAACCATTCTCTGTGGGTGCCCACTGACAGCCCCAGTGTGTTTCTGACAAGCTGCTACAGCAAATGTGAAACTGGGAGGGAATTGGTTGTTGTCTGCTTGTCAGGAGCCCTCAGTGGTGCAAAACAGAGCTTTGATATTTCTCCATGGCTGTCTCAATTTCCACTTAAAAGGAAAAAAAAAAGGCTTTTCAATAAAGAGCTTCCTGACAGGCAATTATTGTAACACTGGCACAGATTTTTCCTTCTCAAAACTGGCTGATTTAAGTGAGCCAAGATTGCAACACTTTTGGAATCTGTTGGTCAGAGGTATGGAGCTGGCTTTCTTGTGAGATTTCTAGTTCTTCTTGGCTTGGGAGTAGAGGTGGGCTGCCAAGAGGTAGAGGCATAAAAATCTTTCCTTTTGAAGTTAATAAAATAATTTGAACATTTCTCACCTCTACCTGTTGGGATTAATCCAGTGGCATATGGTAACCTTGAAAGACCTCCAGCACCCATATCAGAGTTGTCTCTCTGGTTTTACTATGTGTGAATTCTCCCCTGCAATCTTTCCTCATTCCTGGTGACATTACCAAATCCCTGCACAGCTCTGGAGGATTTCTCCAGAGATTCCTCAAAGCAGTGGCAGCTGTGGCCATTCAAGGAGAGCTGAAGGATCAGGGCACTGTGTGTTCCCAGGGGGACAGGAGAGCCTGAACAGGGAGCCTGCAATGAAATCCTGGGGCTCCCAGGTGAAATGGAAAGTTTATTTAATATTTATTTGCAGCCCTTTGTGCTTTTCAAACTTGCTCATTACTTACAAAGTAACAGGGAGAAAACCTTGAAATTGCTCTGAGAGCACTGTAGGGAGAAAACCAAGGAATCTGGGAGCTCTTGGGCTACAGGACATGCTCCTGTCCTTCTGAGGAGGCCCTGCTGGCAGTACCTTGAGCCCAAGGGACATGGTAGAGCTGGATAATTCAACACTGAGATGCAAACCTGGAAAGTGGTAGATTTATGACAAAGTCATTGTCACTGCTTTGCCACAAACTTTCTGTGTGATCTCATGCAAAATGCTAAAGTTCCTGTGATTAGGACTGTGAGTTTTGAAATGTGTTTTTTAAAAAGACCATTAAAAATGAAGGCCACTGTGTTGGAGCAGGCCAGCCTGTTGATACTTGCACAGAAACCTGAGCAGCAACTGGTTTGGCTGTAGTTAAACTTGCCAGACTTTGAGGTCCTCACCTCAAGAACAGGACTAATTGTTTTTTGTCACCTCACAAAAAGAGTTGAGAGGATAAAAAGTTGTGAAGTTGCCTTTAAATTCAGGCGTGGGGAGAATGAAATGATAGAAAAACTGGATATATCACAGGGAATTAAGGAGGTGAAGGGAGCTCCTTCATCCATCCATGAGGATGTTTTCCACCTTGCTGCAAGACAATGAAGGTAAGACAGAGGTGGGAGGGAAAGGGCCATGGGCAACATCTGAATTACTGCTTTTACACAGAATTCTTACAGCTGTGAGATTTTAATTGAAAAGACCTTTGAGGTCATCCAGTTCCAACACAGGATTATTAGGATCAGAAGGCACTGAGATTTCAGAGACTTGGCTTTGCTTTGCCACCCAAATAAAGACTTTTTGCTGCTCCTGAGGTAGGAGGATTTACTCACTGAGCTCCTGGAGCAGCATGATGGGAAGAACCAAACAGCAAAGAAGTTAATGTAAAAGAGAAACAGATGCAAATCTTCCTCTAAGAACTAAGCTGATACAGAACTATTTTTTTTTTCTTCCCCTGACTTGAAAAACAGTTCTAGTCATTGGGATTATTCCTTATGGGCTTTTTTTTTTTTTTTTTTTTTTTTTGTGGCTGGATGGCTCCAGAATAAGAACGCTCCAAATCTCTTCAAGAAAGTTCCTTGTGGTGTCAGCCACACCATATTCCAGATTACGCAGCAGTTAAATTCAGATAAAAATCTGTACTTGCTTTGATTCAGCAAAGCAATTAACCATGTGCTTTAGATCCGCTTGGGATTTGAGCATAACCTTAGAGTTAAGCATGTACTTAACATTTTGCTGAGCAGGGCCCTGAGTCTTTAACCCTTGCTGGGACCCCTTTCTAATGAATGTTGGCATAGAACAGGCCTGTTTCTCAATAATGTTTGATTTTTTGTAACCTAGAAGTCTTTCTCTCAGCTTCAGTGGGCTTTGGATCAGGGCCCAAGAATGCAATCCAGAAATAATAATTTACCGTATTTACATTGCATGTAAATTATATATGAAGAAATGAAATGGCATAATGAATCAACCACAGGGGCTTTTCTTCCCCTCTGATACCAGAAAAGAAAAAGCCTGTAGGCAGCTCTCAACTTTTCTTACTAATACTCTTGAGCCCTTCTCTTATTAAGTCTTCTGTTTTCTCTGGCAAAGCCTCCCCTAATGTTACCCTCAGTACAACCTTCTTAGTCCATAAATGAGATTTTGATTCTGCTGTTATTAAAATGTACCATTGAGCACAGGGTTTACTGGTGGGAAAATCCAATTAAGAATTTCTGAAAAACCCTTAACTACTTGATTTTTAAGATGATAGGCAAAACTTAACACTCCTCACAATTATATGTACAATAGCTGGTGTACTCACCAGTTTGGAGACGTAAAGAGGAAAAAAGTAGATATTGAGTCTTGTGTTTTAATGGCTTTGCTGAGTGGAGGGTGTGGAGGGCCCTGATTTTAATATAAATTACTGAAGCTTTGAACCTGTTCTGTTGTGGGGATGAGTCAGTCCAGGATCCCTTACAGGTGGAACGGTGAATCAAGAGGTGTGAGCTGGAGCTCTTAAAACAAAGATCTGTTTTGTGTGGAAAAGGTTCCATCACTGGAGATGATAGTCCAGAGGGTTCTCTATTCCTCTACACTGCCACACCTGTCACCAGTGTGTCACAAATGAGTGGTTTAGGTCACTCAGAGCAAAAGTATCAGCAAAACCAAGTTTAACAGTAAAGTGAAAGTGCAGCAGAGTTTGTTGGCTAGGTTCACTCTCCTACTTACTAGGTGGCAAAAGCACACAGAGAATAATCAGACTAAAATTTAAATCAATTAATCCAAAAATAAAATCAACCTAAAATTATCCACGTGGGAGCTGGGGATGGAAGAAGGGTAAGAATGGGAAAGAGTAAGGATAGAAGGGAATAAGGGAGGCCCTTCCATTGAGTCACAAGGTTTACTTTAGGTGGCTGAGTACATCAGTGAAGGACTTTCTAGGCAGAGCTGGAGTTGGCACATAGACACTTAGAGTTTCTAGTCCAAAGACATTAAACAGAGATTTTGCAATAGTTTGTTCCATTGCTGGAGCCTGTGCTTCCATTTATTCATTCATGGTTGATGTTTTTCCCCCAGGAATCATCGAGTTAGAGAATCCTAGAAAAGGTTGGGTTGGGAGGGACCTTAATTTCATTCCACCCCCTGCCATGGGCAGGGACACCCTCCAGTATCCCAGGTTGCTCCAAGTCCCAGACAACTTGGCCTTAGACATTTCCAGGGATGGGGCACAGCAGCCACAGCTTCTCTGGACATCTTGGTGTTTTTTCTCCCTTGTTGTCCACCTCTGAGATGGCTGATGGTGTTCTTTCCCACAGAATTCAGGGAGTCTCAGAATACTTTTAGGCTGAACTAATGCATCAGGTGTAATCCCCAGCAGTGGGTTTGAACTGAACCTGTGATTGAAAATCAGTTCCTTGGGCCAGGTAAAACATGGCTGCAGAATGCACAGCTCTTCTTCTTCTTTGGCCAGTTGTTATTACTCCATTTGGTGAAACATTAGAGTAAGAGTATATTCATAAATAAATTTAAAAGGATTAATGCATGATGAATAGACTGTGTAAGCATATTACAGGCATGGTTATTATGTGATATAGGTGATCATAAGTCATGGTTAAATGCAACCTATTGACCAACTGGACTCTGTAAAAGTCTGTAACAAGACATTAGACACTTGTTAACAGAGCTAGTAATCATTTATTGATCTTCCATGCAGTATTTATACATCCGCCACCCTAGAAAGTGTGGAATTCAATTCCAGGATCTGCTTTCAAGTCCCACTTACTCTAATGGGGGGCACAAATCTCTCACTTCTGAATGCTGAACTGTCAGAAATTGTCGGGGCTGGCAAGAGGTGAGTGGTGTCCTCAGGTGCATGAGGGTCTGGTGCTGTTCTACCAGAGTACTATGAGCACTGGGCTGCCTGGCTTGGAGAAGGAAGGAACTCAGCTTTTGTGAAGGATGTTATTTTTGCATTTGGTTTTGTTCAGGTTAGAAATTAAATACCCACATTTGGAAAACAGGTATTGAGACCATCAGCAGGGACAGCCCCAGTGATGGGCTCCCTAAGAGACCACAGCTGGGAGTGTTCAGGTCCTCATGACTGCAGAAGTCCCAGCCAAGGCTGTCAAAGAGAAATGAGAAATGAGGCAGACCAACCCATACCTGCTGAATCTTTGTTTATTAATTTCCAAATGAAATGTTTAGCTTGAATTGGTCTCTCAGTCTTTCATCCCATCCAAACACAAGTGAGAAAGCAGAGGGATCCAACTGTCCCAACACAGTGAGATAAGAAGTAAATAAGGTCCTCAAAAGTCAGAGTTAAAGTTTTAGAAATCTCCAGGGACCAGAGATTTGGTAATGGTCTCCCTTTGAGAGATGGGTAACTGGTGTTAGGAGACGGGCAAATTCTCAGAGTGGGTTGGGCAGGGAGAAGGAACAAAAAGGTCAAAGGTGCAAGGGAAATGAAGGGGAAAGGAGAGAAATAAGCAGTGGGGAAAGGGACAGAAGGAAAATCAGCCTCGTCAAAGTAAGGCAACGCAATAACAAATACCTTGGGAAGTCCACAATGCAGTCCTGGAGTGTAGAGTGACACTGGAAAGAGCCCTGCATTTCTCTCCTTCTAGTGGGTGCAAGGAGTGATTTTATCATGAGAGTGAGAAAAAAATGATGGAATGGCATGTTCATGAAGCAACAGAGTGAGGAAATGGAGGACACACAGCCCTGGAGGCTGGGAGAGAATGGCCCTTAATTCCCTGTCTCTCTGTGTTCCTCTGGCTCTGGGCCTCGGAGCACACACAGCCCATCTGATTTAATAAAGGCAGGAAGCAAATGGTGCCGGAGCCATGAGAGACTGCAGAGAGGGGTTGGAGAAGGGTCAAACTCATTTGTCATATGATGGGATGTAGAGTGTGGGGAGGGGGAGATACTTGGAGGGTTAAGAGGAGTGGAAATAGTTACAGCGCTGGAAAAATTGATGTTACCGCAGCTGACCTGAGTGCTGTGCTGCAGTGTGACTTCTGGGGGTAAGGACAACATCCTGGCCTTTCATCCTCTCCCCTTTCTCACTTTGGGACGGGGTTTTATAGTTTCATTCTTTACAGCTTATTCAGTGTCCCTGAGAGCTGGCTATATTTAGTGTTTGTAGCACACAGGGACTCAAGTCAGGGGTCCCTGCAGGACTGTTGCTGCTCCAAAACATCTGTCCTTCACAAACTGATGCTCCCTCCTAACTGGAGCAGGGGCTTCTCAAACTGTGTGTTCCTCGTGCAGCAAGACTCCAAATGAACTTTCCACTCGCGTGCAGAGGGACTTCAAAGGGTCTTTGTTGACCATGGCAAGTGATGAAGCACAAACTCGAGAGATAACAAGGGAGAGAATGCTCACCCACAGCCCACACATTGATTCCTCTCACTCAGTGAGAGCCTAAGGAAAGGTTCTGGGATGGCCACTGTGTCCAGGGGAGTTTTCCAGGTGTCTTGGGAGCAGGAGCAGCACAGGCAGCAGGGAGCTCAGGTGGGGGTAAGGTGGTCACTAAATTCCGATGAGGCGTACTTGGGTAATGCCTGGACTTCAGCAGGAATGGTCACAAATAGATGTCACCCTGTCATTAATTAACTGCCTGAATATATATTCATCAAAAGCACATCAATAGTTTAAAAAGTGCTTTAATTCATTCCAGGAGGAAGTTCAAGAGTTTTAGGTGCTGTGTTGCATCTCAGGACAAACTTTGCTCATGGCAACAAATCTGTTTATTTCTAATGTTGTCTTTTTTGATTGAAAACAAGTTGTTGTTTTGTTGTTTTTTTTAATATGAAACTAAAACCAGGCATTATAGGCATAAGGTCAGCAAACAATGAGAACAGATCTGAACTTTCCCTCAGAGATGTTTATTGAAGTTCAAGGGGTTTTTCTCACTCCCTCTTTCTTGCTGTGGAAGGAAATCCTAAAATAGCTCTGTCAAAACTTTTTTCTCAGCATGTTTCTGGTCCAGCAAGGAATTGAAATTATATTGAGTCATAAAGGGTGGGAAAATGCAATTTTTAAGAGAAAATATTTTCCTAATTTTTCTCCTTCCTAACTTCTCTGATGTTTTAAAGGTATTTGCAAATTTCAGTGTCTTATATACAGCTCTGGCAGCTGACTGAAGCAGGTACTGTTCCCTGAAGTCTCCATTTCTGTTCCCAGTTAAATAAGCAAATTTAATTTGGCAAAAACTCAGCCTGTACCAAACATTATAAACTCACCAGCCCTAAAGATAATTTTTCCTTCTTCAGTGTCTGTTCCATCCACATTGTCTCTAATAAATGGGCTGATGAATGAGAAGGCTCAGACTGATGGCTGATACAGGATCAGCAAAACTCTGCAGATTGACACCCTCGGAATATCTTGTCCTGGGTTTACTCCAGAATCCGTACTTTAATGTAGTATCTCTTAGAGATATGTGATAGCTTCTCTCTCCTGGGCTTCCCTCATCTTGGCTCTGCAGAGGATGGCAAAATGCCTTTTGGGGTCCTCTCAGCACCCCAAAACCTCACAGCAGGCTGCAAGCACTGGCTGTACCTGGAGTAGGGCAAAGATGAGATTGACAGAATATAGTTCAGGCTGACTGGTAGAGGAAGGCTGGGGTTTCATTCTTACAAGTGCAAATGATAAATGGTGAATTAATGCTTATTAGCTATGCTGAATGGTTTAGAGCTGCAGCTGAAATCCCAGGAATGCAGATCCTATCAATTGATGGATTAGTCATAATCTCATACAAGCACTGTAGGACTGGACTGTTTGAAATGCAACATTTGGGGTGGATTTCATTGCTTGTTTGGCCCATTGTGTGTTCAGACACACCAAAGGTACCAAACACAGCCCAAGCAATGGGTTCTGGCCTTTTCCATGCTCCAAAGTCTGGTTCCTCAGGCAGGAAGGGTCTCTGAAGCTGTACAATTAGGATTATAACAATGTAGAGTGAACACTTGGGTTTGGTGCTTTGATTGGAGTGATGTTTTGTCATCCTGCTGCTGGTGATCTTCACACCAAGCATTTATCCATAAACCATGGTACATTTAGCATAGGTTTTCCCTATCTTCCTGTAACCTACATTTACCTCAATTTTTCTCTGTCAACAATGGCAAAGCCTTTTTACTCTCTTTACCTTGTTTTAATACATAATTATTTCTTTTACCCTTGGATAAGGCACCTGCACCATTCTGGGAGCAGATAGATCCCTGAGCAGCAGTGATTTGTGCTGTACTATCCCCTCCTTTGTAATTAGGGTTTTCTCCCTTCCTCCTTCACCCCCCTGGCCTAACGTGTCCTCTTTGCTGCCTTCCCCAAGTCAGACAAACGTGTTCCTTGGAAGGTCAGTGTAACCTGTAGGAAATTCCTGCTGTCTCTGAGCTGGCTCATTCATCACTAGTCATAACCATTCTGGAATGTGAACTTGTAGTCTGTTATCTGGCTACTGCTAGTGATGATGCCTGGAGACGACAGCTTGGTTTTCAAAAGCTGGGTTGACCCTGAGGGGCAAGGAAAACTTGTTTTGACAGAGCAAACATGACACGGAAGCAGCACAAGTGCCAATATGTGCAGGAACAAGGTGTTATTTTCTCAAGGTGGATTTTTTTTTCCCCCCAACTGGGGAAGGCACAGCAGTGTATGGGAAATAAAATATTTAGTGTTTTTTCTTTCCCCAAAAATGCAATTAAAGCACAAAGGCTATCTGTGTGTATTTTGAATGAGAGAAAAAAAGAATGAAGCAGGCTCATCTGGGAAGGGAGCAAGGTGTGTCCTCCTCTCATTCACCAGTCCAACAGCTAGGTTGTGAGTTTGTGGTCCTGAGAACCCCTGCTGTCCTGCCTTTGTTCTCTCCCCTCTTTCCCCACCTTCCCTTTGGGATGTGCTCTCTCTGAACAGGGACTCGCAGGGGTCTCTGGCCCAGTCCTGTAAAGAACAGCAATCTCAACTCTTGGTGCAGTCATTGTTCCTACTTGTTCTGCTTCCCTCAAAGACAGGACAGAACAGATGACTGTGGATATTTTAAAATGTCAGCCTGACATTGTGGCATTAATATAATTTAAGCCAAGCACTGCCAGTTATTTCACTTTGCTTTCTATTGGCTGAATGTCTTGCATGCCTTGTTTGTGGGGTTCAAAGTCATGTGGTTCCTTGACACCCCTGATCATGCTAAAGCCATCATTTCCAAATTGGAACAGCCACATGCTTCTTCCATCACTTGTGCATGGCCTGGTCTGTGTCTGGGAGCTGTGACTGTCACTGGCTGTGTCAGAGAGAAGGAAATATTTCTCCTGTTCAAGCCATGGTGTGATGTGGCTCTTTTTTGGGGAAAGAGCTTCTCCCTGGAAACCAGGACTGCCACTGAACTAGGAAGGAAGAAGCAAAGTGCTGAGGCAAAGCACTCCACGGATAAGAATAATGTTTGTGAAAGCCAGGAGTGGAATTTGCTTCTCAGTAGCCTCTCTCCCCTTTTTTCCCCAATAACATCTGTGACAGACTGGTTTTTGAGTCCCTGGTTCTGTGTGCTGCTAACACACTTGAGGGACCTAAGTGGTATTTGAGAACGTAAGTCAAAAAGATGATCTTGAGTGTTTTAGCAGCAGCTTAGATCTTACAGAAATCTGTGTTTGAAGGCAGAACCTGAAAACATTTAGCTAAGTAGACAAGAGTCCCTTTCATAGTCCCTGTAAAGTACTTCAGAAGTCTGAAGATATCTTTCACAACTTCAGTGTGAAGTCGAAAAACACTTGCTGAAGATTTAACAGCACACTGTGATTGTGATAAGTTAAGATGGTTTATGTTTTGATGCTGACAACTTGCTTCCTCTTTGTGCTGGAACCAGTCCTGACCTCAGAGCAGTGTCAAGGGGAGAAGCAGCATCTTCCTGTGGCTGGTGGGAGAGAAGCAGTGGGAAAGTCCAGCCGTGGGCAGTCCCATGCAGGATGCTCCTCTGTGTAACTCCCACTGTCCTCCAAGGTTAATTCCACTGCACAGCTGCACTGCTTGGGGCGATAAGGATGCATTAAATAAAAAGGGATCTCCCTCCTTGGGAATCAAATTAGAGCAGTCCAGATCAGGCCAGTTCTTTTATCTCATTCTCACCCCAACAGGAAGTTTAGACACCAGTCCCCAAAGGTCCTTTTCTGGTCAGAAACATCTGCGAGGCACTGAACTGGAGGAGTGTGGGGATAGTGCTGATATCCTGGCTGTTGGGAAGATGGACACTGCTACTCAATGTCTTGGGAGAAAAACAAGGAGGCTGGACTTGCAAACACTGGAGATTGCTTAGAGTCATGGATTAATGCCAAGCGTGAATGGCGGAGTCGCTCCTGAGGAGCAGAGCTGCCAGCAGTAGCACTGTCACTGCAGCACTGTGTTCTCCAGCACGTGGGAGGCCCCCAGTCTTGACCTCTATGCAGAGACCTCAGAATAGAGAAGGAAAAGAAAGAGTACAGCTGAAAGAAAACATATTTGTCTTGTAAAGTTTACTGTCTGAACATGGGTCAGACATGGTGTGTTCAAGAGAGTTCTTGGTTCAGTGTATTCCATAGAGAAAAACAAAAATAACTCCATCAGAAGGTTGAAAATGCAGTATCTGTCTTTGGTGTCTGGGTGGGATTCTCAGCACAGAGCTAATAGGAAAATAGTAAGAGCTGATAAAAAAGAATGACTGTTCATCTGTAACTTGAGTGAGAGGAGTTGATGGTCTCAGTCCAATCGTAATTAGATCAGAGCTCACAGCATGGAAAACCAGCAGTGACCCTGCTACTGCTGCGGCTGGAGCTGGAACAGCTGATGTGGAATGAACTCCCCTGACACAAAACTGCTCCTGAAGTTGGGCTGGGTGCTCAGCTTCCAGCACGAGGCTGTTCCCATCACACAAGCAAAGCAGCTGTACAGCACATCAGCTCTTTGTGTGTTTGTTGGCATCGAGACTTGTAAGACTTTGTTCTTTTCCCTGTATCAGACCTCCAAATCCCTCCAGGGACTGGCTGCATTCACCACGAAATCCTATAGAACTGTCTGGTAGCTGATAGAACTGTCTGGTAGCTGATGTAGCAGAACTTTCCTCCAGTAAGTGGCATAAAAAGTAGCACTGATGAGGTGCCTCTCTCAATTTTTTTTCTGTGTGCACTAAAACCACCTTTTAAAGTTGGTTCTGCCCAAGGTCAGTTGAATATGGCCAGTGCCATAGAAGCCTCTAATGCTTTTTGCAACAATAATGTCTTCATTGTCTATGCAGCTAAATTGCAATCAGTAGAAACCCAGATGTTTGTCTGGAGGGAGACCATGCTGGGGCATTATTTACCTTACAGCTCACACCAGAGATGCAAACAATAGCGCACAGTTATCCTCATTTTGGCATTAATCCCATGAAAACAATGGACCAAATTCATCACTGATAAAACGCCATTGTTTTACTGGAGTCTCACAAGAAGAGACATTGCCTGGTAGAAAGATGGTGTTACCACTCTTCTTGGAGAGGGTGGAAAAAGATTTTGTCTCCTTTGATACCAACACAAATGGTCTTCTAATCTCCACTGGCACACGAGAACAATTATCAGCTTTTCAAACCCAATACATACAAAACAAGACAATAATCGTAAGGTTGCCAAGTGACATCCTTAGATCATTTCCACAGGCTTTTGTTGTCTTCTGTGTCTGGCCAGAATTCCTTTGGGCTCATTGATGTTGCTCTCTGTGCATCCCGTCATTTATTCTGTTCGACAGCCAGCGTCAAACGCTGAGAAATCCAGCAAAGGAAGGCAGAGGTCAGACTTGTGACATCTTCTGAGCTCCGAGTGTTTGTGTAACCCAGCAGGGTTCATTTCCATCAGGGATGGAAAGAGCAGGATCACTGCTGCTGGGAGTGAGGGGGGGAGCGCGGCTGGGAAGGGCTGTGTGCAGGCAGCTCTCTGCTCTGCCTGCAGCTCTCATTCCATACTGGTCTCACTGGTATCCTGGAGTGTCCGTTCTCTTTATGTATTGCTGTTAGAAATTTATCTGTGAAGTAAATGGGTGAAAAGGAGAAGGGAGAACCTGTAGCATCCCAAAGGGAGACACTTCCCAGTGAGCCACTCTTTGTGAGCTCTTCAGTGGTTGCAGCCATGGAGGGAAAGGAGGAAAGACAGTGAGAATGTTTTGGGTGCGTGCTGGAAAACTGATGGAAGCTGCTGGGCCTTCTCTGTATGTGGAAAGATTTTAGAAGCCTGTTTCTGCTCTTCTTCCCAGACTTGTCAACTGATGGATATTCATGGCAGAGGGATCTCAGTCTTTGTGTCCAGTTGAGAAGAAATTGTCCTTTTCTTCTCACTCCCTGGTTAGTTTTCCTCCGTCTCCGTTCTGCCCACAGCACTGTCCCTTGGGAGAGTGTGGCTAAAGTGGATTTGTTGCTGGAGGTGGCATTGTGAGTTCCCTTATCTTGTCATGGCATTGTTGGAACTTTCTGGCCTTTTCTGTACCTTTCAGGAGGAGACACTCTACAGGAATTACTCATAAAGAATTGATTAACTGAGCTAATTGTTCCCCTCATTTCCTAAGTTAAGGCCTGGTATTAAATAAATAGTTATTACCTGCTTCTGATTTGGCAAAAGAGCACTGAGGTAACTCCTGATTTTCATCTCCGTTTCCATGCACATGCTGTGACACTTCCATTTAAACACACTTGCTGGGAACAAAGATGAAACTTTCCTTTATGGAAGTGATAGGAACGTGTTTGTGAATGCCTGGAGTGTGTTTTGAGAGCCAGGCATAGAAGTTATCAGGTACATTCAACATACCAAAAAATCCCACAATGAATAACTCCAAAATATAGATATTTGCTATTCCTTCTCATGGCCCTAAACAGGAGAGGAAGCTGGAGGTTTCCCCTATAGACAAGCATTTAAGGTGACTGAAATACTGCTCCTCTATTTATTTAGTTATTGAGCTACTTATGGTTTGCTGTCTGCACTCCTGATCTAGTCAGGGCCCAGCACATGAGGTAATGGCTCTGTGTGAAGTCAGTTCAGAGCTGTGCACTCTAGCAGAACCTCCCTTGCAGACAGTAAATCACTGTCCCCAGCAGGTTGAGGACAGCTTGGTGAGATAACAGTTCTCTGTGTTCCTGGGGACTCCAGGCCCTGCCTCAATGGAGCCTGGCTGCTGAGTAAACACTCAGGGAAACATTTTTCTTGTCCTACAGAGCTTGCAATCTCAATAGACCAGGAGAAAAGGGGGAAGGAAAACAGAAGCTGCAGTTGCTCAGCAAACCATACTCACCAACCTTGTGGTGGAGCCTGGACCCCAATGCAGTTCCCTGCCTTCTGTGAGCCCAGTACTCATGTACAGGCCCAGGGTTGCTGTTACTGAGTGTTCCTTCACAGGGGTAGCACTGGGGAGACCACAGTGCAGCTCTGCTGTAAGGTCACACAAGTGATGGCCTTATAAAAGGTGGATCTGTCAGGGGAAAAATGAGAACAAACAGTTTTTTCCTGAGCAGTAGATGATCAGGAAAGCAGAAGTAGCTGTTTCACATTACAGAACAATTCCAGACTAGTCATGGCAGTAGCTGGGCTTTTCTCACTGCATTTCACCTGCTATGGAGACCTACAGCTCCTTTGTGACTGTTCTCATTCATTCCAAAATAACTCTGGAAGCTAGAAAGGTGTTTTTTTTTTACTGTAGAACCATTTCTCTGAGCACACACAGTGGTCAGAAGGCTGATTAAGGCAGTGTGAGCATCTCAGCCAGTTACGCAGCCGGAGCTGCTTTCCTGCAATTGGAATTAAGAATCCAGATGATGTGTTCAAGATTTATGGTTTCCACTGGGGTTTGTGCTGCTGACATTTGTTCTGCTTCACACAACGTATTCCATCCTATAATGAACTCTGTCAGGGGAAGAGAAAATAAAGCCATTGTCTCCTGGCAAACTCTGCCTGTGCAGTCACCCTTCAGTGCCAGGCATGAATATGTGAATGTTCCAGAGTATGAGATATAGCTGGGGGCTGCTGAGGTTTTGGGGAAAGGAGAAGGCCTTAGGGTGTGTCAATAAGGGAAGGAGATAAAGGAGCTGGAGGTTACTCACAAAAACAGGTTTTGGCCTGTAGCTAAGGAAGATTGTGAACAGATCGTTCTTTTCCAGATATCTTGACCCCTGGATTCTCTTCTGCAGCCATGTTATTCAGAGAGTGATTCTGTGAGGTCAGAGATTGATTCCAGGTTTTTGTCTTTCTTCAAATACTTAAATTGGCACCAAAATGGGCAGAGGACTGTATTCACCCTCATGATCACAGAGCATCAAGGTGGGCTTTGGTCTTGCTGTCTTGTTCTTCACAGTGGCATAGGCACAACGTCACCCCTGTAACTGGACATGAGGAGCTGGAGTGAAGCTACATCAAGAGAAGCTCAGATTGGGCAGTCAGGGAAGGTTCTTCACCCAGAGGCTGATCAGGCACTGGAACAGGCTCCTGGGGAAGTGGTCACAGCACCAAGCCTCAAGGAGTAGCTGGACAATGCTCTCAGCCAGGTTTAGCTTTAGGTGGTCCTGTGAGGAGCAAGGAGCTGGACTTGGTGATGCTTACGGGTCTCTTCCTGCTTGAGATACTCTGTGATCCGTGAGTCACTGGGATTGTGTGGGAAATGCAGTGAGGAGGGGGAAAGATGCTTCCTGCTGCACAGTGCTCTCCAACAGAGCCATGGAATTTCACCTGCAGACATGGGCACTTAGAAATGCATTGTCCTAAGTAGAGCTGAGGGAACTTGGAGATTGGAAACATTAAAATACCACAGCGAAGGTTGCTCTTGCAGTATTTATGATCAGAGTGAAAGCAGAATGTACTAGAAAGCTTCTGCTGGTGTCTCTTAACTCTTCTCACGAGGTTTCCCATCCTTCATCCTCGAGAGCCTGGGAGAATTTGGATAGACTTCAACTACACACCCAAACTTTGTGTGATTATCTGTACTGAACATCTGACCCTTTTTGAGGTTTGGGCATCTTTGGGCAAATGGAATCTAGCAGAGATAAAATCAGGCTTTATTTTTCATGCCTGAACTTCAAAAGTGCCTGTTTTGGTTAATGAAGCTGTGGCATGCCCGTGGGGGTTGTGTGCCTCTGGGGGTCTCTGAGCAGGGCCAAATCTTTTGCTGAGAGTGGTGCTCCTTGCCAATGTGCTGCCCACTGTTTTTCACAGCTCCATCACTAAACAACTCTGTTTTCTATTCAGATAGAAATGTTCTCCTTGCTTTTATTTCCTGGATATCTTATGGGAATGAATTTTAGCCCACGGTGGTGTTTTCTAACTACTGATTCAGACCCTCTTTTCAGTTGCTGGTCCATTTGTGTTTGTGTTGTGAGGTTTATTATATCTCATTTATATGAGATATAATTTTATTTATTTATTATATTTTCTTTACAAGAAAAGCAGTTCCTCAGCTGCTGAAAAATATTATCCCAAAGGCCTCAATGAAGCTATGAGAAATCAGGATGATTTCTGATTTCTAGCTGAGGATTTAGATTCTCAGTTGGTTTTTTTAATTCCTCAATTTAAATTAAGTGAAACAGTTTAAAGGAAAGTGTTAAATGAACATTAGTGAGTAGTTAGAAATAGCTGTTATGAGTCTTTCTCATCCTTTGTCTGTTATACCAGAGGTCCTGAAATTTTCTGGATGTGCTCATAAATCACAATACTTGCAAAATGTCTTTGCTTCTTGAATTACACCAATGCAAACTCGCTGAGATTGATGGGCCTTTGACCTGCAAGTTGCATAGGTGCTTATGTCACAGTGAAGTGGAGGTGAAATTGGACCTTCTTGATCTGGCAACATTTTTGTCTCCACTTTAAACTGATTTTGTTGTAAGGAAATGACCAGACAAGGTATTGTCCATTATCTGGGATTCAGTGAGCCCTCACTCTGCCTGTGTCTCCTTCTACAGTAGCACAAACAGCCCCAAAGCCTCTGTACTCCAGGAGAAGCTGAGCACATGTGGGGAAAAGAGACTATTGTGTGAGGGGCAGTGTTTTGTGCTTGCTTACACCCCTCTACCTCCCCTGAACCCCACGGAGCTGTTCTGGAGTGCAGAGGGCTGAAAGCAGCATCCTTCCTGCACTGAGTAAACACATCAGGGATGGGACACATGGCAGAGGAGAGGAGAGAAAAGAGCCTAGACTGACAGACAGACAGACAGGGCTCCATAGACAGCCAGACAACAATTATAAATAGCACCCTTTTGAGCTCTGTTTGATGTGTTGCCCAAGGCCAGGTGGAAAATCTTTCCGTTGCTGCCTCTTCAACTAATCGCTTTCCCCTCATTTTTCAATAAAGATTCCAAGTTTGGTCACTTCTTTGGCACATTTGTTTCCCATTAGAATACTTTGTGCTATTTCACTGTGTTATGCTAGATAATTGCTCTAATAACAAACCAAGGGAAAGCTTTTGAACATTTTAGGAAGTAATTTTTTCCCTTATGAAAATTCAGCTAACACTGACAGAGATCTGGGGAATAGCGAAGCAAAGGCAGAGAGAGAGAAAGGGGGAAAGGAATGTATTGACTTTTATTGATGGTATTTCTGCACTTACATGTAAACCACATGCCAAAAATTTAATTGCAGTCCAACTGAATATTTATATAGCACTTTATCACTTTCAAAGCTTTTTAGTGAGTATTGTTCAAGTGAACCTCACAGTATCCTGTGATTAGGGACACAAGGTTATTGTGTTCTGCTGCTGCTGGAGAAGCGAGACAATGTCTTTTTTGACTGGCAAAACGGTTGCAAAGCAAAGATAGGAATTGAAGAGGTCCTCACTCTGCTAAACTTCCCCACTTCCCATATATCAAGGGCATGATTGCTTCAAGTGCCCCAGTAATTGTCCAACTCGGCTTCCGCTCATGGCAGAATGAGTTTTAGCAGAGTAGTGCAGAAGAAAACAATTAGAACATGTTTAGTACTTTCAATAAACTCCCCCTCTGTGTTTGCATACTGCCAAGATGCCTTTCAGAATTTAGTGTGGTCAAGGGGATAGGGAGATAAATAATACAAACCGAGGAAAGGAGGCTTCGGGCTGATTTACTGAAGCCTCTTAGCTAAATTCTTTCCACTCAGACTCTGCTAGAGGTGGAGCTTTTGCTCTGCAATGCCTGTTCATTTCCCATCTTACACAAAAAGCTCCAAGTGCACTAAGGACTCAGACTTTCTGAGATGGAGATGTCTGAGGTCAGAGACAGATGTTGATGAGGGTGCAGGACACACGAGGTGTCCATCTGCCTTGACTGGGTTTGTACTTTCCCATTAATTGAAGCTTCAGTCCCCTGTTTCACAAAGGTGGAAGGATGGCACTTCCCTCCTTTGCAGAATGTTTTTAAATCTAGTCTTGAAAAACAAATAATAAGAGCTGGGTTCATATCTGTTGGCTCCTCACAAAACTAACTTCTGCTCTTGTCTTCAAGCAGGATTTTCACTTATTTATAAGAAGATAATCTTCTGCTAAATTTCACTTATTTGACCTCTGGATTTGGTGCAGATGGCCCAGCTCTGATAGCTCCCCTGCTGTGATTCCATGGCCTAGATTCTGGATTTCCCTGTGAGCCATGGTATCATCCTTCCACTGAGCCAGTCCTGCTGAATCCCAAACACCAGCACAGCAATTGCTCCTGCTGGTCATCCCCCCTTCCTTCCCCAGGGCTTTGTTGGTGCCTGGTTTTGGTTTCTCTCTCTGTTGGCATTGAGTTCTCCTCAGCATGGCAGCTGCTGGGTTACACTGCCTTGATCCTGGTCTGAGAGAAGATGGAGAGGCAGTAAAAGTCATGTGTCTCTCCCCTTTTTTCCTTCTCCTTTCTGGGAAGCTGTTTGGATGTTGCAGTACCTGTGGCAGGAGATGCTGAATCCATGGGTAAAAGGGGCACTGCAGCCTTTAGCCACTTCTCTTCTCCAAATTCCTGAGCAGCTGACAATCGTTTGATGACAGCCCCAGAGAGTTAATGAACTAAAAGGGCTGCGGGTTATCTGTTCCCAGAGATTGGGGAGCATGAATTAAATGGTCTTTTGGAAGATGGGAAATAATTATTCTTCTGCTTCAAAGCCATGTCCAATTGAATGATGTCGCCAGCCCGAATCAGCAATCACAATCTCTGATGAAGACCCATTAAACAGATTGGGCTGAGTAATGCACAGGAAAAAATGTCAGGAGCATCTTTAATTCTGAGTCTCTCAACCCTACAATGGTATTTTTTTCTTTCTTTTCTTTTCTTTTCTTTTATTTTATTTTTTTTAAGAAACTCTTTCAGTGCCTCGAGCTTTTCTACCTCAGCACTTCCAAGCTGGAAATAACTAGGAATGCATTTCTGCACCATCCCTGATGGAAAGGCAAGGATGTGAGTAGCCAAGTTTCCTGGGGTATCATCTGGGATATCTGAAGGGTATTGTTTAGGATATGTGAAGGAAAGAAACCTTTTGGGAAAAGGCTTGGGCAAGACCAGTTGGCAGTCCCTTCTCTGAGACATTGTTCTCTAGGTCACTTCCTTCTGGCAGGGGATGGGAAGGAGGGGGCTTCCCCAGAGCCAACGCTTTCATATACTTTAAGAGGAGGGAGAGTGTTGAGTGATCCTTACTGAAAGAAAGACACATTCTTCTGTACTTTAGCTATTGCAAAAGTGACATAATGAAGTCAAACATTAGGGCATGATCATTAGGGGAATTCATTAGGAACGCTTGGCTGTACAGTGAAGTCAGTTGGAAGTTATGAACTATAACTCCTTAGTGTTATTGGAGAGAGGAAAATCTTATTGCAGTGGTTTGCTTTTTCACCACATGAGCTGCAACTTGAGGGATGTTGCAGCAAAGGTAAACTTTGCTACTTGGTGCATGTGCCAGAGAAGCAGCTCCTTAGGTTGGGCTGCAGGTGAACTTACTGGATGAAGTCCAGCATCTCTTCCAGAGGACACCAAGTTACAGAAGTAATGAAAGGAGACTGAGAAAGGCCCTTATTTTGGAATAAAGGAGTTGTCACTGGGATCTGTCTGGTTCCCTAGTGTGGCCCTTACTACTTGTATAATCTGCCTCCCCGTTAGACCTCATCTTAATCCCTCACGGATCAAACTTGTTACATCACAATATTCCCAAAGCAAATCTGGAGGAGGCAATGGCACATATGTTTTGCAGAGATGGAGCAAAACCCCAAATGTTTTAGGGCTGTACTAAACAGCAACCCTGGACTGTTTCTGAGTATGTAGCCCTGGGGTTGTGTGAGGATGCTGAGAAGGAGCTGTAGCCCCACCTGGAGCATCATCACTCCAAGGCCCTCACACCTGGCTGGGTTTCAGCATCCCAACTTTGCTCAGCAGCCTGTCATGTCTCATCTGGACCAACCTCACTGGCAACAGTGAAAAGACATCACTGAGGCAATTTACCTTAAAGGAGACATCCAAAACAGGTCAGATGGTCTGGAAATGCCAGTTTCTTTCCATTTATGATAAAATGGAATTAAGTTTATTGTCTCACCTATAGTGATCCAACAGCAATAGAATATACTTAACCTCTAATCTCAGAGGTATAATTCATTCTCCTACTCTTCTCACAGACACCCCAATATTTCCAACTGTCACAGATGTAAAGTCTGAAAATATGGCCTGAGTGGTGTTTGCCTGATTGTGCAGCCTGTCTGAAACATAAACTTCAACAAATGCAAACCACAGCCCTGCCACTGGAGACCAGATAACAGAGATGTGTGTATGGCAGGACCATGCCTGGAACTTGGCTTGGCTTGGCTTCAGCCCAGGGGCAGTGAGGGGATCTCCACATTCACTGGTAAAATACCATGTCCTTAATGCCAGTAGTGCATTGTCCACATAAAACCTGAGGGAATGTCATTGGAAGAAAAATGAGTAGGAGTTGAGCTCAGGAGTGTTCCCTCAGGTCTGGAACCCTGTTATGGGCAAATTGCACACTGTGAACACCACGGTGCTCTCTGTCCTGGGTGTTGAGGAATTACCATTTGAGGCCCATTAGCCAAGATTTATTTATTGAAGGACCAAAACCCACTAACGCCCCACATATCCATGGATCAGCCCTTCAGATCTCCCACTCAGGGCTCAGAGGAACTGCAGGTGGGCTCAGCAGCTGATGCAGCACAGCAAGGAAGGGCTTCACAACAGAAATGTTTGTAACCCCTGAAAAATACCCTGGGAGAGCACAGAAATCATCTGGGGACTTTGAGTCAGCATTGGCTACTCTGGTGCTGGTGACTGATAGGGATCAGAGCCCGTTGTCCTCTCTGGGGTGTGATGTGTGTGGAGAAGTCCTGTGTCCACCCGGATGTGGGCACGTTCCAGCTCCAGAGCAAACAATGCCTGCTTGTTTTGCCCAGCAGGTTAGAACGCTGCTGTGGAGGCTGTGTCATGGTGTTGGAATGTGATTCGGTGTGAAAGACTAGGCCGTGTTTTACAGGGGTGTCATGCAGGGCCCGGCTGGGGATGGGAGGGGAAGGCTGCAGGGCACGTATTCCATGTGCAGGAACACTTCTTTCAGCCTCTCTGTGTGTGGAAGGTTTGTCTTCTAGCCTGTCATGTCATTTTTAAATCTCTGGTGGGGTTATCCACTCTTCTCTACTTTGCCCTTTGACATGCACTAGCTGAAAATTAGATCTGTAGTTAGCTGAGAAGTTACCAGTGCCAGAAAACATCATTCCATGACCCCCTTTGAGTATGATGCTCCTGGGAATACCCCTTGAGATTGGTATGACTGTAATAATCAGAAAAAAACCCCAGGGGTAAAGCAGGGAAAAAAACCAAATTCCTTATAGAAACATCTTTTGCAAGCAGCTAAATCCAAAGAAACCTCTTCTACCTCTGAAACTGAAATGACAATTCATGCTTGTCCTGATACCAGGCCTTTCCCAGACATTGTCACAGTTGGGTACAGAGCATGAGCTGAACTGTGACCTCCCCCGAAATGACTTCATATGGTTTGAGAAATAAAGACGACAGGGACACTGAGGAATGACTGCTGTGTTCTTCTCTGGTGGGTTGGGTAGGATTTGGTCTGATGGCCTCCCTGCAAAGAGGAACAGTCAAGGGTTTGGACCAATTTGTCCACCAGTCATCCTCGCCAGCCCTGTGTAGCTGGGTAAAATTCACTGGGGTTAATGGGATGCATTCCTCAATGTGGTTGGATGGAAAATTTGGAGATGCTGGAAAACTGCCTTGTGCTAAGCTGGAGTGAAAAATCCTGAAAAATGTGATGTGCTGACAGGCTAAGAGGAAAAAATGTTAAATTTTGCTCAGTTGAAATGTTTTGTTTTGTATCTCTATGTAAAGCTGAGAAAAAGGGGAAGAATCAAAATGAAACATTTCAAAATTTAATTAAACAGCACAGAAAGCTCATTTGAACAGAAAGCAAATGTTCAGTGACTGTTCAAGCAGCATGTTTTGCTTAGTTGGGATTTTTTTTTCCACAAATATTTTTTTTTCTTTTTTTTCCCTTGTGTCTGGAAATTTAGTGACACCAAACCATTCCTAGAGAAAAGGTTTTGGTTTGGACGAATCTAAGTTTTTCAACAGCAACATATTTTGTGAGAAAATTCCCTGCTGCTTCTGCTCATCAATAAAGTTGATGAGTTTAACCAGTCTCATGGCTGGCTGGGGGAAAAAAAGATCCCCCAGTTAGTGAAGTGGATAAATAACTTGGCACAAAGTCCTTCTCTGTTGACTCAGTTTACTTTGTGGACCCGGGCACGATTGTCATAATAAATTAAAGCATGAACATTCCCATTTGTCACTTCACCACTTCCTTTTGCTGCCTTCCAACATGTGGTAAAACCATTAGTTTTAACAGAGAGAAAAGAGCAGAGAGGGGCAAAGAATAGTGCTGGAATTACAGGGAGAGAGGAGAGGATTTGCAGGGTGCAGTGGAGGCATTGCTGAAGCAGCTCCAGTTGTGCATTTATGGGACATAGTCTTATCAAAGCCATTGGGGTTTGTCATCTCCCTCTGCAGATATAAGGGACATTGTGGTTCTTCCAGGGGTCACTATCAACACCTTCCAAATGCTTAGTGTGGCCCCAAATCTAAGGGTAGGGGAAGACTCCTCTGGGTCATGCCATGTCCCAGGATTTAAATGAGCTGTGTCCTGCACTCTCTAGTGTTCCTTGCTGTCTCCTCAGCTCTGCACAACTTCTCTTCGCTTTCCCGTGCCATCCTCAGTGGGAATTTCCTAAAGCTAAAGGAGGACGTGTTCAGCTCAGGCCCCTTGTTGACAAGGTGAGAACAGATTAATGGCCATCCCATCCCACCTGGCCTACTGGGCTTTCTGGGGAATCCCCCTCTGAAGGGAGCCTGCAGGAACAGAGGGTTTCAGCTCTAAAGAGGAGCAGAGGTCACATTCACAAAGGGAGAAGGGTGCAGAGGGGGTGTTTATGTGTGCTGGGAAGCTTGGAAGAATGTAAGTCTGGGATTTGAAAGCATCCTACTCCTGAATTATGATTATTTATTGTCATTGTAGTGCCTAAAGGCCCAGCCTCGTTGTGCTGAGGACTCTGCAGACACAAAATGAAGGCACAGCCCCTGCCTTGAAGGTGAGTGAGGAAAACCTCCCTAAAGGGGGCTGGGAACAGGTGTGGCACATATCCATCAACCTGATGAAGCTGTTTACAGGGTGTGTGTAAGTGTGGGCAAGTGGAAGAGAAACAGCAGGAGAAGGAGAAAGTTGGATGTCAGATTTCATCTCCCTGGCTCCCCTTCTAAAGTGAAGAAGGGGCTTCACCTTTTTGTATTAATTATTTTTATTCTCATCTTTCTTCTCCGGTAATGATTATCCACAGGTAAGATAAGAATTAACAGAGCATTTTTAGTGGTTTTGCTAAAAATCTGGATGCTGAAAGACATGATTCAATAATTTATTCGCTATCTTTATGCAAGTCAATTCTACTTAGACTTTTCTGAAAGGTAATTCAGTACCTAGACCCCAAAATCACTCTTTAAAAATATAATGCTTTTGATCTTTTAGTGCTTCAGTTTTACTTAGTCTGTGTGGATAGGAAAGCAAAGGAGTAAAGAAAGAAGTTTTTGCATGAGCAGCAGGTTTAGTGAAGCCTGGTGTCCCCATGGACTTGTATCTTCTGTCTTACCACTCAGCCAGCTCATGGCATTCCTTTCCAGCACCCAGGACAAGGCATGGAATGTGTTATTTGGAGCTTTTGGGTCCTGCTGCTGCTCCTGCCAGGGAAACTGCTGGGTTTTCAATGCCTTTCCTTCATTTGGAAACTCATTTGAAACCTCTGCCCCTCGATGAGGTTTGTCCAAGACCGAACTGTGGGCCCCAAAGTTGTGACATCAACATCACACAGAAGGTGGGATTTTTAGGGGGAGTTGGGTTTGTATAGGGACTCACTTCGCTCCTGGAAACCTGGGGATAAAAACTTCAAGATATTGAAGAATGCTGTGCTTGTTATGGGTTAATGAAATAATGAAGCTCATACAAGAGGGGAACAGAGTATTTTGCACCTTGGTGGGACATGGTGGCTCTTGAGTACTTCAACAGAAAAAGGAGAAGGAGAAAAATGTATAATTTTTTTTCTTTTAGTTCTTAGAACAATCACCAACAAGAAGAAACTTAGCTATTCTTAGTTTCATCTCAGGGCTCTGCATAATCTTTCCTTCTGAATTATGGAATATGATAGCTTTTATTAAATCCATTACAATTACAGCCTCTCTGCTGCACAGATTTAGAATATGGAATAACTAGGGTGCATAATTTCAAATAAATATTTAAGATTTTGATGCGTGATACAGTTTTAGACTCTTAGGAGATTGAATTATATTTCAATAGGGCTGTTTTCTTCTAATTCACACAAACTTTCTCTCCAGCTACTTTATAGTGCTGGATACCATTAAGAAAAGAACTTAGTTTTGGGGAAAAGATCAGGGCTGGTGCTGTTTGCTCAAGAATTTGTCTGTGGTGGGGATTTCGGTCTTCTGTAAAGTAGCCGGACGAGAGAAGTCATAAACATTTGTTTTAAAAGTTTGGACTAATGTTAAAATGAGCACGCAATGGGGAAAATTACAAATAAAAATTTTGTCAAAAGATTAGTAAGTACAACATTCAGACAAGGTGATATTGCAGAATTGGGATTGTGTCTCTTTGCAGGGGGCCCAGGAGTAACAGGAGAACGGGGAGTCTGAACGTGGCTCTTGCTCTGGAGCTCCAGCAAGTGGCTGGTGGTGGGTTCTCCCTCCCTGCTCTGCAGTGCCTTGGCTTTGTGGTGGTTGCTTCCCAAACCCCACTAACGGTAGAAATACCTGATCCCCACAGGAGTAAGGACAAGGACAGTCAGAAACTCTCAGAGGAGGCCGGCAGGGACAGCTCACCTTGCAGGTGTCCAGGCATGTGGCACAGGAGCTCCTGAAGGGCCACAACCTCATCACCTCTTTGAGGTGATGGGTGGCAATTTCTGAGCATGAGGCCAAGAGGGAACACCCCATGTGGATGACTCCATACTCCTCCTTTGTGTTCCCCACACCTGCTCCCTCTTCTCTTCCGCTCTCTCCACCCACCCTCCAAGAAGATGCTCTGGGTGTTGGCTTTGCTCAGCTGCCAGTGCTCTGTGGAGACGTGTTAATTATGACTGGCAGCTTTTAAAAGCCCTGTTTCAACACCTTGCTGTCACCACACCTCATACTTCAGCGGCTTAGCACATGTTCCAAGGTGTTTAAAGAGCTTCCGTGAAGCCCTTTTCCATGCACCAACCTCTTGCCAGGAGCAGTAGCGCTCCTGACCACACTTTTCTGGCTGCGACCTTGTTGGTGTTTGCCTAAGACATGTAAATGAGCAGCACAGTCGTTAGCGAGAGAAATGTGTAATGTTTTCCATTGTGTGGCAGACTTAGAGCTGACAAGAGCCCAGCTCGTGTTCCAAAGTCTAAAGCAGTTGGCAGGTTTCTCAGTACCAGTTTTTTATGCCCCCGAGTGGGTCATGGAGCGGAAAAGGGGGTGGAGAGGGAAGGAGAGGGAGGAATGTGTGTGGACGTGTGGTGGGGGGAGAGTTAGCAGCAGAGAAGGGCCATTTGCAAGCCACCAGCTCCGAATGTCACTCGCTGGGCCTTGTGGTGGTGCTGAAGGGCCCGTAGGAGCGTTTGATTGACTCGAGGCTTGATGCTGCTTGCCACTTACCAGCACTTGTCTTTGCTCATTAGCAGGGGGATTGTGGGCAAATATTTAGATATTCAAGAGAGGAAATGTTAATCTTTGCAGTGTTCACTGAATATTTAAATGAGGCAGCAGGCAGTTCTGCTCTGAGTTTGACCTAGACTTTTAGTGCTGAGCAAATGCCTCAGTCTTGGGATGAATTTAGTCCTGTACCTCCCTGCTCTTAGGGTTAGGGTCATGGGGGTGGAGTCCAGATCCTCTCAGAAAAGGCAGCACAGTCAGTCTGCACAAGCCCAGCTAAATGTAAATGGCCCAGGAGCCTTGATCTGGCCAGTTTTAGGCACAGAGAAGTGTAGCCCCCATGGAGTCAGAGGGGCATTGGCTTGTTGCAGACACTGCTCTAGGGAGGAGATGGCCTTGCACTGGAGGTTGAAGGTAACAATGGCTGGTGGACTGGGCTCTTGGGGTGCTCTGTTTGATAGAAAATGAGGACAATAAGGACATTTCCTTGGGGTTTGGACAGGCAGCTCTCCCAAATAAGTGTTAATTAAGGACTTCAGGTATTTGGAGATGAGCATGGCATTAGACCACCTGTGTTGGAGTATGGATTCAGGTGGATTAGTCTGCATTGACACACTTGAAGCAGGTAATTAAAGTGTCTTGCACCACATTAATACCCAGAACTTTTCTCTGTATTTGCTCTAAATTGGCATAATTTCAGTTTTCTTTCTTCATTTTTCCATTGCTACCTTCCAGCATTATTCTAGACAACAAACATGGAGGCAGCAAAATCGAATTGCAGAATGTTGCAGCATTGTAGGAGATGAATGTTGAAGTAGCAGTTCCCAATATCAGCACTTGAATCTTGATTACTTTATACCAGAATCAGATCAGGAATTTTCTGTGTAAGATGTATATACTTTGGGATATTTAACATCTACTTTAGTTCCTTAGAGAAAACTCTAGACTGGGAGTTAAGAGAATTATATTATTATTATTATTATTATTATATGGGGTTAAAAGACAAATATATCCATATACAACTTCATAGAGGGGCCAAGAGAATTAAATCTGGCAGCTGCTTATTTAATTCAATCTTTAAAGGAATATAACCTAAAATGAACATGGTATCACCTTTAACAGGAGTAGGTGAGTTCAGAACCTGCCACGTGCTCAGCATCTACCCTGACCTGGCTGTATTTCTGAGTTTCACAGCCTCTATATTTGAGGCAATTCAGTTAACCTGGAATTATTTTCATTGAATTTTATTCAGTTACAGCAAAATTACTGAGGAAATTATTTACTTATTCCTAAATACAGTCACTGGCTACATCCTGACAGGATGAAGTGAAAAACATTTATATAGATTTTATTATTGATGGAGTTCCTAAACACAGTTTATGTTTTCTGACTCTCTTATTCCAGTAGCTGCTAGTCAATTAAATATTTCTCCAGTAAATTTGAGGCTTAGAGAATCACTTGGGATTTGTAGAACTCCTTTTAGTGGGAATTAAAAGCCAGTTACTGTAGGTTTAGGCACATCTGACAGTTCCAACCCTCTTTCATAGCTGTGCCTTCCTACCTGGGATCTCTTCCTGTTTTTTCCTTGGGCAATTTTTCTTTTTGTCTTTATTAGTCTTTTTCTTTCTGTCATTGCATTGCTCTGGGGAGGACAGCCAGTCCTTGTTCCACTCTCCATTTGACCTTCACTTGAGGCTGGGGGTCAGGATTGCAAGGCATGGTTTTGTTCCACATGGGCCGGTTATCCCCTGGGAATGAGAGGCACAGAGAGCTCACTGGAGCCAGCAGACAGCAGTGATTTTAGTCACAGCCACAGCTTTTAATCACACCCCTGCACACAGACTGGCAGGCTGGTGGTGGTAGATGGAGATCCCAAGTTTCTCCCATCTGCTTTTACCGTTTTGTCTTTTTTGGGTTGGCAGAGCAGTTCCATGTGCTCAGGAAATGGCTGCGTGTGTTGGATTTGTGCAATGTCCTCTCTGAGCTGCTTTCATTGTCAGACTTCTGTGCTGCTGCTGCTCCTGACTCAGGCTGGCACGGTGCTCCGAGAGCCCTGGCTCGTGGCTCTGTGCAGATATAGGGCACTCGCTGCTCTAGGGGCTGCCAGAGCTGGGCGAGAGCAGCCCGGCCCTGCTGCGCCCGCATTGTCAGCTGCACTCAGAGCATCACACCCAGCCACGAGAGCTCCTGGGACTGCTGCTTCCACCGATCCACTCACAGCTTTCCCTCCTCCTTCCTCTCCTCTGCCTGCAGCTGCTAGCACTGCAATGCTGGGACTCGGAGCAACAGGAAAACAGCCCTGGAAGAGTCCAACACCAAACAAATTCTCACTACTGGAGTGCAGCTCCTGCACAGAAGCAGCCTCATCTTTGCACTACACGAGAGTTGTTCTCCAGTTGCTGAGACACCTTCCACTAGACCAGGCATTTGAATTTAATCATTATAGTCTTTTCTACATTCTTCCCTCCCATTTAAGATCTGTGTCTCAGCTGCGAGTGCCAGACTGGAAATCTTAATTCAGAAAGCAGCTGAGACTGCACAGTCACAGAAAGTTTAATCTCTGTCACTTCTTGAATTCTACCTTTGATGATTCAAATATAAAATGAGTTCCCTTATACTTTTTAGAAGCTGGTGTGAAACAGATCTAACTTTTTTACTTGCTGCTATCTAGAGAAGTTTGTCTGATAAAACATTGTCACCAGGCTGAGACAGTTGGTGCTGTTCAGCTTGGAGAGGTTTGTGTGGAGATCTCACAGCACCTTCCAGGATCTGAAGGGGCTACAGGGAGGTCTGAGAGGGACTGTTTTCCTGAGGAACTGTAGTGACAAGGGGGAATGGCTTCAAAGTGAAAAAGGGGAAATTTAGGTGAGATATTAAGAAGAAATGATTCTCTGTGAAAGGGGTGAGGCCCTGGCACAGGGTGCCCAGAGCAGCTGTGGCTGCCCCTGGATCCCTGGAAGTGTCCAAGGCCAGGCTGGACAGGGCTTGGAGCAGCCTGGGACAGTGGAAGATGTCCCTGCCCATGGCAGGGGGGTGGGATGAGATGGCTTTAAGGTCCCTTCAACCCAAATGATTCCATGATTGATTTGGACAGGCAGTAACGTGCTAGGGCAGATGCAATGTTGGCTTGAAGACCCATTTACAGAGGCAGGATGGATTCTGTGCTGCTGGAACTATTCTTCTTCCCAAAGGAATTTACATTCCCTTTAGCCCTCACTGCTGACTTCCCAATAGGAATTATTGCATGGACTTTTACACAACAGTGAATGTCAGTCCATGTGGAGAGACTCCTGTCCCCAGGATTGTTCCTCTCCTGTTTTTTCCCTACATTATGCTGTTGTTGGCTCATTGGTTTTGGGCTTTGCTGTTGTTGGGTTTGGTTTTGTTACTTTACAAAAAGAAAAAAAAAAAAAAAACTTATAAAAAAAATGAACCTTCCCTTCATCCCCAACCGAACTCAGAAGCCAGAAACAAAGCAGGCAGTTTGTGATCCTTGATTGCATGTGGCAGGAAGAAAATATTGAACTGAGTTTCCAGTGTGAGCCATTGTGAACTTGAAAGGGATGTCGTCAAGTAATTTGATTTTCCCACAAAGTGTTGCAACCTTCCAAAGAGAGGAGAGTGTCTTTTTGGTGTGGTGTATGCCAGGCTCCAGGAAGGAAAATGCTGCTGAGGGAGCGCCAGCTGGCTGTGATCCCAACCTCCCTTCCCAAAGCCCAGGCCATGGCATCAGCAAGGCTGGCACGGGAGTGAAAACAAAAGAAACTCGGTGTCTTGACTGCAGGCTCCCTTTGGAGCAGCTCCCATGTGAGGGAGGGGATGGCAGATGAGGAGGTGGGTGAAAAAAATATTTTCCCAAGTAAAAACCATAGTAAAAGAAAAGGCCAGTGTAGCAAGTTGTTGACAAAATATGGGGTTCTGTGGAAATCCAAGACTCTGGGGAGCAGTCAGTCTCAGTGAGAGATTTCAGCAGGAAAAGTCTAAATCCTTAATTTTTACAAGTAGCAGAATGGTAAATGTTAGCAGTGTTGAAACATATTGATAATAATTCTATTTCAGGTTTTTTATGGGATGGTAAATTTCTAATTCTAAGATGGAAACGTTCCATTTGTTTGTATTGTATTTATTATTATGTCAATATTAAATCCAGTAAAAACATAACTTTTGATATCAAAATGAAACCTTTGAGCTCTATTGGAAAAGATGTCGTTTCCTCAGGGTTGCTGGATTTGGGTAATTCTCAGTTTTCAGTTTCAGGTTCTGGTTCAGTGCAGTTAAGGAGTTTATTTCTTTGATTATGAAGATTCCTATGGAAACTGCTTCCAGACCAGTTTAACCAAAGTCTGCTTTGGAAGCATTTTAACTGTGAAGACACAATTTTATCTTTCTATGTATTTTAGAACAAGAAGAGGACCTATATAAAATACGTATAAAACACTTGGGTTGTAGTGTGAGGGTCACATTACCTGGGATACAGCCCCATCCACCCTCTGTGGAAGGAAACAGCTTTGTGGGAGGGAAATGCTCCTGTTTTGTCTGGAATACTTATTAGGAATGCATAGGAAGGATGAAACATGTCCCAGAATTCCTTGAGGTTCTCAGGAGCAGGAGGTACATCAAGGAGTTAAATGTATATTTTGAATCCCTGGAGAAGGAAAGGAGGCAGTCAAAGGGAAGAGGAAAATTCCAGAGCAGTTCAATATTCCTTTGCTCCATCTTTCTTCTTTTGCAGTAAATGCTTGCAGCAGTTCCTGCTGCAAACTTTTCAGGTAATAAAGGTGAGGCACTTGGGTGCCAAGAAGTGGGAGTATGGATGGATTACATGGATCACATCCAAGAGCTATAGAGAAATAAAAGATCCAAGGTATGACTTAAACAAGCACCCTCAATGAGGTTTACTAGTGGTTTACTAGAGGCAGTTTTTTCTAGCTCTTCAAGTAATAATCAAAATTGTAATTTCTAAAAGTTTTGTTTGGGTTGCTTGGTTTTTTTTTTTCTTTTTCATTTTTGGCAAACTTTTTGCAGTCAAGAGAAGGCAGGATTGGGCCAGACAGGATTGTACTGAGCTGTACAGTTGAGTGCTGTGTGTTGCCTTGGAAATTACTGACTCCTGGGCTATATTTCAGTACCTGGTAACTAAAAATGGCTTTGTGGTCAGAATGCCATTGATATTTGTTTCAGAGGTAGTAGGTATTGGCAGATGCCCAATAAAAGGCAGAACAATTCTTTTATCTGTCAAGGAGACAGGATGGTGGGTTTTAGGACTGCTGCCTTGTTTTATGATGTAGATGCCCACATCTGTTAATTCTATTCTTAATTACCTATATCAGTCTGGGTTTGCTGCTTTTGTTTGATGCTGTTTTATCTGCAATTGCCTATTTACTTTTATTTTTTTGGAAAGCTAAAGATGTAAGAGAGCTCTTGGAGTCAGTCTTTATTGTCTGCCAGTGCAGTTCCTGGTGACCCTGACCTGCATCAAGAGATTGTGCCCAGGCAATAATTAGTGTGGCACAAGAACCCCTGCGTGGACCTGCTGATCACTCCAACATCTCACAGGGCTTCCTTTGCTTCCAGGGGAGCTGAGCAGAGAGGAGGAATCAACAGGCCTTTCCTACTGCCTTTGCTCTCTGCTCTGTTCTCAGGCCATCCAGATTTGTTTGTGAAATACATCCTGGTGTTTCATTCCTGCTGGGCTTTTGTTTAGGGTCAGGTGTGCCCTAAGCCCCCTGCTCAAGAAGGAGCACCTGCAGAAGGACCAACTCATGCTGTTTTCTCCTTTGTGCTTGCAGGATGTTGGTCCTGTCCCACGTGGGGTTTGTGGTGAGGAGACCCCATCTCTTTTACCTTGGAAAGCAAAGGGAGCTCCCCGGTGGTGCGAGGGCTCATGCCCCTGCTCCTGCTGGGATCGAGGTGTGGTGTTTCTCCTGGTGTGTCACTGGGGTTTATGGCCCTGCAGTGACGCAACCCTGCAACGTGCAGGCTTGGAAGATACGATCAAGACAAACTGAGATCTTGGAGCTCAGGCCCCAACAAGCAGCTGATGATCCTGATCACCTGAAGGGCAGAGAATGCTGTGCTTGCACACACCCTCTTAACGAGTGCACACTCTCTGAAATTTACATTTTCCTTGCAAATTGGTCCTGAAATGGCTCTGAATCCAGTTCAAAATGACCTTGGGTCTCTGGCTCATGAATTGTTTGTAGCTGGGAGTGGATTCACCTGCAAATGTGGGTGTAAAAATGTCACATCTCCAAGAACTAACCCAGAAATATCTACAAGTGTCACGGGAGACATTATCAGCTCTTTGTTTCTTTCCCTTGACTTCTTACCTTTATTTCATGAATCTCTGAAGCTGTTTTGGGAATCCTAATCCCCAGAAAGGGAGAGGGAGCAGTGCTGGAGGGAGCAAGTGGAGTGAGCACTCGCATGGCGCGAGGACCACTGGCCACGCCGACCTGTCAGATCCTGGCACCTGGCACAGGACCTGGCTGCTGGACGGGTCAGGACATGTTTGGCTGGGCCTGTGACTGTGTGCCAGACATCCCCCAGCCCTGTCTCCATGTATCCCTGCATTTCCACATTCCTTCCTCTTTCCATGTAGACATCTTCCTGGGCCTGTGTTTCCCCTCTCCCTTCCCTCAGACATCACTGCAGCGTGTGCATTATTCTCAAATAAGAATGATCTTTTTCTGATAATTCCCTGCCAGAGAGAGAAACTTTTTTTGTTCTGTTTTTTTCTAGTCCCACATTTCCTCATGCTTCCTTTTCTGCTTTCCTTTATCAACCCTCTGCTCCTTTTCCCTGGCTCTCCTGATCTGAGCACATTACTCCCGTTAAAACCAACGGCTTTTTACCTGCTATTGGGAGAGCTGTTCTCTCCTGTCCTTTGCTCTTTGGCAGGCCCTGAACTTTGCTATTTCCTGTGGTGTTTGATAAGTCTGGAAACTCCTTTGGTGAGCACTGGAGTAGCACAGGACTCTCCTGCTCCATGTGTTTGAGTGGATTCTCATAGCTCCTCTTGGATCATCACATCTACACACTGTCACAGTTCAGTCCTGAGAGCCCTGCTGAGCTTTCACTGAACATCCAGCTACATATTACGGGTATGAAGCAGCTTTTATTAGGGAAGGATGTGCCAGGGAAAACCTTGCAGTGAAGATTTCCCCGTAGGAATGCACACTGCATCCTATTTTCAGTGGATGTAAGAGGTGGTTCTTCCCTTATACCTACTTCTCATGAAAGCTGAACAAATACTGCATTTTTAATCCCTTCTCTGGGTAGAAGCTCTGGTGAGGCAGGTGATTGAACCTTAGTGGTGTTTGCTCCAAAACACCAAATCAGCAGGTGCTGGATGATCCCTAAACACTGCCCGTGTGCTTTGTGGAATAAAGACTCTGAAGAAAGGAGAAGGAAAAAAGCAGCTCTATTTCCTTATTGCCACTGAATTCAGAAGAAAACAAAAGGGTTTAGTTTGTTGAAGAAAAGCAAGGCCAGCTTCAGCAATGTCTATGAATACAGAAATATGTTTCAGTGTTGGTATTTTTGTATCGTGTATGTGATATATTTTTATAGAGTTTTGGACTTACTTTATTTACATATATTATAACCTCCCTACTGAGTAAACAAGAGATGCCCAGCTAAGCAAACAAGCCCCAGGGTGATGGGAGAGGGAGAGAGAAAGGAGAGGAATAGCAAGAGGGAAAGGAAAAGAGAGGTGGCAATAGGAAAAGGGTAAACAGACAAGCACTAATTAAGGCCTTCATCACAAGCAGGGAGATGTGCGAGGCTGACAGTCAGTCAAGCAGATAAGGGAAGATGAGTTAAAATCTAGCCCCAGGTTTTGAAGGCCTCGGGGCCCTGGCAGACAAGAGCACAGTGAAGCACAGGAAGCCACTGAAAG
Source organism: Peucedramus taeniatus (assembly GCA_013400575.1). Lineage (NCBI taxonomy): Eukaryota > Metazoa > Chordata > Aves > Passeriformes > Fringillidae > Peucedramus > Peucedramus taeniatus. The sequence continues at coordinate 298,936 of WBNO01008112.1, read as the reverse complement.
GTCATTTGCATGAAATGATGTTCAGGATCTTTGCTTTTGTTGTTGCCCTGATGGCTTTAACCCGTTCCTGGCACAGGAAACACGCAGAGCTAAGACACTGCACGTGGCTGGAAGGCTCCTTTTGGTGGCCTTTCAGGGACCACTTCTCCAGGGAATATGTGGGGAGGGAGAGAGGGCTTGTTTCCCACTGAGGATAAGGGGAGCTGAAATTCCTTGGCAAGGGATGGCCTCGCTCTCCAGCAGAGCATGAAAGGGAGAAATCATCAGAACAGGAGACTCTGGGCATGAAATGAGCCACAAGCTTGACAGGCTGAGGGAAGGTGCAGTGACCTGCATTGATCAAAAACATTCAGATATTCGAGACTTTGAGTTTTGTGCATCTTTCCAAGAGCTCTGGACACAAATCGAGGTTTCCATTCTGGAGCGATGTCAGAACCTATCGTCGCTCGCCCTTGCTGTGGTGTCACAAACATGTCATCACTGTCAGGAGACTGTGCAGGTGGCTCCTGTCTGCCCCTTCAGCTGCGATTGAAAATACATCCCAAATTTTTTGCTTAGCAAAGAATGGGCAAATTGTAGTTGCAATCTCTTCTCCCTGAGCTGCTCCAGGAAACAAAATCTTGCTCAGCTCTTGAAGGGAATTCTGACACTCTAATTATTGTTATATGTTCTCAATGTGCTTAGTCATTTAGGCAGGTTGTAATTCTTAGTGACACGGCAAGAGAAACAATCACAGAAGTGCTCCCCACTTCGGAACAGTCAGGCAGCCTCGCACGCTTCTTTCCAACCCCCACTTGTGTTGAGACTTTTTGGAAGTCACAGTCGTTACTCTTCTGCTTTTCCTTCTGAGACAAAAGCTGGTTAGAGCCAAGTTGAGTAGATTAAATGGGGATCTGGGCTATTGGACTTCTGGGTTCTGCTCCAAACCACGGCCACTTCATTACTGCCTGACCTTCGCCAGCTCATGTCAACTCCCTGAGTAATGTATCCCTCTGTCACAGCAGGGCAATAAGCTGTACTTGCTTCCAGGCCTGAAGATGATTGGAATGATTGTCTCTGGGATCCTTGGGTTGCTCTGGGATCCTTGGGTGGAAGGGCTGGTGAAGGTAAAGCAGTGGTTAACAGCAGAGCAGTCAGTGGTGAGGCTGGAAGTTCAAACTCCAGGCTTGAGGCCAAACCATGTTGGGAATCCAGTGAGGTCTTGAGAGATGTCAGCCTGTTAAAATGTCAGATGTCACAAGGGAAATCTCACTGAGGATTTCCAGTGGGGTGAGCTCCATTCAGATAATTTTCAGGTACAACCCCCTTTCAGTTTCGTGTCAGAGCTGGAAGATTCAAATCTGAAGTCCACCTTAGACCAAGGCTGAACAGACCAGGGGTGTTTTGGTTGGCAAGCTCCTGGGTTTTCCCACTAGAACCAGTGCTGTCCAAACCAACCATTCCCAGTTCAGGTGTGAAGGTTCTGGCTCAAGCCCATCAGTAGCAGTTAATCTTGTATAGTGCTGTGGCCACAGCTTTCCTAGGATGGTGGTGTTTCATTCAATTTCTCTGCTTCTAGGACACAAATCATTATGAAAAGAGAAACATTTTTTCCCTTAAAAGATAAAAAAAAAAAATCTCCAAACTTTCCTTCTGTTTCACTTTGCTTACAGCTCACGCTGCATTCCAATGCAGTGTTAGGGCATGCTAGGATCCCATTTAGGGGAATATTTTTAAAAGCTCCCGTGTGGAATCGGTGGAGATGATGGCATGTAGGATTACAGGTAATTGTTCTGTATTATGAATACAGTGTCATGATTGAGAATGGACTTGTCTAAAGCAGGAGCTATGAGTACATGGAGGAGTAACAGGATATAGATAGCCCTTGGCTAACTGCTCATTGCTCCTGCTCTCAGTAGCATTTTAAAAGGCCACTGTCATCAAGTAATTTTTCATCTAATTCACTGTATGTGATAGCTTCTTTAAGAGCCTGGAAATTATTTTATTTGCCCTTTTACTCTGGACAAACAACAGTTTCTTTTTCTTGGCCTAACATTCCATCGGGAAGACAAACCCAAGCCCTGTTCAGAATGTTTTTGCTTCAAATTCCACATAATGCCAGTGCTAGCATCAGCCTAAGAGGAAGAGAGTTCTGAAAGTGTGATTAATCTGTTCAACGTATGACCTTGAAAGCTGAGCAAGTGGAAAGGAAATATTGATTATTAAAGGTGAGGTCTATGGTTTGGAAAGAAACCTTATGTGGGTGTAGTAAGAGAGATCAGTGAATTCATATGTTGAGGGAAGTCATTTGTATGAAAGAAGAGCCCTCATGCTCATTTAAGGAGGAAATATGTGTTGTTCCATTCTGTGTTTTATGGGAACACGCTACTGTTGAAAGACAGCCCTGTAAAAGTCCTGCACTGTAATATTCTAAACTGATCCTGTACCTCAGGGCAAAACACAACCTGGAATTGCAGATTTCCCTTCATACCAATAGCAGAGATTGCCAGGGCTGAGGATGTGGAATGGACTCTATAAAGCAATTGGAGGAAATATCCTGCTGCTTTCTAGCCACTGGATTTGGCTGTCCAGAGTGAGTGTCCAAGAGGAGTCTTCACCCTCCTGGGTGGGGTAGGTCTCCAGGGACCGTACTGCCCTTGCCAGGAAGAGCAGCCCAGGCATCCAGCACAGCTCACTGAGTGAACCAGGGGGAATTCCTGGTTCCAGCAGGCTTTAAGTAACCTTGGGAGTGGAACTGAGCAAAACATTTGCCAATGGCAGCAGTAGAAGTTGGAAAAATACCGACATATTTTTCTGTCCTCTCTTTGCTCTTCAGCTTTAATAGCAAATATGCCTAAAACCCTACAATTCTGGGTCAGGGAGGGGAATCAGCCCGAGATTTGTTATGGACCGGGAGTGTGTTAAAAACCACCGAGCTATTTCCAACTCTCCATTTTTCAGTTCTCATTTTAAGACAAGGCCAGCCTCTGCCACGCCAGCGTGGTGTGATCCGTGCCCAGCAGTGTGGCACAGGGTCGGAGAGGTTCACTCCCCGCAGGGAGTAGCTTGTGATTCCCCAAAGCCCAAGCAGGCGATTTTTCTCTCTTTCTCTCTCTCTTTTTTTCCCCTTTCCGCCTGGGAAGGATGCAACATCACAGACCTTGTCACCCGGAGCTTAGAGGACAGCAACCATATGCCTTCCGACCTGCCCTTGCTTTTCTAGGAAAGCTTCAGCCTGCTGGGCATTTCCTATCAGAATCGTTAAGGGAGAAGGGCTGGGATGTGGCCCAGGCTGGCGCTCCTCTGGTGCTGAGCAGGGGTGGAGGGAAGAGGGAGGGCGGCAGGGGAGCGTGGCAGGGGGAGGAGGGTGAGGAGCTTTGGCTGCCAAAGAGGAGGAGGAGGAGGACTGGAGGAGAGGCGAGATTGGCATCTTCATGTGCAGGGGACTGGCCAGCGCCGGGACAGGCTGATGAGCCCGCGGGCCCCGATCTCTCGGCTTGCGCTGATTGCAGTGATGGGCCTGTCTGGTGGCTCGGACACCAGCGCTCATTATCGCGCTCCGCAGCGTTCGCAGCGGCGGGGGAAGAAGGGGTGGAGGAGGTAAAGAAGCCCTGGAGTCACACGCACACACAAATCAGAGACAGGAAAGGCAGAGAAACAGCTTTGGCTCCAGGCTATTGATTTTGTTCCGTGACACTTGCTCATTTCCCACTTAGTGCTTCTCGCTGTAGTACCTTCCCGCTCCGGCTGCAGCGGCTCTCCGAGGAGGAGGAGGAGGAGGAGGAGGAGGAGTGACCTGGAGTGGCAGGGGCTGAGCAGCTGATGGCTTCATCCAGTGATCTGGAGCCATTTTGGAAGCAATCCTGAGCACTTGCAAGAGCACGCAAGCACTCCAGCACATCTCCACACTCACCAAGGAGACGCTTCCAGGTGCTTTTCTCACTGATGTGCACAAGCAGCCTCTCCATGCCTGTACCTGGGCTCCTTAGGTGGTCTTCCAAAACCTTCTCTGCTCCCTCAGCCTCTCCATCAGTCTTGTCCTGCTGTCAAGGTGGAAGAATCTGGAGGCAGAGTTATCCAAATAGTCTTCCTAGAGAAGTGATGCTTTTTTGGAGGTATGGCCCCAGTGTTGCACTGTCACTATTAAAGCAGCAGTTTTACATTCAGTTGTACTTGTGGGCCAAAGCACCGGTACAGCAACATTGCACAGGCAGCAGCATCAGCCTGTTGTCCTGTTGTTTTTTCCTTGGTTGTAACTTTATTCCCTTTGAGCTGTTGTGGCAACAGCAGTTCTGATCTTTGGCCATTTTTTAAAATTTTATTTATTTATTTATTTATTTTCAATACAGCCAACTGCCTGAGCTGAAGGGAAGGAAAGGGAACTGCTCATGGGCAGGGGGGTGAAGGGACCAGGGCTGTCACTGAATAGCACCAGAACCAGACTTGGGTGTTCAAAGTCTAGGAACCTCTGCAGTGGCTGCTTATATTTTCTGTCTTGTGAGAATACTTACAATAGCAGACATTTGTCATCACATCAGTACCAGAAATTTTAGGGCCACAGAGAAGAGGTGCTGGGTTGATGCTACTTTGCTGTTAGTATCATTTTCCTTTATTTAGCTGCTTCTGACAGAGGTTCTCCACTCAGCTAGGACGTTTAGCTCAGCTGGGAGAGTAGGAAGGGGCTTTTGGGTTAATGTAATTTCTTGGTTGCTCTCTCCCTTCCTGGCCTGAACACACACAGATGCACAAAGACACATGGACATAGGCAATTTTCCCCAGCTTTGTATCAGGGGATGTTGGAATGCCATGGCTGGCAGGAGCTACTAACTGGATTAGCTGGTAAATCCATCTGGAGCTCCCAGTGGGAGGGATGGACAGGTTCAAGATGAATAACAGCTTGTCTGAAGAGGCAAAATGGATTATTTTATGAAAAAGAAGGGGGGGAATACCCTCTTTCTTCTTGCAGACTTTTGCCTGACACAGGGGGGAGTAGTTTCTAGAAGGTAAGGAAAGAAATTATTTTTGAAGAAGGAATGATTCTTGTTGACTTGCTAAATACAGTTGTCTGTCCTTTTTCAGTTTATTCATCTGCACCTTGGGTTCTCATTAAAGTGTTTTTTTACCTCCTAAAACTTCATTATGAATTTGAGGCTATGAATATGAATAAGGGGTGATGCAGTTTTTTTTAGTGGTTTCTTCTTATCTTTCTGTTGTTGTGCAAGATTTAAACCGCTTCCAGAACCATGACTTGGTGCTGCCTCTCCAGCCTCAGCCAGTGGGATTTCACACTGACTGATGGAGGGGAAACAGTGGCTTGTTTAATAAGGGCCATGTTGAGCTCAGCCTCACCTCAGTTTTACCTGTGCAAAGGGAATAAACCAGCAGGATCTGAAATGTTGTAGAGGGAAGGACCTTCTTCTGACTGTTGATAATCTTGAGCAAAACTGCATTTGCTGATATTGCCTAGATAAGCAGCTGAGGAAATAAAAATGGCTTTTCCTCCCCCTGCCCTCATGCTGTTACATAATTTTTGCCACACAAAGCTGGAATTGGAAGGGAAGAGCCTTTTCTCTTTTTTTGTCTGGTTGTTTTATCCATCCACAGTGGTGCCAGTTGTGTTGCAGGATTACAAAGTGTGTGCAAGTGCGAGGTGCAGCTTCTGGAAGCATTTTGTTTTCAGAGAATCAGAAAGGCTTGAGTTGGAAGGAACCCTGAAGCTCATCTAATTCCAGCCTCCCTGCCATAGGCAGGGACACCTTCCACTGGACCAGGTTGCTCCAAGCTCTGTCTAACCTGACCTTGATCACTTCCAGTGTTTAGGGTGAGATTCCTGTGGTGGAGGGGTTGTAGGAGGGACTGAGGAGAGTGAGGTGCTGAGGGACCCTTCCCTTGGTGCTGGGCTGGGAGCGTGTTGTGCCCTGAAGTGTGTGTGCTCACATGCAACCTCTGCCATTAAGTGACCTGTGTTATTTAAAGATTATTATGACCAGGGTAAGGGCTATAATTTATAACAACAATGATAATAGCAGTAACAATAATAAAAGTCGTTGCAGTGCTGTTAAGCTGTGACCTAAAAAACCAGAATGGCCGATGAGAAGTCATGGGCCTGATCTCTCCCCCTCTTCCCTTTCCTCTTCACCCACGTCTCTATGCTTATTTCTCTCTTTCTTATTTTTCCTTTCTTACTGATATGTTTTTTTTCTGCTCTGGACATATCCTTGAATCCTGGCCATTCCCCCAGCTTATGGGATTCCCATTATACACGCTTGATATTTAACAGCTTTGGCGTCTTCCATAGCTGGGAGTGAAAAGAGAAAAAACAGCTCAAAAATATAATGGAGCAAAATCTGCATACTGAGCCCTGGTTCCATGTCCCTTTACACTGTTTACTGAAATCTTAAAAGCTACGAGCTGTGGCATCTACTCAGACTTCATCAGCCCATCCTGCCCTGATGCTGGCCTTGGAGACACTGCCAGCTCCCGCTTGCTCCGCAGCCACCTCCTCACACCGGGAGCGCTCTGTGCTTGCCAAGCTCCTCCGGTGCTGTGGAGCAGGAGGGACCACTCCTGCCTTTGTGGGGGCAGGATGGATTCTCTTTGCTGGAATCAGAAATGCTGGTAAAGAGCTGAATTCACCCCGCTGGCTTTGCTCAGTAAGGTGTGGGGCGGGCAGTGCAGATGGGGTGAGGAGGTAATGAGTTTTTAAAAATTATTGGCATCATTTTCATATAAAAAAATATTATGCCAAAAATGAATGGAAATACCTTCTCTGAAGTCCTGTTTCCTTACATGCCAACCTCTTTTGTGTGTGTCTTGAAATTCCCTTTTTTTGGTGAGCTTTTCTTGGTAAAAAAGGGTTGCTGTCAGGTGGACCTGAGTGTCACAAGCAGTCACCATCCCCAGCCTTTCTCCCACTCGCCTTCTAGTTCTTTTTTTTAATATGTGATTTTTTTTCTCTCTTTCTTTCCTTTTCTCTTTCAATTTTTCTTCCTTTCCCCAATGGATGTGAGTTTTATGGACAGCCAAGGAGCAGCACAGCATTCACTTGTCTGTCATGTTAAAACTGGAAAAGTGTCTTAAGAGTATTTAAATAATCTGTCCGCTGTCCTCCTTTACCTGATAAAATTCAAAATCAGACTGAGCATTTTTTATGATATTTCTTTTGAGTCAGTGGGGACAACCTGACATGTCCAGAGGGCACTTCATGTGCCCTGTCTTAAATATTTATTTTACAAGAAGGTAAATTGCTCGTTTACCTAGGCTATGAGGAAAATAGAAGGGAATTAGCTCTGAACCTTGGTTCAGACATCTGAGTTAGACCTGACTCATCTCATGCTTTAATTGCCAGTGTCCTCAGCAGCTTTGAAAGTCTCCTGATGAAGCACCTTCTTTTCTATCTTCCAGCATCTTTGTTTCCTGGTTCTCATCTTTTACACCTCAGATAGATCATTTCAGTCATTTTCAGTGCAAAAGCCAAAAGATTTTCATTAAAGTTAACGGTGACACATTTAAAGCTCATGAAGAATAAATGTGCTTATGGCCTAGTGCTTGGTTAATGGGTGGGAACCATTGCTACCAGTCTCCAGTGAGACTTCAATTTTTGTAGTGTGAAAGATTTTATATGGTTTGTGGCAGCATCCACAGTTTTATTAAACAGACTAAAAGTGCATCAGCATTAAGATGTGAGACAGCTGTTTACTGATGGATTTTAACAGTGAAATTCCCTTGGAGTCAGCTGTGATTAGCATGGGGAGGTGTCCTTTGTGGGCCTTGCTGTACATCCCCTTGGCTTTTTTCTGGCCATTATCTCTGGCCCAGGAGCACAGAAGGACATGATCCCCTCTCTTACATCCTCTCTCATGGGCCATTTTCCCAAAGGATTTTTCCTTTGCCTTAAGGGTGAAGCTCTGGGTGAAGCTGTGTTTACCTAGGGAGGAATTTCACTGCAGTGCTGTCATCTTTGGGTCCTGCTGAGCTTCAGGGCTGGTGTTTGGGGTTGGTTTCATGCCCTCCCCAAGAGCTGAGACTCATTTGCGACTCAGCTGTTTGGAAAGCCACTGCAGACCAGAGCTATCCAGGCTGGAAGATCAGGATCTCAAGTTACCTCTCTCTTCTCCCAGCACAGCTCAGAGCATCCTCAGGCAGCTCCTGCACTGCACTGGTGGAATCTCCTCTTTAATGGCAGCAGGAAATACAGGGTGTTCTTCCACACAAGCTGCTGCCAGACCATTGTCCACTGTGTCTGGAGAATCCATAGATCCTCAGGCAAAATCCCTGATTTCCATACTGGAAGTGGGGTGGGTAAACCCCCTTTCTTTCCTCAGTTGCACCTTTGAGGCTGGTGAATGTTCTCATATCTCTAACTCTGCACAAGCAGGTCAGCATATTCTGCCAGGGCCATTATCCTGCTGCTCCCACAGCCTTAGGAACACAGCAGGGAGCTGCATCAAGGAAATGCATTAAAGACGAATCAGCAAGAGAGAAGGGACCTCTGGGCCAACTCCCTGCTTCTCAATTATTTATACTTCATAATTTCCAGCAAATCACTGGCTGTTTATTGGTGCTCATCTATAATTGAAGAGTTTCCTAGATCACTGGCCAGCTTTGCTTAAGTTGTAGCTGGCCATGCCTGTGAAAGCTGTTAGGAAAACCCCAGAGGGAAAGGCAGGGTCTCAGGAGTGGCTGGTCATCCATTGAGGATACACACTTTTAATTTTTGGCTTTTGTGGGCACCTGGGACTGGGAGGTTTCCAGCATGTGGTTTACCATCTCCATTTGACCACATCACATAGGGACTGCAGGCTGCAGTACCAGGAGGACCTTGATCAGGAGGTGTTCCAAGGATTCTGCCTTTCCGAGCCCTTGCTCATACAGTGTGCTGCCTGTTCTGTCAAAAAAACCCAACAAAAAACCAAAAACAAACAAACAAAAAAAAAACCAAAACAACAACAACAACAAACCCCACAAAAAACCAAAAAGTGGAAGGTTTTGATGTTCCTGAAACTGCTGAAGAAGCCATGAAAAAGGAGCTACTGCTCTGAATTGGGATGAAAAGCCAAAGCCTTGAAAACTTTAGAGAGCTTAGAATTTAAAGGAAGAAAAAAATCAAGTGCATACTTGTGCAGGGAGCAGAGTTGGCTTTGCATGCTTGGGATGGCTCCTTCATCAGGCCTGGCTTCAATAACATTTCAGCTTCATTTTCATCTTTTAACGTCAAAATTGAATTATTTTGGCAGAAGCAGTTGAACATTTCTGTTTCAAAACACCAAAATGGGCTTTTTTGAAAAGTTTTTTATGATATTATTTTCACAATAAAATATTATCTGGAACTAGCTACTTCAGAGTGAATAACTTCACACTGGAGCAGCTAGGAAATTCTAATGAAAAAATGGTGAAATGTTCCCAACCAGCTCGATCCATCACTTCCTTTCACTACTACTCAATAAAAATAGCTCCCACATACCGCTGCAGTCAGGAGTGCCATGTTACAGAAGAAGAAATAACTAAGCCAACAAAATGACTCACATTCCAAAGATAATATACAAGGTAGGGCCTGGCCAACTGGTTCAATTCAAATTAGAACCAGCCTCAGCCCTCCTGTGCGAGACAAACTGATCACAAAATATGATCTGTTGTTGTTTTTTGATGTCTGCTTGTTGTATTTTCACACACTTCTATTCATGATCCCACTTCAGTGGCAGTGGACGTGCCTGTAATGCTGCAGAGACTGCAGTTTCTCCTCATTTTTAGCCTAACAAAAAGCTGTAGTAGGGCTAAAGTAGGGCTGTGGCACAGGGTTTTGTTCCTGGAAAGAGGGATTTTTGTTCTGTTCCAGCTTGCAGTTTGGTTAAAGTAGATCTAGAGCCTTGCACCACTGAAGTTTTGCTCTGCTGGATTTCTGGTTTTGAAGTGACAGAGGTGGAACCTCACAGAAAGCAGGCAGCATGATTCTGTGAGAAGTGTCAGGCATGAGCATAAAGAGCTGGAGCACTGTGTTCCCACATGCCCTTAGAGCCTGAAATATCCCTCTTAATTTTAAACATATAAATCAAAGGCATAAAACTTTTAATTTTATTGTTGTTGTGAGGTACTGAACTAATACCCTGAAGTTTTTAGCTCGTTAATTCTGTCGATCTTCACAAAAGCACTCGTTCCAGCAGAGTGAGTCCTTCATGTAAGTACAACTTCTCAGCCAGGTTTGTAGTGCTTTTCAGAGCAGCTCATGGTTTAGGTTGAATGCATTTTAAAGCAATCTATAAATCTTTATGATCTTTGTTTTTCTTTCTCTTGCATGCATACTTGGCAAGCATTTCCAGTTTGCATCATTGAAAATTTGATTCACCTATGTACAATGGGTGAGAGTTGTCCATATTTGAAAAGGCAACATCAAGCCCTTTGCACCTTTTAAATCTTCAAAATAGGACTGAAGCAGGACATTATGGTTTGCCAGACCGTTGCACTGCCTTCCCCTGAAGCTGGACTGAGTTTCAAGCAGGCAGAATGAAGGGGGTGAGGGTGGAAAATGAATTACTGTGACCTTGCAATGTGCTGTGAAAGAAAGTATTTTGGGGCTGCAGTGCTGATTATTACTTGCTTTCCTCCATGGCATTAGATTCTGCTTGGACAATTGCATCCCATTTGGGGCAGCCTGTTACCAAAAACTGGAAGCTCAGGAGAAAGTAAATTAATGTAAAAGGTCTACAGAGCTCAGCTTCTGGGGAAGAGTTTTGAGTTCATGAGATTTAGTTTAGATGAGCAGTGTGAACAGAGTAAGAGGCTGCAAGAACAGCTGAGAATGGTGACTTGATGTGGAAAGGGGAGGTTTTTCTGGGCGTGGATTTCTGTGCTGGAGGGGTGTCTGTACTAGTGGGAGTTTTCAAAGGGAGGCTGAACAAAATCCTGGGTGGTGTGGATGGCATGGCCACAGTCAAACCTGGACCTGGGTACTTCCAGGAATGGGAAAGCCACAGCTTCTCTGGGAGCCTGTGCCAAGGCCTCCTCACCCTTACAAGGAACGATTTTTCCCATATATCTGACCTAAATTTCCCCTTTTTCCATTTGAAGCCATTCCCCCTTGTCCTGAGGATTGTTGTATTTCAGAGAGAGTTGGAGTTGCCCAAAGTCCCAAGGTGCTGCTCTGTGTGTGTGAGGAATGACAGGGACAGTACAGATGAGACAGCCTGAAACTGGGACTGGACCCTTTTCTTTGGGTCTCAATGAATAAATCCAGCCAGGGTGAGGGCACGAGGCATTTCACAGGAGAGCTGTCAAAAAGGCTTTTGTGCCATGTACCTTTGACTCCCCTGGCTTTGAACCAAGCCTAGAATTGCCAGTGTTTATGGTGCTTGGTGGTGTTTAATGCTTGGCTGTTATTAAATATCTTTGTTGTGTGTTAACTTAGTGGTTTCTGGGGACACTCGGAGGAGTTAAGGAAAACAAGCTGGAAATTAAAGTGGGTGATGGGAGTGCTGCAAGGTTTGTTAGAGCTGAGTCCCTTTTCCCAGCTCTGTGGTTGCACCAGTGACTCTCCAAGTCCTGGGAAAGTCCCTCAAGGATCAGGATGCTTTGGAAATGCATATCCCTGAAGTATCCAGTAGTATTTTCCTTTGCCCAAGTACAGGGGAACTTCTTAACACTGTTGTCAAACATCCCTGGTAAATGTAGTGATTATTGGACTGATCTTCACCAGGAAATAAATAAATAAAAGCCATAAGAACAGAAAATGCACCCTCCCAAGATAGCTTTTATGTAGCTAGAAAAGTGAGGTGGTTTCCTGTTCTAAATATTTAACATGATGTTTATGATATGTCCTCTGGGGGAAGAGATGCTTGAAAGCTAATGTTTATGAAGTAAGTCTGGAGGGATGGAAAGGGGAGGCAGGGCACACTAACTAGGAAAAAAAAAAAGGAAAAAAAGGAAAAAAGAACCTCAGGAGATGTCCTGATTTATGGCTTTACTTGCTGGAGAAAAATCCCTGTTTTGTTAAAAAGGTTGCAACTGAAGAAAGCAACTTCAACTCTGCTCCTTTTGAAACCAGAAACCTGTTCCCTCAGTCCAGACAGGATCTGAGCCTGGGCCAGCAGGAATCTTTTACTGGCTGCTGCCTTTGTGCTTTGGAGCCCTGCAGAAGGGTTTGTCTCCGTCACGTGAGGCTGGAATGATGGGCTGATGGTTAAGAAGCTGAGCTACGTTTCAGAAAGGAGGGGTGAGTTCGGTTTCCTACTCTGCCAAAGGCTTCTAGTGTGATATTTGGGTGTTTAATCTTCCTTTGTCTCTGTTCCCTGTCTGGGAATAGCAACAATTTCCTGATTCAACTGGGAGATTGAAAATAAATCACTTTATTGTTAAATAGTTAAAAAATAAAGGCCTGCATAGCCATTATTTCAGGAGGGGTGACTGAGCTCCTTGTGAAGCATACTTGGAATGGATGGTGTTTTTCAACCCAGTTTATTAAAACCAATTCTTGGCTTGTTTTACCTGACTAATTCTGTGTGTGAACTGCAGCCACCCAGGTCCAGGGAAAGGTCTGGAGCACCAGGAGCAACTGAGGGAGCTGAAAAAGGAGCTCAGTCTGGAGAAGAGGAGGCTCAGGGGGGACCTTGTGGCTCTGCACAACTCCCTGACAGGAGGGGACAGCCGGAGGAGTCAGGCTTTGCTTCCAGGGAACAGGGACAGGAGAGGAAACAGCCTCAGGTGGGCCAGGGGAGGCTCACGTTGGACACCAGGGAATTTCTGCATGGAAGGGGTTGTTAAACATTGGCTGGGGCTGCCCAGGGAGGTGGTGGAGTCCCATCCCTGGAGGCACTTAACAGTCATGTGGATGTGGCACTTGGGGACATGGGTGGCCTTGCCAGCACTGGGGAGCTGTTGACGTTCTTAGAGGGCTTTTCCAACCTTAGTGACTCCTGCATGGCTTTGCCATCCCCACCACAGGGACGTGGATCCTTTGTGGAAAGTTGGAGCTCAGAGAGGTGGAACAACAAATGTTCCCAGTGCTCCGAGCTTCAGTAGGGTGAGTTCCTGCCATTTCCTTTCCCAGCTGGGGCTGATGTAGGGGGTGTAAAAGGGAGGTTGCTGTGAAGGGGGTCAGTGCAGCTCCTGCCCCTGCTGCTGTGTCTGCTGGGCCCTCAGTGTTCCCTTGGTATTCCCTTGGATCCCAGCACTGAGGAGCCTCGAAGGCAAACATGAGAAATTTCCAACGTAATCTTGTCTAAGATGAAACTCCTGTGGCTTTAACACTGGACTTTGAAGGTCTCAAAGAAGTCAGAGGCCAGATAGAAAAATCCCATGTCTGAATCAATATTTTTAAGTTTCTTCCCTGTGTTGTGCTCAGCCAGGCTGGGAGTCAGGCCGTTTGTTTCAATTATTAAATACAGATTTATGACCTGTTGTTTTTGTTGGAAATAGAACCAGGCTTGGGACCAGTTTTCTCCTTGCAAATAACTGTGGCTGCAGTCAGTTTATGCAGGTAGAAATGTATCAGACATGTTTATAAATTCCCAGTTTCCTACTGGTTTTCTCTCTGTCCTCATGGCTCTGACCTCTCTCATCAAAATGTAATAGTCCCACATCCCTTTTTCTGGGATTATTGTGTTTTGCACAGGCCTAATCTGCATTTGATGGCTTTTCTTTGGCATGCTCTCAGAAAGCTCTTACAGAACTTCCCAGCAGAGAAAATTCCTGCACTGTGACAGTCCTGGGCAGTCCTGGTTTGATGACAGCCAGGTCTGGTGGCTTCAGAATGGGAACATTTTCACTGGTGTTGATAATAACAATGTGCTTCTCACTCCATTCCCTGGGCTGCTGTAACAACTGCTTTGCAGTACCAAGCATGGAAAGTTTCCTTTTATGTATATATTCCTATATGACTCTCATTGAATGAAACCATTTTGGTAACAGTTGAAACAGAGATGGCTGAAAAGATGTTTGAAGTGAGGGAGAGTTCAGGTGTTTTGGGTAAAATTTATCTAACAGAGAAAGCTGATAATGTGTGATGTAGTAACACATTAAAAAAGCAGGGAGGCAAGTCTGCTACTCCTTCCCAATAATCCGTGGAGCTGCAGAAGGAGTTGGGAAGAAGATTCTTTCTTTAAAGGTTCTTTTTCTTGTTGACAATACACAGAAAAGGCTGTTGTACATCCCTGGTGTTTAATTTTTTTTAATACTCCCCTTTGCCCTAAAGTTGTGAATCTCTTAAACTCCAGCATGAGAAGTTACTAAACAGAAGAAAACCAGCAAACCCTTCCCCTCCCCACAACCCTGCCCATACCCACCCCTCCAAAACTTTGTGTATTACCTGAGCATCTGGAGCACTGAGCGGAGGAAAACATGGTTTCGAAAGTTTTTTTTAAACAAAAAATCCCTAACTCTAATCTATAACCCCCATTCAGACCTGCCTCTAGGGAGAAACCCACCAATTACTATTTACTTTACCAACCTAGAGTGATTTGTGGGCGTATGGAAGAATTATTTACGGTTTCATGCAGGAAAAACTTTCAGCTCCCTATTTGCCCTTGTAAGTAATGAGTTGCCTCAGGGGATCAAAGGTCAGATTTTGGTTTTAATGCCCACCTCCTTTTAAAAAATAAATAAAGCAATCTATGTGAAAAGAAGAAGAAGAAGAAAAAAAATCCCCTAACAGTCTGAAAAGGCTCTGACTCCTGCTCTGCTTTGATGTTTTAGGTCTGGAAGGGATCATAAATTTGCTGGTGTGAGATAGAGTGATAATAAATGTAGCTTTTAACTGCTGGGTTTTTAGCTCACACAGCATCCATTATCACTGGCAACTGCAAAGGGAATGCATTTTTTTTTTCTTGTTGCTCTTTAGAAAGATAAATATTCACCCAGTTATCCACTGATGTCCCAAAAGCTGACATGAAATCTCTCCTTGTGACCATTCCCCAACAATTTCCATTCTTGGCCCAAATAATCCAGGGGTGTTGGGGTCAGGCTGCCACTTAGTTCAGCATTCCCAGCTCTTTACTAAATGGGTCCTTTTCCAGTGGTTTGAGGTGAGCAGGGGATAGTCAAGGAACAGCTGGAAACAGAAAATTTGTTTGGGGTTGCAAGCTGGAGAAGTCTCGAGGTTCCCAAAAGAGCAGGAAGCAGAACAACTGGTTGGTTTTAGAACTTTTGCATCTCTGTTGTCCTGTTGGCCTTCTGTGAAACTCATCCCTTGGAGCCCTTCCTGCCTCCTCTTCCTGACAAACCAAGGGACACTGTGCTCTGTCAGCACCTTTGTGCCAGCCCCAGGGTGTGTAAAGCTCAGACAAGAGGCACTTTTGGAAATTCCTATAAAGTCTGATGGATATTTTGTTCCAGCATGGAGGGGAGTTTCCAACCCAACAGCCTTAGTCATGTCATGAGATTCTGAAACAACCTTTTTAATAAATGATTTTAGCCACTTAGATGTCTATTAATGTCTTTTTGCTGAATGCCAGCTACCTCATATTTCAACAATTTCCACAAGCACTTATTGATCATGTATAGGTTTGGAATGAATTTTGCCAAATCAGTTTATTATCCCTATATATCTCTTTCTTTCTGTTTTGCTGTGTGGAGTAAACACTTTAAGTATTGTTTCTGTTTTCCCTAGATCAGCAATTAGGTCATTTTTACCCAGCTCACATCCATTATGGATCACTTCTGGTAGGAGTATCATTTATTATTACTTTTTGAAGTTCAAACATAGATTTCTTTCTTTGGTCTGCTGCAAAACTTAATGATTTCCCATATATTCTTTGAGGCCTCCAATCTAAATGAGACTGTCATCCACTCAAAAATTAGAAACTGTTAGAAAACTCTGGGAGTAGGATAAATGCTGGACAGCAGTTTTAAGTAAATAACATTCAGAGGGTGTATTAAAAAACATTGACTGGATCTTTACTAACAACTCGATGCAGTTAGTTCTGTTATTTATGGCAGCTCTTGCTCCTAGTTCCTTTTTATGTCTTTATTGAAATTGCATTTATTAGAGGATACCTTTTTTTTTACTTGGCCATTCTCTTCCAATCATGGAAATAACCCTCTTCTCATAGATTAAAAAAATGGGAGGTCAGTGAGATGGGCTGTGTAGTCTGAATTCTTCTGCAAAGGAAGCCAGGCCCTTTGAATCCATTTCTTTGTAACTTCCACAAAAGTGGTGGCAGTTAATTACCATGGCTTTGGAGCAATTAACTGATAATTTGAATATGTCTGGGCATGGCTTCTGACAAAGTTAGTCCACTCAGGGTTTTCCTTTAAGGACCAGTTTTACTTCTGACATCAGCGCAGACCACAATTTTACTGAGTACATCATCTTGGGTTTCTGTTCCTGTGTCCTTGAGTATATCCAAGAATCAGTTCGGAATATTGCCTGACCTCATCACAGGGACTTTGGCTGCTTGCCTTGGCCACACTTTTGCTCCTCTCTGGGTTCATGCAGGTGGCCATACCTGGCACTCTGAGGTGGTGTTTAGTCTGACAGGGTGAGCCATTTCATCCCAAAGTTCTTTGGGACAGATGGGATGTATTACCTTGGGACGTGACTGTGCCATTGGCTCAGCCAAGAGCCTGGAGGATTATCTAGGCTAGACCTCATTTCCTGACTGCTAAAATTAACTGAGATGTATACTGCTCATAGTTACAAGTTTCTGTAGCCCTAGAAATGTTTTTATGGAAAAGTATGTCTTGGCCATCTGATTTATTGAAAGAATCTTCTTCAAATTGGCCATTATTGTCAGTTCTCTTTTTCAATTACCCCTTCTAAGATGGTCCCAGCTCTCTGGGATTCCATATAAGAAAGGGTACATGATTGTCAAACAGAAAATGGATTGCTCATCCTGTGAGTAATCTCACAGTAAAAAGGAAAGCTGGATTTCAGTAACCACTTGGAAATGAGTCTGGGAAAATATCTCAGCACAATGTAAACTTGAGCTGGACTTCAGTGGTTGTAAGGCTGGGCTCTAGATAAGGTCAGTTCTGGCACTAAAAACATCTGCTTTCCTGGGCTGGATGTTGTCCATACTCCTTAGAATAGGACAGCTACTCATGGGAGATGTTAGCCAAGTTCTGGATCCAGCTCTGCTTGTAAACCCTCTCAGGAAGCTCCTGCTGGTGTCTGGCAGCGCTGAACGCTCAGGTGGGAGGAACTGAGGAGGGCTGTGTTGAAATGACCCCTCAGTGGCTGGGATTAGGCAGTAAAATAGAGAGAACATGAGGAACTGGAACTGGGTATCCTCAGGTAACTTGCAGTTGCCTTTTGAGAGGTGTTTGTGTCCATATCTGTGCATCCCAGCTGGAAGTTGGATAGCACTGCTCAGCAGAGTGAACACAAGGAATCATTATTGCTCTGGAGCCACAATGCTCTAAGTATGTGAGGAGCAGATTTTATGGGCAGAAGATAATTTTTTTTTCTGTTATTAATCCCAGTGGAATATTTAGAAAAGCAATCAAAGTTTGGTCTCATCTCTCTTGAGTTGTTTCCTACTTCAGGCAGACTCACCATAGCAGGATAGCTGCATGTATGCATGTGTTGTCCCAAATAGGTTTGGAAAAGAATTCCAAGGGTGAAACCCAAAGAATTCCTGACTGACCTTAGGAATGTCACATTAACACCCTGTTTCCTTTTGTTATCAGTGACTAATACCTATTCCCTCCATGAACAAAATAATCTCTGTAGTGTGTTGGATAATTTTAAATGGGGGAGCAGGGATAAGGAAATCTGAACATCAAAGCAGTGGTGAAGGAGGGCTTATCTGTGGAGCAAAGGTGGAATGAACACACACCGATGCATTTGTTGTTATCCTCAAGGTCTGATAATCTGCACCACACTGAGATGCTGTTGGATTTCAGCGGTCAAATAGAGACAGATAGAAAAAAACTTCACCATTTAGCTAATCAGGATTACACCCAGCTAATGGAGAGAGGTTGTTTTCCCCCCTTCCCTATCATCCTGGTCGATTCCAATTGATCTGAGTTCTGCTGAGCGAGAGCAGTCCTTCAAAGTTTATTCTGGTGTCAATTTTTATAGTTTCCCTCACTGATCAATAGAATGCATAATCATTAAGGCAAAGTTTGTGAAAGCTAATCCTTCAATAGGAGTTTTATGAATGGCTCAGAGTGAGCTTGAAGCATTTGGATGTAAGTGGAACCTTTAATCAGGTGAGTGACAGGAGACAGTCAATAGGATTTGCTGAGATTGGATTCTGATTTTCTATACAGCTCTGCAGAGTGAGCAGGAGAGAGGGGAATGGGGATGGCCAGAGGAACAGACACAGGCTAAAATGGAAGTTTCTCCTCTTTTATTATTTATAAAATGTATTTCCAATATTTTTAAGAAACACTTTGCACTTGCATATCATTTTTCACCTGGAGAGCTCAAATGGGGACATTTGCTGATTAAACACTGCATCATCTTCTTGTGAAGGTGAATAACAATTAGTACTGCTTTATGCTGGGAGAGCTTCCTGCACCACGTTTTCCAAGTGCAACAACTTTGGAGCTTCTTGGCAAGGTGAGAAAAAGCAGAGGCTGATGGAGTAGGACAGTGGCAGAGGAAAAGAAACTGTGGAAGCAGAATTGGTTTGGGTTTGCCCACTTGGCATGTGGTTTAATGGTGGACTTGTTTTTTTTCTTTTTTCACACATCCTAGTTTCTCTGGAAGGACTGATCTGAATTGTGTAAACTAAGAAGAGTAAGGAATTATCTAAAACAGAGAACTGGAAAATCAGAGGATGAGTGGGATGATCTGTTGCACTGAGGTCATCACTACCAGAAAGCCCTTGGTGACAGCATTAGTATCTCTCCTTTTCTCCTTCTCTGGCATTTCGCGTGCAGTGAAATGAGCAGAGCAAACCTGCCAGCAGCAAGAAGTATTTTTGCTTGGGCAAATAACTTCTTTTTGCTGAAGGATCTGCTTTAGTGTCCCAAGAGGAGAAGAAAACAGCCAGGGGAGAATCTGTTTGCACTTGGTCTGTTGATGAATGAAGGGCTGGGTTTCGGTGTTAGCACAAAGACCTGTGTGCAGTTGGACACTGAGCATTCCTTAGCTGCCAGGTTAGGCAGTGCTTTGAGGCAGGAAACCAAAACTGCTGAAGAGCAAAGCTGGGCTTTTCATTTGCAGTTTCCAAGAAGAACAGAGTAACAGACATGAATCATGTAAATAGTGGTCAGTGAATTCCTTTGCAGCTGGCAGATTGAGGGGTTGCTAAGAGTGTTTGAAAGGGAGTTTAAAGTTGCAGTGAGTTGCCTGCTCTAAACTGATCCAGCTCCATTGGCTTCCTGTGCTTTGCATCAGCTGAACGTTGTCCTCAGGCTCATCATCTGGCTTTTCCTTCTGATGGTTTAACAAATGTTTCAAAAGCAGATTCTCATTTGGAGGGTTGAACAAAGTTGCTTTGAGCTCCTGGCACTTCACCTGCAGGTGGGCTCAGGGCTGAAGGACCAGTTCATGGCCCTCTATACATGAAGTTTGAATGTGTCATGCTCCTCACCTTTTACTATTGTCCCATTGGGAACTTAGTAAAAGTAGCAGTTTTTTATTTTAGCTGAATTTTGTTTCATTATTTATTGCTGTTTCATAGTCCCTGGGGCATTTTGTCATCATGATTGCACAGCAGTATGAGTAGAGAGATAAGTAGAGAAATTCTGCTTATGGCAGCACCTTCAGGAATTCAGAGGAGTCAGACCTATATGGGAAATTCACCACCACTTGCTACGAAAATAGAACATGCCATATAAACTCAAGGTGCTGGCCCAGACCTGGAGAAATGGACTGAAATGCTGTTGGGTCTCCAGGTACAGGCAGGACTATGAGAGCTGTGATGGGGCAGCACCTCCACTTTACCATGGTAAGGTTTGGGGGGAAGGTGTGATGAGTGACAGCTCTCTTACCTCACAGAGAGTTACCACTCAGTGACTGTTGGTAGTTTCTAGACCCAGACCTGAATGTTGTTTCTTGACCCCACTGCTAAAAGACTGGGGTTTGGCATTCTGTGTGAAATGCTTGCAAGCCTCTACCCTGAATTGCTTTTGAGTGACAAAGAGAGAGATGGGGGCAGCTCTGAACCTGGAAATTATTCATTGCTGAGATGTAGTTCAAAGCTTTTGGTCTGACAAGTGCTAACCTTTGATCTGGTAAATGAGAACTTTAACCTGTGGAGGTGAGGGAAGGGGAGGAGAAGGGAGGATTAATAGATAGGGGAAGGGGAGGATGACTTAGGAAAGGTCAGTGGGACCTGAGAGGTGAGTTTGTTGCATCAAGCTCAGGTGGAAGGAGATGCTGAGGGGGCTCAGGGAGATACTGTAGACTGTGAGAGTGCTTCAACTTCCATTCCTCCCCCATGCCCTTGTCTACCTTCTCCTGGAAGTGCTGGTTTGCTTTGTCAGGGGACTGGGGAGGACACTGGCACTTGGGGCCAGTGTTGGAATTGTCCCACTCAGCCTGGGCTGTCCCAGCCATCAAACTGTGGAGCATAGATGTGTGTTATGGGCAGCTGTGGCTGGAGAAGTCTTGCTGCCAGGGCAGATGGTGGCTATGGGAAGGTCACTGGACCTTTTCTTGTTAACCTTGTGTGTAGCTGTGCTGTCCTGCAGCCCACAGAGCCCCTGAGAGTCAGAGAGTGAAGGCAGCTGAGTTCAAGCTGCCCTTGGCAGGACACAGCATCAAAGGTGCTTTCCCAGAGTTATTCCTCCAAGAAATCAGGGGAATTTTATGAGACTTAGCTCACCCCAGTGCTGCAATGCTGTGTTTATGACACATCAGTTTTTCCTTCTCTTTTGTCATTGCTTTCCTTCTGGCTGACCAAGTAGTTTTCCTGCTCCACCAAATGCTTCATTTCTGCTGGGCTCCTCCAGAGGCTGATGGTGCTGCTCACCAGCACTGCTGGGATGCTTTCCATGAGTGATGACCCTGTTCCCAGCCTTCCCCACATCCCCTCCCTCTGCCTCCCACTATGGTAAATATTTTAGTACTCGTTGAAATCAATTGAGCCTCATCAATTGGAAATAGAGTGTAAATCACTGGGACTTTTGCATTCACCCCAGAAATCAATTTTCACACATTAGGGCTATTAGCTTATTGAGAAGTGTGTGATAAATGGCTGTGGGCCATGGTGCAGCCACACCTGCCAGCTCTGCATTTTGCATCTCAAGTAGGCTCAGATCAGGGGAATGCCAAGGGGAGGCAGGTCTCAGTGTGGGGTAGGAGACATGAGGCTCATGAGCCAGGCATTCTTTGCCTGGAGATCAATAACACCACGAGCACTAACTCATCCTCACCGGGGCTGGAGGCGGCTCGCAGCCAAAGCTGTGGTTAGGCAGCTAATTTTTATTCTTTCACAAAGATGAGTGTAATTTGGGGAGGAAAGGTGAAACATAGATTACAAACATTTAATAAAACTAATGCAGTAGTTTAAAAAAGAAGCTTTTGTGTAAGTCAATATCTTCCTTCCACACAGCAGCTGCAGGTAGAGTGTAGAAGTGCCGCCTCCTTCTGTCACCCCAGCGCTCCAGGGAAGGAGGATGCACAGTTCATTTCCAGCTGTGGTACAGGGATAACTGGGATTTCTAGTCTGTCTCTGTAGCTCCTTCCTATCCCCTTGATTTCTAAGAGTGGCAGCTAATTAGCTTCTTGCTGAACAAGTCTGGGAGAGGTGAGGGATCTGGTGGCCTTGGCCAGTGCCCAGCAAGTCCTTCCGTGGCCATCTGGAAGAGCTTGGTCAGTATTTAAAACATAACTAATTCTTCTCAGTTACCAGTGCCAGTCCAAACCATGGGTGACTCCAGGGCCTTGGAGGCTCTCCAGGGCTGCACTACATGTTCATGTGCTGTGTAGTTTGGCATTTTACACATGTGAGCTGCCCCTGGAGCTGTGGCAGTCATGCATAAGTAGGGCAGTCTCTTTGGCTAGAGATCTCATCCCAGTCCTTCTCCTAAAAACTTCTCCTAAAAAAGCGTATGTTTCCCAATATTGGATATTTGTCTGGACAACAGGAAAAAAGGGATCCTGGAGCACTTGGATGGATTGTGCAATGTCAGGAGCAATTGATTTTCTTGCTGTGCAGTGGATGCTGGGTTCATGTACCCCTGTCACTCCAGGAGTAAAACCCTGAGTTATTTCAAGGGACACAGGAGATCAATGTCATCTAAGGTTCTTTCCCAAGATGAGCAATGTGGGCTTAGAGACAAAGCTCCTTCCTGTGAACATGTGGAAGGGAGTGACTCGCATGCTTCTAGGGCTGTCCACTTTGGAAGCCCAGGCTAGTGGTGCAATAGGTGTCCTTGCCCAGACACTACAGATGTGCTGTGGCCTGGCTTGTTTTAGTGAGGGTGCTGCTGGATGGACTTGAATTGCATCAGGACCATCCCAAGAACAGACAGCAGGAGAGCCAGCACAGGGAATAGAGATTTCCAGGAGGAAGTTCTTGGCTAACACTTGGAGGTAGCTTTGATCCACCCCTAGGATCCGCTGGTTTGCTGCTGATGCTTTATCACCCCGTGTGCCTCTTCCCTTCTTGCCTGTTTGCTTTGAAGGACCAAACTGAAGGACTGAGAATCCTGACTCACTGTGGGATGATCTTTGCTGGCCAGCTGGGAGCAGGAAGCAATGACCTGCTCTCCAAAGAGTGCCAGGAAGCTTTGGCAGCTCTCACAGCAGCACAGACAGCTGGCTTTAAAAAGTTCACACCTAAAAGCTCCTGGGTTTCATTCAGCCACATTGCTGGAACATTTTCCAGTTGCTCCATCCAAAATTTTGCCTTTCTTCTTCCTTACAAGTTTCGTATGGAGCAGCACCCCCTGTGCTGTGCAGACCTGTTGGGTAAGGTTATTCCCAGGATCTGCAGTTTGAAGCCGGCCGGCTGCCATCAGGACTCCCGGGCAGGGGCTGCATTGCTTCTCTGACAGTCCTGGGCTCTCACCCTCAGCTAATTACTTTGATCCTTTACACTTTGTAAAAGTTCTTACGACACAAAATAAGTCCCCCCTGGCTTTAACCTTGTGACCTGACCGGCCCTTGTAAAAGGGAGGGAGAAAACCCAGCCATGCACGCCCAAACACACGCACCCACCCCGGTGCCTGCATCCACATCCCCACAAACTGCCTAAAGCCTGCGGCTTTAATCGCTTCCTCCCAGGACTCCCACAAAAAGGCAAATAAAACTCCTTTTACAAGATAGCAGAGCAGCATGAAGGATCAACTTCATCAACAACAAGTCCTTTCTTCAGTTCATTTGTTTTAAACCTCCTTTTCTTGCAGATTTTGATCCTCTGAGTGCCTCTCTCCTTCCATCGCTGTTCCTCTTGCCTGCCCTGCTGCCAACAGTTTAATGGCTAAAACAAGCAGGGTATTTTTTCAGGATCTGCTTGTTCACAGGGAGTAACCTGTGTGTGAACACATACTTTTAAATTCCCTTTTCACAAATAGGGAATGTTTCTTCTTTCTTCCTCGCATGACCCACCTAAGAAAAGAAATGCAGAGGCAAGAGAGGGAAAACCATCATATTTATGAAGGGCAGTTAAATAGAGCAGGGATCTGTGAGGTAGCTGAGGAGAGATACAATACAGGTCTATAAAATCATAAGTGGTCTGGAAAAATAAAGAGGTTGTTACTCCTTTACCTTGGTTAGTACAAAAAGCAGATTCAGTTCTTCATGTGTATGTCCCTTTCCCTATCTGGGGGAAGCATTTCAAAGAATGGCAACTTGGTGAATAGCAGAAAGAAATCTAATGTATGGTTTAGATTAAGGATGGGAAAACAAATTTGTATCTTGCTTCCTTACTGGCTGACTTGTATTTATAAAACTTGCAGACACTTAATAATCTAGAGACTTCTTTCTCTCTGACATATTTGGTGAAGAATGCTCAACATTTTCTGAAGTTGCCATAAACCAGAATGTAGTGCAAGCTGCACACACATCAGGATTCAGGAGCCTTGCCTCTTTAGGAAAACAGAGTAAAAATAAAACCCTTAATTTGCCAACAAAACCCGCATTTGGATGCCTTTATCATTTCCTCAGTTAAGCCAAAGCCAAACTGTTTGAAAGCTTTTAGGCTTTCGTTGATTTCTCCCTTCTTTCTAGTATTTTTTATTTCCCATGCTTGAATTAGAACTGGTAAAAGAAGGAGTTCAGGAATAAAACCCTGCAGAGTCTGTTCTTCTTAACACATCATCTGGATGTGATAGGTAAAAAATCTCTAGACTCAGATGGAACCAAGGGTGTCATTTCATGTTCTCTGGGAGCCAGAAAATGGATTCTAGATTCTAGAAACACTAAGGGGAAAAGCACCCCATCCTTTTGGTGAAAAGTCTGCAATGTCTGTGCTGTTCCATTTTGCTGGACATCAGGGTCTTGGATCCAAGGCTCAAGACAGGGAGTGAAACTTCCATGCCATTGGTGAGGATGGCTGTGGAGGCAATACCAGCACAGAAACATGGTGTGTATGTTCTTTAATGAGAAAAAATCTTGCACTGTGAATGTGGGCCGTTTCTCCAAGTCCATTTGGCACTTCTAACCCTGAAATAAAAACAGAGGTTCCTTTTAGCTCCCTCTATGAAGTCCTTGTTTGTCTTTTCTCCTCTTGCACCCCTCAGGGTGAGGCACAGCCACAGTATCTGGTTAAGAACTGTGGAAGCCATCCAGCAGATAGTGGCATAATTAGGAAATGTGTGTGTCTGAAGCAAAGGTAGATTTTGCTGATTGTTTGGGCATTAAGGTTTTTGGGATCAAAAGTGTGACAGAGATTATGAAGGATCCAGGAGGAATCTTGGTAGGATTTTCACACTCATCCCCTTGCCTTTTTTTGAAGAGGGTAATTATTTGTATGGGGAACTCTCTGAACTGGGATCTCTCTTGTTTGTCCATGTTTGTACAGCACCTACCACAGAGAGCCCTTGCTGCTTGCTTGGGAATCTTTGGGATTCTTGCACTGTGCTTTGCTGATGCTCGGGAAAGAATCTATTCCTGTAAAAGAAAAAGAAGAATCCTTCCCAGCACCCCTTCCCCTGTGAGAGATTCTTTGTGTGGATTTTCTCATTCCCTCCAGGCCTGTGAGCCTGATTTTATCCCATCAAGGGGGACTTGAACTCCCCAATGCTGAGTTTTTTCTCTGTTTTTGTCTGGGTCAGCATCCCACACATGAGAGCCTGAGTGGAGCCACTTCCATACTCAGTCTCTGTAGGGTGCTGACCGTGCCAGAGCTCTGACCACAGCCAAATTCTCTAGTTCAGGGCTCTGAGCTGGTCTCTCTTTCCCCAAGTTGCCTGCTTGTACTAAATACTGGGGCAGCTCTCTAAAATACTGAAGGAACAAAGCATGCAAGGCAGTAAAATGAGGCAATTAAACCTATAAAACCAGGGTTTACAAGGGAATTTATAGTGTCAGAGGCTTTTTATAGCTTTTTAAGATTAGTTTAAATAAAAAAGGGGGAGAGAGAAAGAGAGAAAGAGAGAGGGAGAAAAAGAGGACCTGAAACTTGAGGAGACTTAAAAGTTCAGAGAGAGGCTTTTAGGAAGAACAGAGGGGTAATAATTAGAGGCACATTTTCCATTTCACTGTCTTTGCAAATTGAAATTAAAGAAGGGGGGTTGGGGGGAGCATGCACAGAACAACAGGCAGTTTACATTGCTCCCTCTTCCTCCTGGTAGCATTTGATTTTTCTATTTTTGTTCTTTTGGTTTCTGGCTGGATGAGAGCATCTCCTCACCTGGGCAAAGAGACTAATGGGAAAGAGTAATCTCAGTCCAGGTGAAGTTTAGCTTTGGTTATTTCCCCTCTTGCTGTGCCTGCTCACTGGTTCAGTGTGCCTTGCAGGTCTGGGAGCTCATGTTCGAGAGGTGAAATGGAGCCGGCACCTGATTAAAGCAAATTTGGCCAGGGGAGACAATGGACCCTGTGTTTTAAAGGGCTTTTAGTGTTTTAGTTCCTCCAGCTTCCCTTGGCATTCCACAAACACAACATGCACACACCAGGAGATGAGGCTGCCTTGGGAGTGTCTAGTCAGAGCCTTTCTTGGCTTTTGTCTGTTTCTGTGTGAACTAAGGAAAAGGTGATTCACAGCTCCCAAATCCTGCATCCTTCTCTATGGAAGCACCTCTTTTATTCAGGCCTGGTGTCCTCCCCAGCAATGGAACACACAGTGCTTTCAAAGGGGTGCAAATCAACCAGCGTTCCTGGGCCTCTCTTTTCTCCAGCTCTGTATCCCATGCAATTCCTCAGAGATCCTTGAAAAGGCCAAAGATTGCTGTCCTGAACTCCAGGGTTGTGGTTCTGCTTTTTGCTTTGTTTTCTGCTATCAGCTTTGGTCCCTCTAGAAGTGGCCCCAGAGCCTGTGCTCTTTGATGGTGGAAGAAAACAGTGTCACCTCATATATGTGGCCATTTTTTCGTAACATAAAGAGGAAATGTCTGCTGGAAATCTTGCCATCATCACTCTCTCATTTATAGTATTAAGAAAATTACCCTTTCTGTAGTGTTTGTAGGATCTTGCCCAAGCCAGGGATCTTGGAGTCTGGAACACTTTGCTCCATTCATTCTCTTCACACTTTTCTCTTTTTCCTGTATGTAATAGTTTACTTTGGTAGAGTGTAGATCCTGGTTGGTTGCTAGAATTTGCAGTTAGTAAATTACTAATTAGCCATAGCATTTTATCATCCTGCTGCTGTGCAGATTTTTATGTAATCCTGTCTGTTCTCTAAGGCAATATAGGTAAAGGGCCCATCCTTTGAAAAATCAACTTACAGGGAATAGGAGCCAGCAGTCTGTGTTCCAGATCAGCTTGAGCACCTGAGTGTGACATTCCTGCTTCTGGAGAGGGTGACAGAGAGAAGGGCTCCACCACCCTCAGGTGGGTTCTCCAGCAAAAGGGGATAATCTTCATGATCTTCTGGCTCATGATAATCTTCAGTTCATCTGAGCTGAATCGTTCTTTTTGTAACAATACAAAATACAGGGTGAAGGATGAGCAGAAGAGACAAAACCTGAAAGATGTGAGGATGTGGGACAGCGATTGAGAAGGTTTGGTACAGGAAGAGGAGTAAATGCTGATCTGAGATGGGCACAAAGACCTCCAAAGTGCTTTTCTGACCAACTTGCAAAAGGCATAAACAGTTCTAAACTGCATCTCCACACACCTTTCTGCCTGAAAGAAGGTTAAAAATGAAGCACAATGAAGCAAATTTTCCCATTTCTGATCCCATGAACATGGGGGTAATTTTCATTGGAGATGTTACCATTTTACAGTGAGATTGGAGTCAAGCCCAGCATTCTTGAAACAGTGCAAAGTCTGCAAATGTGTGTTATTGCAGTCATATGATAAATAGTTCTGAAATCAATAGAGAAAGCTATTTAAAATGTGGGTTTTGTCTCTGTCTAGTATGGTACATT
Source organism: Peucedramus taeniatus (assembly GCA_013400575.1). NCBI lineage: Eukaryota > Metazoa > Chordata > Aves > Passeriformes > Fringillidae > Peucedramus > Peucedramus taeniatus. The sequence goes on along the minus strand of WBNO01008112.1, from coordinate 271,597 downwards.
AAGATACATGTATCATCCTGCAGTCTCTTTTCCTCTCTCTCCATATATGTGTGTAGGGGTGGAAATTTTAGAGTACTCAACGTTGGTCAAACTGTCCCCAATGGAAAATACAACACTGACCTCAAATAGCATCACATTTTAGGGCAGTGATGAGTGATTTCTAAAATGCTACTGTTAAGTATATATACTGAAAGAGAAATCACTAGAGGAAGAGTGAGTCTGACTTGATCCTGAAGTTCTTTTTGAGAAATGGTGATGAGAGGGAGTTCTGGCTGGGCAGAACTCCTTGTTTGGGTCATCCCAGTCTAATACTGGTTTGGCATTTCTATTGGGATTTCCCACCTGGGATTTATTTTTTGCAATCTGAAGAGCTCAAGGAAGAAAGTGAGCCTGGAATGACTTCTTTGCATCTTCTATGTTATCAAATCCAGCAAGAAACAAAGAGCTGTCTGTATGAAGCTCTCAGAAGAACAGGATAAAAAAAGGCCTCACATTTGCTAGTTGCTATATACAACTTTGAGTAAGCACTGGAGTCAAACAAACAACTTTTATGAGTGAGAAGATCCATCTGCTAGCACTGATCTTATAGATCTTCCTGTTCTCTGATACTTCAGTATTTTAAATGGCATCTAATGGGCCAGAACATCCAAAGCAATCAATGTTATTCAAGCTCCAAGGCCCTTGCTGCAGGTGTGGGCTGTCCCAGCACAGTGGGCTTGAAGCTAGAGCTCCTTTCAGTCTATGTCAGCACTTCACAGCTTGCTCAGGACCCAGTCCTAGAGAAAAGTCTTGGCCAGCAAATTATCTTGGTCTGCACTAAAAAAAGCTCCTTGGTTGATCCCATTGGGATGCAGAGCCACTGTGCTGCTTCAGTGCTTGGAGGAGAGACTGCTCCTAAACCTGAGCCTGCTCTGAGCTCAGGAGGGAGGTGGTCACACCCCGCGAGAACAAAAAGGAGCTAGCAGGGAAAATTGAGCCTGTTCTTCGTGCCTGTTTAGTCTTCCCTGCATGGTTTGCAATGGCAGTGCTGCCAGGGCTCGTTGTTGGGAACACAGCTCCTCCTGGCAGGAGGTTCTGAGCCCGGCTGGCTGAGATCCCATGGGCAGCATCCCAGAGCCAGACAGGTACCTGGCTGTGCTGCTGCCTGGCAGTCTGTCTGTCCTGTTCTCAGTGTGTACCTGGCTGTGCTGCTGCCTGGCAGTCTGTCTGTCCTGTTCTCAGTGTGTACCTGGCTGTGCTGCTGCCTGGCAGTCTGTCTGTCCCACTCTTGGCCAGGACAGTCCGTGGTTGGCCTGAGAGCCTCACGGTCTGTCTCTGCCTCTCTTCCTTTTGCTTTCTTGGCTCCATAAGTTAGATCAAATGTCTTTAAAGAGCTCAGTTTGAATGATGGAGGTTATAATTCCATCTCAGGAGTTGTGATGACTCGAGCTTGGTTCTTGTGGTTTATGATGTCACCAGGACCCATCGATGGAGTCGTAGCCCCATTATTCACCATTGCCCTGTTATTTATTCTGTGCAATAAATGGCTGCAGTTTAATCACCAGAGTAAATTGCTGAAGCATCTTGGTGGAAATTGTGATGTTACTGTAGTGGTTTCTATGGCAACGGCCATTCCATCGGGAGGCTGATACAGAGGGAACCAGCAACACTGAGCACCCAGGGGACAGGAGTGAGCACCAGCCTCAAGAGGGGAACCTGAGGAGAAGTCCAGCCACACCCTCAGGGGGGAAAATCCATTAACTGCTGCTGGGTATCACATGTAGTCTCTGGAAAACTGGGATGTAGATCTCACCAGCCTTGACAGACCTGTGGCATTGATTTCATGCAGAGATTTTTAGGGAAAAACTCCCAACTACTCTGTAGAGATGGAAAGCAAAACTATCTTTCCTGCACAGTTTTATTTTGTTTAGGCTTTTTTGTTTTGTTTGTTTTTTCTTTTCCAGTTCAGGTAGAAAAAAAGGACTTGAACTAAATGGTTCAGAACTTCCTACAATGAAGGTTTGTGTATGGTTTTAGTGTAGGCAACAGAAAGAGGAGACTTATCTGCATTATCTTAATTCTTTTTGCCTTGTGACCTAGTATCTCTTGCCTTAAAAGGCCTGGTAAGATCCTGGATTTTAGTGGTCGTGGGGCATAATGTTCCTTGATAGTACATAAAGTTCCTTCTTTTTTGGCAAAATACATTTGCCAACATATTTAATGCCTGATGGTTGTGGATATGCAGTTGGCATTGGAAAAAACATGGGGCTGGGATGTAGTATCATAATAGAACCTTATTATAACATAATTATTATTTATTGTTTCTTAGTGAAGGGATATTTATGAGATGGTTTTGCTTTCCATATCTTAAGTTTCCCTTCAAGTCCCAGATTTTCTGGATTTCTTTCTTTTTTTCTCTTTCTTCTTCCTCAAAAAAGTAAAATCAAAGCTGTAACTAAAACCTCTCTGTTTTCTGATTTTAAGAAAGAGGTAAGACACTTAAATTTCTCTCCTCTCCTTTCTCCTTTATTCCTTCCCACTTTCTTAATTCATTCATTTTTCTCCATGGGAAAAAAATAAGTACAAGCCTCCTCTGTCCATCCTCTTTCAACACCTTGGGAATGCTTGCAGTGCTCAGTTCTTTTTTTCTCATTTCTTCTGCTGAGCAGCCCTAGAGAAGTACCCCAGCACATGGTATCAGTGCCCTGACAGTCTGCTGCTTATGGGAAATGTCATTTTACAATGTAATTTTTTTTTTACCTCTAACTTTATGATTTTGTACAAGGATTCATTGTTTTACGCCATGGAACCAACATGTGTTTCTTGAGATATCACTTACCTTTAGTAGCAGTTGAGTTTTGGTCACCAGGCTGGGCTGTCTCTGGATTCCTGCACTTATTCTGTTCTGGTAACCTGATACAGCCCAGCCAGGAAAGAACAGAAAGAAAAGCCTTTTAATTTATGGTAGGTCTCAGTTCTAATCATGTAGTTGTGTAGACTTTGGCTTTATCGTGAATCATTTTTAATGACAGTTGAGGAGAAAAGAATTGAAAAGCAAATCTTACCTTTCTCATCACTGACAGCTTTTCATACCAGATCAGACTTTTTTATGGCACAGCCTTGCAGTGAGGGTAAGATGCAAAGGAAGGGCTGGACCCAAGGGCTGCCCAGCAGGAGAGCACGGAGCCTTTTCCTGCCTAGCACAAGACAGGCCTTTACAGAAACAATTTCAGAGCTCTCTGTAAATAGAGAGCAACTTTTCACCTTGGGGATTCCTAAACATTGTCTGTGGAGTCTCCATAAGGAAACTTGTGGTCCCTTGTAAGAGACTTGATTTTATTGGTCACCTTTCAGAAGGCCCTTAAAAGTTCTCTAGGGAAATCCCTGGACACAAGGGTGAAAAAAGTTGATGGCAAAAGCCCTCATGGACTTGCTTCCCTGCAGTGAGCCTGGTGACATCTGTGTGTGATCAGTCAGGGGCCTGGGAGTCACCAGGTACAGCCCCAAGGCTGCCAGAGCTCCAGGAGGGTTTGGGCAATGCTTTTGGTACAGGGTGGGATTATTGGGATATCTGTGCAGGCCCAGGGGTCGGATTGGTGATCCCTGTGAGTCCCTTCCCACTCAGGATATTCTGTGATTCTCTTCTATTGTATGATCCTATTTGCTTTGGAGTCTGTGCTATTGGTCAAAAAAGAAAATTATCTGAGGAAATTGTTGCTTTGGCATCATCTTGCCAAGAGAGCTGATTTCGAAGGTCATGCTCCTTCAGCAGAGCCCGTGGCTGTGCACTCAGGATTCACAAAGCAGGAGTTTATTGCTGATCCCCTGAGCAGGGGTGGGAGGGGGCACTGCCAGGCTGCTGAGGTGGTGCCCAGCAGAGTTAATAGGGAGATGCTCTCTCTGTAATTGGATCCTGGCAGGATCCTGCAGTGCGTCTTCGTGGCCACTTCCCATCAGCACTAATGTGGCTTTCTGAAAGCTCATCCCTTTTCCTGGCATGGCCACTCTTCACTGGGGCACTTGTTAACTCCCCACCTTTGTGTGCTTTGACCTGCCGTGCTCTGGGTGTGCCAAGATCCTGTGCCAGGCTGGAGCTTTTCAGTGCTCCTGAAACAAACCCCAGACATTTCTTGGAGGCTGAGGGAGCAATGAGAAGCCTGCATAGTATAAATCCCACATAACCATGGGCTTCAAATGGCTTCTGTCATCCTTGTGTTTCCTCCATGACCTCCAACTTTCTCCTGTATGGAAACATTTTCAACTTAGGTTGGCTACACACTGCGTTCTTTCTGACACATTTTGACAAATTCAGTTTGATTTTGCCCTTGAGGTCTTTCTAGGCTTAATTTTATGGTTGTGGAAGGTCATCAAAAGGGTAGTGCTATTTAAAGACCAAATTGTGTCACATTTACTCACGGGACTGGTAACTCTTCCTCTTGAAGATGTCCATTCATTTCAATGGAACTACACTCGGAGTAAATGGCACCCATTGTAAGCAGAGGCTCTGGGGCCTGTCTTACTCCTCTAACTGGACTACTCAGAGAGTAAAAGTCAAGTCCTTGGCCTCAACATTGGTTTTCCAGCCCCTGCTGCTCTGACGTGGTTTTTTGGCCCCCTCTAGTGACTACCCACATGGATTTGTGAGTGAGATCCAACCTTTCTGTGATCAGAAACAGCCATTTCCACCCCCACTGTAAATGGCTTTGGTTTCAGAAGCGGCATTTCAAATCCTGACATACCGAGTTTCTTCCCCTTTGCTCACAACATTCGCAGGAGCATCCCATTTCCAGCTTGGTGGGGCTTCTTGCAGTGTTGGAAAGTGTTCACAGTGGTTGAAGGAGAGTCAAACCACTCAGCTCTTGATGTGGTGGCATGGCCATGGTTACACTCCCACAGCCTCAAGGTTCACCTTCTTAAGAGGAAACAGGAGGGTTTTGGTGTTACAGCTGCACTACCACAGAAACAGACATAGAATCATCCAGATTGGAAAAGCCCATTGAGATCATTGGGTCCAACCACTTCAGGCCCACCACTAACCCATGTCCCCAAGTGCCACATCCATGTGTTTTTTTAACACTTTCACAGATTCCACCACAGTGGTGATTCCACCACTGCCCTGATCAGACTACTCAGTCTCTGACCACCCTTTCAATGAAGAAATATTTCTCAATATCCAACCCAAACCTCCTCTGGAACAACTTGAGGCAGTTCCCTCTCATCCTGTCCCTTGTTCCCTAGGAGCAGAGCATGACCCCCCGGCTGTCCTCTCCTGTCAGGGAGTTGTGCAGAGCCAGAAGGTCCCCCCTGAGCCTCCTTTTCTTCAGGCTGAGCCCCTTTCCCAGCTCCCTCAGCTGCTTCTCCATGGTCTGGGATTTATGACCTTCTACTGAATTACAGTGGAACCTGGAGTGACACTTGGAGTTGATACTGAGAAGGCATTTTTCAAAGTCTTTCTTATTCTTTTCATACTACTGGAACCACAAAAGGGAATTTCATTTAAAATATGAATTAGAAACTTTATACTTCTTATGGCTCTGTATTCTGGAGAAGCAGATACTTATCACATGCCTGTGTCCTTGGGGGAGTGTGCAAGGAGCTTTTGGAATAGTTTTCTACTTTTTGGCTAATAGGGAGTGGGGCAATTACTTATTCCAAGAAGCTGGAGCCAGGCTGACAGCCTGGGGGCAGACCTGAAAGCATTGTAACACTTTAGGCTTTAGATGCTCTGAGATCTTTTAGAAACAAATGCCTTGATCTTTTAGTGCCCTGGTAAATCATTTATTCTGATCACCTGCTTACGAATTCCTCCTCACCGATCCTGTGGGATAGAATGATCTTGGTATGCAGTTCCCAGAGCTCCAGCAGGTGAACTTCAGCTGGGTCCCCCCGAGCACCTGGCAAAGCTCCTCACTTGGGAGCAGCCTGAGTCAAGGCAGAGCTGAAATTCAAATTCCTCTGACAAACAGTGTCTGGAACTGAAGATTTTGGATGGGATTTTTTCCCTCTCAGGTTGCAGGCTGCAGTCAGGACACGCTTCCATCCCTCCTCCCACCGTGTGCCTTGCTGCTCCTTGACAATCTGTTTTAATTCCCCTTCACTCCAGCATGACCAGGTTCCCCCAGGTTACCCAGTGATTCATCTCTGTGGAATTTGGGAGTGCTGCTTCTCTGCTCCTACCCAGATCGGCAAGAGGGTTATTAAAGCATCAGAGATTAACCAGAACCTCTTTTGGTGAATATTTAGGCTAAGAGCACTTGATGCCAAATGTTATTTTACATGTGCATTCTGACACCAGACTTCACTACTGCGCCTCCCATTCCTCTGTATGCATGGGTTTGAACACCTTTTCCATCTACAATCACATTAGAGGATCCCTGATGCTTTGGGGATGTACATGGGGAATGACTTCAATTGGAAGCGTGTTTGGATTGTCCTATTTCTATTTCTGAAGCCCTCTCAAGGAAGCTCGCTCTTTCTTCTCACCCCATCGCTTCCGATGGGGCCGAGTCATTGCATTCTGTGTGCGCACAATGACACCTCAGAGAGACTTGGACTGTTCTCTTGTCTCACTTCCACTCTCTTCCAGGCTGGATGCACACCCTGGAGGTATGTGGTTTGTCTCAAGATATAAGACTTACCCCCTCAGAAACTACATTACTTCAACAAGCCACAAAGGGCTGGCAAGAGGGAGAAGGATGCTCATGTTAGTGCAGCTTTCCCCTGGGATCTCTTCTGCAGACTCCATGCAGCTGGAAACAGACCCTGCTGCTCCTGAATCCCGTGTGTGCACAGGCACACGTTCCCTCATGCAGCATTTCACTGATGTGTGGGTACAAACACTCACAGATGCACAAATACCTTCCCTTTGTTATCCTCCTGCACAAATGTAGAGGCAGGAATTCTCTGGGTGCACGCGATCATCTTTCCCTGCAGACACCAACCTGCTCTGGCGCACAGAGGCTGCAGCAATGTCCCAGGACACTGGGCCTTCTCCCCTAGTATGTATGGACACAGGTACGTTTACATACCCTGCCAAGGTGTGGCAGAAGTTGGTGGGAGAGTTGAGTAAATGAAGCCTGAAGGGACCTCTAGAGTATTAATCCAACCACTGTCCCAGGCAGGCTCGCCCTGAATTCAGAAAAGGTTGCTCAGGGCTGCGTCCAGTCAGATGTTTAAAACCTCCTGAGGCAGAGATGTGATTGCCCAGTTTTTTTCCTTATGTTCAGACGGAACCTTCACTCCTTCAATGTTTATCCTCTCTTTTGACCTTTAATTTGTCTTTCACTCCCCTGTCACAACACCTGAGCAAAGAGCCTGGGTGTGTTTCCCTATACATGCTATGGTATCAAGAAGGCTTCTGTGGCTGTCCATAAAACTTGAACAGGGTGGATAAACTCCCTTCCCTCAGGGTATCTCCATGAGTCTGTGCTCCAGGCCCCTGACCATCCTCTTGGTGGCTCCCTGTTGGATTTGTTCAGGTTTATCAGCATTTTCGTTGTACTTGTGAGCTCACACCTGGGTATGGACCAGCTGGGGTCTAAGGACTCGCAGAGGGATAATTGTGTCCCTTGACCTGCTGGTACAGGTGAGTTTTCTCTGAGCTTTCCTTGTTGCCAGGCGCCTGTCAGGTGCTCTTGGCTGGAATTGGACTGATAACAAATTAGTAAATAAGAAAACGACACACTGAGCTTTGCTTCTTACCAGTCTGGGCTCAGATTTAATGGATCTGAGATCTCAAGCAGTTCCATGACTCTCTTCAGGAGATCACAGTAGTTGATCCAGCTTTGGGAGACTAGGATGGACCAGATGAACTACCAGACTTCCTATATGTGTTTCATCTTTGCTCCTTTTTTTGGCCTTGAAAATCTATGGAACATTTTACCTTTCCTTTATTTGGAGGGATTCCACCCTTTGAAATTTCCTCCTCTTCCAGTGGCTAGTGTCTACACTGGTCACATCCGAAACTGCCTAAATCACAGGTTTAAGATCTTGCAGTACTTAATTTGGGGAAGAACTTCAGGCTCTGTAGAGATTCCTACCTACCTGTTACCTTGCAAATGAACCAAAGGGTATATTTTTTCAGAATCATTGAATGATTTTGATTAAAGGGACCTTAAAGCTCATTTGTTCCAACTTCATGGGCAGGGACACCATCCACTATCCCAGGCTGCTCCAAGCCCCGTCCAGCCTGGCTTTGGACACTTCCAGGGATCCAGGGTCAGCCACAGCTTCTCTATGACAGGGCCTCCCCACCCTCACAGGGAACAATTCCTTCCCAATATCCCATCAAACCCTGCTCTCTGGCAGTGGGAAGCCAGTCCCTCTTGTGCTGTCACTCCATCCATTGTCCCAAGTCCCTTTCCAGCTCTGTTGGAGCCCCATTTGGTACTGGAAGGGGCTATAAGGTCTTTCCAGAGCCTTCTGTTCTCCAGGCTGAAAATACTGTCCATATTCGTGGATAGGGTTGCAGGCTGTCTACACCTGTGTCAGGATATACCTCTGTCATTGTGCAGTTTGTCCAAACTGTCCCACAAGTTCATTTTGGAATGAGCACTCGCTGATTTGGGGAGCGACGCATGCTTTACTTTCAGGTGGCAAATCCAGATTTTCATGCTGAAGCCAAAAGTGTAAGCAACACAATTCCCACTGAGCACGTTGCCTCTGAGTGACAGTTTGAGTGCAGGGGGGTGACTGGGTTTGGCTGAGCTCTCTGCTGCTCTGAAAAGAGCAGTTGATGCCCTTGACTAGCAGGTGCCACATGAGTGATAATGGCCAGAGGCCTGGTCACTTTTCTCAGCCAGCCCCTGTGGGTTTGAGTCTGGCCAGCAGAAGCCAGACTGCTTTGGAGACAAGCATCCATAGGAAAGTTGTGTTGCTGCTCTATAGGAACTTAAACTGTAAGCCTCTCAGCTGTCTCAGACACAGAGCACAGAATAAACTGTGGCCCTGGGGATGTCTGCAGGTTCCGGGTTGCTGTTTGTGCTGTGGATCCTCGTGTAGGGTGAGGATGGGTTATGCTGCTGTTGGCAGGGGGAAAATCTGGGAGAGCTGAGGCTGCTCACACGTCTGTGTGGGTGCAGCTGTTGGTGAGTGCTCGTGTTCATGTCGGAGCTGTCTGGGGCAGAAAGGTGCGTGTGGCACTGCCGAGGTGTGTGTTATTCTCACATCCCTGCTGGCTGCAAACAATGTCATGTCCCTACCTGGACTGCAACGTGACATACACCTTAAAAACAGCAGCAGCATCAAGCTCCAGAGCCACGGGAGAAGGCAGAGCTGCTCTTTTTGCTCATCAGTTAGGAAACCCTGCCAGCCCCAGCAAAGCATGCCGGGACCCGAACTGGCTTTTGGACTCAGATTCGGAGAGTGAGAGAGAAGCAGTAATTTGTTTGCCATTGCCCTCAAGCCAGGAAATCCAAACCTCAAGCATTTCCCAGGCCACAGCACACTGGAGTGGAGAGAGAGTGTCAGGGAATGGCTCACACATCCCGACAGGAGCGCACGCACACGCGCGCGCACACGCACGGAGACAGCGCCGGGGAAGGGGATTGTTCCAGCACCACTGCGGTTAAGATGCTGAGACAATCTCGAGTTTTCAGGCCATAGCTGTCAGGATGCTTTGGTATATTCATCACCCCCCATTCCATGGTGATAAAAATTTACACAGCCAACGAAACGAAGATTAATTTCATGTGAAAAGCTGACAGAATGGCCCATGTCATTGCTTTATTTGTGCCAGCACTCAGTAACTCGGCGCAAGTTCCATTGAGGTGGCAGACACCCCGTCCCCTTGAGCCATCTCGTCTCCTCTCTAATGATGCCACCGTTTTGACAAAACCAAGCAACACAGCCGGTATGTGCGAATTTGGAATTAATTTTCTTCAGAAAGGTCAAGTATGTTAATGAGCTTTTGGCTGCCTGTGTTTTCTCTCTTGGGTTTTTTCCCCTGTTAATGGGGGAAGAAGGGGAACAAAAGAAAGGGAAGAAATAATTACAGAAATAAAAATGAAGGAAGGAGGAAAAGAAGGAAGCTATGAGGATTTGGAAGAGGCAGGATTCAGTGTAATTTTTCATGGGTTCTCCTTTTCCAGGGCTGAGGCAGACTAATTGTATCAGCTCAAGCCTGTGCAGTTTGCTTGGAGCTGTTGAGTGAGGCCAGAGATGTCATGGATAGTGGAGTTGGTGTAACCTGGCACGGAGGAGGTGGATTGCACCTCCTTTGCACTCGGGGACTGATGGCAGCTCTGTGTGTTGGCAGCTGCCTTCGTTTTCCATCCCAGAATGGCTGAGCTTGGCTCAGCATGGGGCTCTGTGTGCTGGGGGAGTAGAGAGCAAAGGCAGGTGAAGGAGAAAAAGAGTTCATGGGCTTCAGCTCTTGTGGCTATTATGAAAGGAAGCTGGAAGAGAGCTCAGCACTCTGTGAGAAATCCAGGGCCCCCTAATTCATCCAGCTTAGAAACAGGACAAATAGGCAGTTTCCAGAGAGGTTGTCCCCCCATGTGACTGGCACAAGAAGTTTGAGCTAAGTGTGATTACAATCTCCTCTCATCAATGTATTCCCCAGATTCCTGCCTTTATTTGTGTCAGTTAGAATTTGCCACTTTCTGGCATCCTGGTGCAGGAGCTGCCTGGATTTCTCCAGGGGTTGGGTGATGATCAATGGGAGAAAAGGTGGTGAAAACAGCAGATGCTGTGTCAGGGCATGAGAGAGTGAAGCTGGACTTTGTCAGACATGAGCCACGCTCACCTGCATAGGACATTTAGGGTACGATTCAGATCACCTAATTTTAGTCTTCTTAAACAAAGTATCCAGACTTAATTAATTGCCTAAATTTCCCTTCTTGTTAATGGAGAACAGTAAGGAGGAACACGTATCCCACCTAATTTAAGATGAGAGAAATTCTATTCTGGCAAGGACTTTCTTTCTCATTGAATATAAAGTGAACTTAAACAATTAGTTTGGACTGAATCCCTACCTTTAAGAGGCTTAAAATTATGGGGCGTGATTTCCTCCTCATTCTCTTCTCCCTGCTCCCATTCTGGCTCTTATTTCCCTATACAGTCTAGTCCAGCAGGCAGAGGAAATCCAGCGAGGCTCCCAGCGCCTGTGTTGGCAGGGGTGGATCAATGCTTTCACTCTGGCTTGCCCAGGCTGGCTCCAAGCTTACCCACTCCTGTGGCAATCCAACCTCTGGCTGTGATGTGGTCCTGCCTGCCTTGCTTTGCTGGAGGCAGCTTAGCACATGGATTCTGGGCATGGTCCAAAAAGCCTGTGTTGGCTTTGGAGGGTATGTTTTGCCATCCTGGCTATGGTGCAAGGAGAAATGATGTGGGATGTAACAGTGCCAGTGCCATGTGTGACATATTTCAGGGTGTCCTTAAGGAGGAATTTTCCTTAGTTTCACACCTCTCTCAGCTGTGTTGTGTGGGTCCCTGTGCATGTTGGATCCTTGTGTGTTCCCCACATGAGTCACTCCTGGCTGGGACATGGATTTCAAAAGCACACAAGTGACCAAACTTAATGATTTTCAGCTGACTCCAAGCATTGTCCTAAACATGGAATTCCTACCCATTAACCAATGTGCTGCCCACACTCTTCCCCTCATTCCCAGGCTCTGGAGTGTGTGTGGAGGCACGTCCTGCTCTGCTCACCCTGCTGCAAGGTAGAGGGGTATTGGGGGAAGTGATAGGAATTTGTGGGCTATCTTTCTCATTTGTTTGCACAAGTGATCTCAGAACATTCGTGGGCATCACCAGCACCTGTATATTTCTCTGTAGAAGTTGTTTTGTTGATAAGTGGTTACTTTATTTCTCCTTGGAGGAAGTTTCTATGATGGAAGGAAATTATTTGCTAAGCCCTGCTAAAATCTTTGCATAAATTTAACAATAAGTATTAATCTGTGCACAGGACAAAGTGGGGACAAGAGATAACTAAACTATTTCAGTGACAAGTTATATTTTGAGTTGTCAGTTCTAGCAACAGAACATATAAACTGTATGCATAGAGACTATCTCATTCATGGCCATGGTGAAGTGGGGAATCCCTGTCCTGAAGTTGCCTGGGATGTCAGGATAAAACCTATAAGAACTTGAATTCTTAGGGAAATTCTCACCCAGCAGCTCCCTGGGGCTTTAGCTGAACTGTGGGATATTCAGCATTTCCCAACTCTCGTGTCAAGGACCTTCCCAGCTGTGAGATGTGGCTGTGCACCCCTTCTGTGTCCTCCCCTCCCACGCTCTGCTTTCCATAGGAAGGAATCCTGGGCATGTGAGTCAGAGAGCTGTAGCAAGTCCTGGCCATGTCACCAGTGGGATGATTCAGGACTGAGACAGCACAGCACACCTACCCCGTGATCTGCATGGAGCCCCTGGGACACTCAAAGCCGCATTTTCTCAACGTGCCAAGCTCTTGAGAAAGCCCAACCACTTGTTTTGGTGCATAAATAGAAACACAACCCCTAAGAGCAGAAATGGAATCTAGGAGATGCTCAGGGCAGTGAGTCTGCTGTCCCCTCCTAGGATGGTGTCCCATCATCCCTATGTTGCAGGGGTTGTTTGTGCCAACTTCTCTCAGCTTCTGTTTCTTCCTCTCCCACTGTTTTCCCCCTGTGTGAGAGCACTGGCGCCTACAATGGGAGGTCACCACTGAGGTTACTCAGCCAGCTCCAAGGATTAAGACTTCCTGCTCTGCTCCAAAGAGCTGCCAAGCCCCCCCTCCCCGCTGCTCACCACAAACCCGGTGCCTGTTTGTCTCCCTCTCTCCCTTTCCCATCCCTCCTCCTACCAAGAAATCCAGATCTCTCTCCAGCAGACAGAGTGGGAGGTCAAGACAGCCCAGCAACCTCCAGATGCATTTGCTGGAGCACCAAAAGCAGAGTGGCCCCAGGGTGATGTTCTTGATGTCACTTGCCAGTGTTGCCAGAAGGTGAAATGAGCCTGTCTGTCCCTCTAGAGTCTGGGACAGGTTCTCATCAGGATCTGACCCAATAGTTGGGTTCACAAAAGGCTTTTATTTCTATTGGAAAATGCCATCAAGTTTTTCTACCAGCAGGCTGGGGGGGTGGTCCATGGATAACTGGAAGGTTTTCTTGAGAAGTAACTAAGGAGAGTGTGATTTTTTCATTAGATGGGAATTGGCACAAGGACCTGTAACTTCCTTAAGAAAATGGTAGATGGGTACAGAAATCTCTGCCCTGGGCATGACCTGTCCCAGAGGAAGCTGCCATTGTCCCAAGGACAGTGTGGTGATGGGGGAGCAGCCCAAGAGGACAGAGCTGCCTTTGGTGGGCACCTGAGCATGTGGGAACAGGACACAAGGCGAGCTTTACTCACAGGAGCAGAGCATAAACCGGAAGAGAGAAACAAATAGAACAGGATCATGTGAGAGGTAGATGAGACAAATATGGTGGGAATGACAGGAAGGTGGGATGGCTGCTCACTATTTTTGTAAAGGGGGGATGCTGCTCCAAAAAGCACCACAGAGATCAACCACATTCAGGTAAAAACATCATTTTCTTAAAAAAAAATACAGAAGCCCTACATAGTACTGGTTCAACAGGATGAGGAAAAGCTGCCTGCTCTACCCTAGTATGTGCTGAGGTCAGGTGAAACCACCACCACCCTCAGGCAGGCTTTGGACACCATGAGGGAGGTGCTTGAGTTGCCAAGGATCCTGCTCTTAAACTAGAAGAGAAACAGCTGCTTTTTTAGGATTTTAGCCTCTCCAGCCATGGCTCCTCTTTGCTCCTAACCCTCTTTCTTAAAGATCCCACAGGAGACTTGCCACTGTTGTTCAGGCTGCTGGGGTCACCAGCCAGGAGCTTCTGTCTTTTTCCCAGGAACCGTGAGGCTGCAGTAAACGTACCTCGAGGAGTTCTTTGTGAGCATTACACCTGAATTTGCTGTACACTGTCTGCCAGTTCATGCTAAATAGAGACCACAGAGACCTCATTTAATGACTGGGTTTGTGTAGGTGTAAAACTCTTTGAGTTCTCCATAAACATGGGTGTTTATTCATTTAGATTTCATTTTGATTTTCTTTTCAGATTAATTCATTAGCAGGGAGAAAGCCAAAGCTTCAGTGTTAAAAATCCAAGTCTAATTTTTTTTTGGTTTGTTTTGTTTTAAGAAATGAAAGAAGTATATGGTCTTAGTGCTGGTCCTTCAGGGTGCCTGCATGTGTGTTCTGGAGGCTCATAAGTAAGGAAAAGCTGAGAAAAGCATTGAAAGAGGAGGGCTGAGGGCAGCTTCTGCCTTGTTTGATGGCACCCTGTGTTAGCTGCTCCTTGGCTTGTTAGGGATATCACATTCCAGGGATGCATTGCTGTGGGTAAGGGGTGAAGTGAGACAAATGAGAGGACAGAGGTTACACACATGAGCTGTGAGGATGTCCCCATTTAGGTGCTGGGTGGAAAATCAGATGGAGTGTGCTTGCTCCTGCCCTGGGGCTAACAGCAACAAAGGGAGAGAGCAGGGGATTTATCTAGCTGGAGTCTAATATTCCTTTGGCTGCAGCAAAGGCTGCAGCACTTCCCGACTATCGGCTGGCTCTTTCACTCACACACATCTGTGATTGATGGGCAGAGAGTATAAACACCTCATTAGTGCCATAATTCACTGGTTAGGACTCAGGCTGGGCTGTGGGAGGGAGGGGGAAAAAAGAGTTGAGAAAGTTTATTAAAGAAAAAAAAATGGAAGAAGGAGAAGAACGGATGTAAAGGCCACACAAATCATTCCAGGGAGTTATCTGACCTGCTTTGAAAACTTTAATTGCTGATAATGGACAACCTGTTGGGTGGTATTTTATTAACACTAATAGATTTTTACGGGATATTTCTCACATTGCTCTCCCAGAGCCTGAAGAATACATTAAATATTAAAAGTTAATGCTCTTGGTTGCTGTTTCAAGGATGCCCCACCAATAACGAGCTTTCCCGCAAGTTAGAAACCAGGAGCAAACATGAGCTGCCTCTGCCACTTACGGCCTCTGCAATAATAATGAGGAAAATACTTGCAGCCTGTGTGCACCTTGCAGCTGAGGTTCTCAAGCCTGGCCTAAATGCCCTGTAAAGGCAGTGCCCAGCCCAGAGCTGGTGGTAGCAGTATCTAATCTTCAATGCTGGCTTTACAAGACTTGGATTCCAGAGTCCCACGCTGAAAGCAAATGCTCATAAACTCCCATCTGCTACTTTACATTTCAGTTATTCAAAGCAGAGGCTGAACCGACAACCCATTCCTGTTTCTCAGGAGAACTCAGGTCTGAAATGGATTATATTTTTCTTTAATATGCCAAATGGTTTTATAAAAGTGCTGCTTCCACACTAATTTGTTGCAGAAATGACCCAGCTACCTGGAACAGAAACGGAAGCATCTCTGAATGTAGGCAGCAAGAGGATTTTGGAGTAAAGCTCTTGACATCGCAAAGTCCTGCACACAGCATTGAACCCTGAAAGTATAGAGAAAAAGGTCAGTTCTGTACTGTAAAGGTACAGAAGGTACACAGGGTGCCCAGAGAAGCTGTGTCTGCCGCTGGATCCCTGGCAGTGTCCAAGGCCAGGCTGGATGGGAGCAGCCTGGGATAGTGGGAGGTGTCCCTGCCCATGGAGCAGGATGAAGTCACTCCATCTGTTGTCCCAAGTCCCCATCCAGATCTCCTGGTGCCCCTTTAGCCACTGGAAGGGACTCTAAGCTCTCCTCAGAACCTTCTTTTCTCCAGGCTGAATAATCCAAATTCTCTCAATGAATCTGGGTCCTGGCTGGATTTGGGAGGAGGTTGCTTACAGGGCAATGGGAAGGAAGGGCCAGGAGACTTGGTGCAGTATTTGTTTCCAAAGGGGTAAATCCTTTTGGCTCCCATACTCCAGGACGTGCTTTGTTGCTGGACTGCTGCTGTTCAGCAATAAAATGGTCTCAGTTACTCAACGGGAATTGAGTGCTTGGTCACTTCTCCCCCTGCCAGCCCATCCGTTCTCCTGTCTCCCCTCCAGCAATGACAGCTTTTCCTGATTGACCCCACAGGCTTACGAAAAACCTTTTTACTTAAACGTGTATTGACCTCAGTCTTGCTGCCCAGTGAATTATGTCACAGCTGGCTATCTGAAAGTCATCAATCAGGGCTCATACCCTGGGAGCTGTCTCCTGGTGACACGGATCCGAGCCTTCATCGATGAAGGTTGTACCAGGTGCCTTCGTGTCTCTGGCAACCGGGAGGAGAACACCCTTTGTATGTTTTTTTTCTGTCATCATCCCATAGGCCCTGTGATTTTTTCCTTTCCTTTGATTTGTTTTTTATTTCCCTTCCCCATCTGTCTTTGCACTGTGTACAAAATTTCCTTCCTCGCCTCAACCTCCCCTTCAAAGAGAAAGAAAAGGAAACTGTCAAATGTGAATCACCATGGATGATCTTAATTCTTAGGTAGTGTTAATTTTACCAGTCTTTTCTTCCCCCTTTCCTATTTGATTTTTGTGTTGATTCGTTGTTGTTGTTGTTTTTCTTGATGTGATTTTATGATCTGGACAAATGCACTGGACAAATGAGAAATTTAATGATACTAGAAATATTTCTCCCATATTTTCTAATGCAAAGTAATTCCAGTAGATCTTTTGCCCCATGACTTGGGATGTGCTGGCTTGTTGTCACTTTGTGGATGAGGGATGGGGAATATTCCATGAAATGTGAAGCATCACCACAAATTCAATCAGCTACTGTCTCTGTAGGGCTGATTGATCAAACAGGAAGGAGGGAACTCAGTCCATGACAGAGTTTGTAAAATGAAGATCTATCCTTATATTCTCGTTGTATTTGACTGAAACAGTAAAAATGCCATGAATTTTCAGGATTCTCTGTTCTTTTGGGGGAGAAGGGAGGCATAGCTTTATCTTCCTCTTCTAACAAACAAGAGCAAGGCTTGAGTATCTCACACCTTGCATAGGTGGCAGGGCCAGAAAAGGAGGGATATTTGCTTGCTTTCCCACATCTCAAAATAGGGCTACATAAACAATTCTTAACTTTATTCTAGCTACACTGGAATATTCTGCTAACAAAGCTGGGAAAGAAAAAAAAGCATGTTTTTTAGTTCTTCTAGAATTATTGGAAATATCACCTTGGTGATAGACCCATTTCTTGTTGGAGATCTTGTGAGCCTGATTTTATATCTGTGGCACATTCCTTCGATGTGCCATGTGAATTCTTCAGCCTTGAGTTGGGGATATGTTACCTTTTTCTCTGTGTCTTGACTTTAGGAAATGCAGGCAGATAAGGCTGGTGATAGCTCTGACAATGTGCCTGATGCTGTGGCCAGACCTGGCAAGGCTGAGGTGAGGCCAGGGCTGCTGTTGGCTCCCAATGTCCCCAGGGAGGCTGTGAGGGGCCTCGGCACCTCCAGTGCTCTGGATGGAGATCAGGCCCCGAGATAACAAGGTGATGACAAGCACTTTCAGAAACCCTGACACACAGACAGATAAAAGAAATGCAGTAATAGTGTGTAGAAATAAATCCTTCTCATTCTGCTTTTGATCTTCTGAATATAAGAATTTTCTCATATAAGTTTCTTACATCATCTATAAGCTTATGGTCTGCATTTTAACAACCTTACAAAATATTACTAAAAGAATTGGATTCAGGCATTTGTTTTAAAGACACAAGATTAGGCACTATCTGTATTTAGATTAAAATCCTCCCCCACAAGGTTTGCAGCATAATATCTGTGGTACTGGCATGTGCAGCACTGCCCGAAGAATGGAACTGACTGGAAATTCCCTCATCTGCATAAATGCAAATGACTAAAGAAGTTGGACTGGTGGGAGAAAAATGAGTAGATTGTGGATTTTATTCTTCCTTTATTGATGTAAATTGCAGGCATGTGTAATGATATTTGTGATTTTAAAGTAGGCTGTGTCCCTTCAAAGAAAATGTGAGCTCATAAATCCTGGGAGATTAGAGATCCTGAGGCCCGATGTGGCAACGGCTCTGGGTTTATGGCATTCCTCAAGACAGCCAGGATAGGATGTTCTGTGACCTGGCTTTTATGAAGATCAAAAGGCTTGAAACTGTTGAGAATAAGATTTTCACATCATGCAGGGGGAGACACCAAGCTGTCAAATGGGAGGAGGCTCTTTGAAGTGTGGAGATAAGGACCCTTCTAACCTTCAGTCAGGTATGAAAGCCATTTCCAGCAGCACGGGAGCGTGTCCTTCCACTGGACTCTTCGTGGAACAGCCCAGCTGAGTTCATTCAGGTAAACACCTGGCAGTGTCTCAGCCACAAGGAATGTTTGAAGAGGACTAAAAGGACTGGGAAAAATGTAAAAATTAATGTATTGGGGAGGTGGGAATTATATGTGTTAATATCTCTGGGACCAACGAGCCCGAGTCCAGCAAAGCTCCCGCTCTAGGAGCTGGAATCACAAGTGTGCTCCTACATGGATTATCTGTGTCTGACCATGGGGGGCAGGTGGGAGTGCTCACAGAGAGCTTCTGCTGGGAGAAAGCTGGAGAGAGACATAAAGCACCTCACACCTCTGTGTTCTGGCCAGGAAGCTGAGCCAGTGCAGGGACAGCAATTCACTGCTGTAGGCAGGGAGAGCTCATCACTGGCAGGGAAGAGCTGTGGGAGAAGCATTTGTGGAGCACAGCACCACTTTTCTGACTGTCCCAGAGCTCCCCATCTAGCACAAACACTGGCATGTTTGTTCATTCCCTTCTCAGATTCCTCAGAGGTGCTGGCATTGGCAGCTGCATCATCGTGGTGCCCTGAGAAAGCACTTCTACACAGTATTTCTTATGTAAGCAAAAGCTCTCAGCACTGAAAATCTTCCCAAAAAAGTATTCCCCTGAGCTGGTAAGAATAATTTCTGGTCACATTTATAGAAGTTTAAATGGCATCTAGACAAGATAAATATCCTTAGTGTTTTGTCATCTTTGTGCTGATGAACTAAAGATATTTCTCTTTTGCATAATGACTTTCTAAGAGAAAACAGCTAAACAAGACAGAATAAAAATAAAATTTCATGACAGATGCTGTTGATACATGTGTTTCCTCCATAATAAGCTCAGTCCTTGGCTGACAATAAAATAATAATTGTCCTTGGCCAACATCTTGAAAGCTGAAGGTGAAAACACCACAGCTCACATTGATGCTCTAGGAACTGTTGTACGAAGAATTGGCCATAAATGATTTGATAATCTGGTTCTCCTTGGAAAATGCCATTTCCTGTTGGAAATGGTTGAGGACATGACAATGATTTGGTTCTTTTATGTCTTCTACAGAGAAGAAGAGTTTGACTGAGTTGTAGCCATGGGTTTTATAAAGGAACTCCTTTTCTTTTCCAATGATTTTTTGTTTCTTTTTCTAGTCCTGTTTAGTTATATATTAGACTTTTCCAATGTATTTCAGTGAGTCCAGAAGGAAATTCTGCAGGGAATATTGAGATTTTGAGGACTCTCTTCCAAAGCAAAACACAGTTAATGAAAGAATGAAGTTGTACCAAAAGGAACGTCCATTCTTTCCCTCATCCCAATAGTGCTGTTACACTCAGAGGCTGACCTATGCATGGGTTACAAATATTCCAGCAGTAGGATTGCAGAGGAAGCTCCTTGTTTCTCTGAGCAGGATTTGGTTCTTTGTTACTCCTGACTGTCCAGGCTTTCTTTTTCATCCCTCTCAAATCAGAAATTTCCCAAATACCAGAGCAGAGAGGAATGTGTTGTCACCCTTCCACTCAGCAGTGTAATGGGGAGGATCCTGTTCTAACGGGCCCACAGGTCTGATTCACAAGGAAATTGCTGTGTCCCTGTACCCTTATAATTGTAGGGTTTCAAACCAAAGTATAGAGACACACATCAACTATTACATTGTCATTTAATCTGGAGTAAATCCAGTGTGAACCCTGAGTGCCTGGAGCTGGTCCAGCTGAGTGGCAGAAACAGGGCTGAGAGTCCTGCTAAACACCACAGGATTCCTGGGATTTGCAAGGCATCTGTTCTGCTGCCCTTGCAGTCCCTTGGGCTGCTCTGGAGGAGCTCCTGGGTGACTGGTGATTTTATTAGGGCCTGGCACAAGAGAGGTAGGAGCTTGTCACTGTGCTCCCAGCAGAAATGCTGCTGTGAAAAAACCTTGCTGTGGGCTTTGAAATCTGAACTGCAGCCAGTTCCAGCTGAGGGATGTGGCAGTCACCTTTTGCTGTGAAGCTGCCATCTGAACAATGACAGTGTTGTGTGGTTTGAAGGGACGGGGAGCAGGGGGAAGGAGAAATGTCTGTTGGGGCTGGGATTGGGCTCTGGGAGGGAGCAGCCCAGGCCCTCGGCCCTTCCTCAGCCTTCACCTCAACACCCACAGCTGGACTTGTTTTGAGGGGACACATGTGCATCCCAAATTTTCTACTTTGGCAAGCTCAGTTTGGCTGGGCCATCTGGCCATGCTTCTGCTCCTTTGAAAGCTTTGCCTGATTAAAGAGTCCTGGGAGCTGAAGAAGGAAAGTCGTAGGAGGGGAACAGGAAGGGGGCTTGCTAAGAGATGTGCTATTCCCTAATTAAATAATAGTTTAAGGGGAGCTCACAGCTTGTAACAACCAGGGAGATTCTGCTGCTAATATTCACTGCAAAGCTGCTCTTCCCAGGGCCATGCTTCCTATCCCCAAACCCAGCTGTGCTGTGCATGTGCTGCACAGCTCTCCCAAAGTCCTGTCACGGAGGGTGAGAGTTGGAATAGATTCACCCAAATTACAACATCTCATCTTTTGTTTTCAATTTATTGGGACAAACAGCTCCCCTGTTACTATTTCTGTTTTGCCACTCCTGTAAGAGCCCAGCTGTAGTCATTGCACTGAATCTGAGCTGGTTTGGTCTGAGAAATGCTTGAATTAACAGCACAGTGAATGTATAGAGGAGCAGAGGAAGAGAGAGAGGCTGGTACTTGTTGTGTCCCTTTTACAGCTGGGGAACTGAGGCCTGTCAATGGAACCATTTGCTGTCAGTTTAAAAAAGAGGTGATGGCAGGATAAAGACAGCAACTCAGCTCTTCTCCATTTGAGAAAGAAACACCTTTTTTGACCAGTAGTTTTGATGACAGAAGAAATACCCAGCCTGAGAAATGGCTGGTTCAAAGATCAGTGATATTTATGAACCAGGTCTTGCTCCTGCATAAGCATATTGGAGGTGAGGGCTGCTCTTTTCCCACCCAGGAACCCCAGTGCATCTCAGACATCTCAGGTTTACTATTTGTGAGGGTTTTGCTTGGACTCTTCAAGCAGGTCCAACCACAGATACTGCTCCAATGAGGTGAAATCCTGGTAGTTCTGAAGCACTGAAATCCCATGAGGATGAAAACATGGGCAAAAAGGCATATCTAGGGCTGCCAAGCACAGATAAAGCTCCAACAGCATTAGACAGTTATTCAAACTCTTCAGTTACAGGTTTAGAGTAACCCAGACTTTTTAGCACCCTACCTGATATGCATTAGGGCTGATATTCAGGATTCCTGTGGGTACTTAGGTCTAAGGGATTTTTTGGGTCTGATTGTTGTGAAACTTTTGGTCTCATCATGGGCCTTGTACTTTTATCTTATCCTTGCAAAACAAGCATTCTAACAGACTTCAGGAATTTACCATGGGCTTTGTTCTGTCCTAAAATATGATCTGTCCCAGCCATGGATACAAAGCCCCACAGTCCTTTGTGTTTATCTAATGGGCCTTACATGGAGAGTGAGAAAATTCACAGTTAGGTTTGTGTTCTTGTGAGGAATAGAAATCATTAAAATTTGGGGACAGGGAAGTGTAATTAGTGAAAGGGGCTGGGTTACTTCAGAGCCAGGTTAAACCAAAGCTGGCAACAAGGCATTGCTTAGGTTTCCCTACAGACACAGATTTTAGAGGAACTGAACCAACACCCTGCTTGGGGTGACAGCCTGGTGTAACACATTGGTGGCCAGGAGATAGAAATAAACAGAAGTAGTAGTTGACTTTTTCCCAAAAGAGTAAGGAAATACTCAGATAAACAGATGTGTAACCCCAAACACCAAGACATCAACTTCTCTTCTTCACTCTGCTCTCAGTTTGTTGTATGGATGTGGCACAATTGTCTTTACAAATCTGTTACAAGCCACTGATATTTTCATCTGTCCAGCACCATGGTGCAGTAAGAAGCAATACAAATGCTATTTTCTGTTTGCTAAAGTAAGG
Organism: Peucedramus taeniatus; assembly: GCA_013400575.1. NCBI lineage: Eukaryota > Metazoa > Chordata > Aves > Passeriformes > Fringillidae > Peucedramus > Peucedramus taeniatus. The sequence goes on along the minus strand of WBNO01008112.1, from coordinate 249,446 downwards.
AGTCAGGTGAAAAAGCTCAACTGCAAGATCAAGCACCTGTGTAGAGGCTACACCACATTCCAAGAGGCTGTCCAGACCCATCTCCCAAGGGTTAGGACTGTGCTATTGCAATTCTTCATGAGATCTTTCTTACACAAGTTACAAACCTTGTAGCATCTCTCATTCCTTTGGTCCAGACTAGGAGCAGATGCTGGGAGAGGATCCAGGCCTGTGTATTACACTTAGAAGAGGCCATATGTATAAATCCCCCTTCTTTCTACAGCTGTAATACACAGTGGATGCACCTTATTATCAGAGAGAGATCCAGAGCACAGGGTAGAATATAACCAGGATAAAGCAGATTCTTGGGAGATTTCTCCCCATTCAGAAAAGCTGAAAGAATTTTGTTTGGAAAGCCAGACTTGGGAGGAAAAGAACAAGAGTGAGGAAGGAGGAACCACTTTAAGTGTAAAAATGTCTGACGGGAGTAGGGAAGTGCGAGGTTTCAAGGCTATGTGAGCAAGTGTCATGTGCAGGGATAAGAGAGCCTGGATTTAGGCTAGAGATGAGCCAACAGGCAAGGAATTTGCTCCAGACAGAGTCTTTCCTAAACCCTGTGTGCTACTACAGCTAACAATCATGTCAATAGGGTTTAAAAGGTGCTTCAGAGGAATTGGGAAGCAAAGACAAATAAGGTGGGTGGCTGAGGGAGGAATGGAAAGTCCAGTGCTTACTGAGTGAGGCTTGAGTGTGATGAGAATCCTGGCTGTGCTCCAGTACAAGATTTCCTATCACATTAATTATATTGCAAACAGGCTCCAGGGTTTTCTGTGATTCAGGCTTGGTGTATCAAAAATGTTACACAGACATCAGTGGTGGGGTAAGAGATAATTTTGCTGTGTTGTCTCCCAGCCTTCCATGAAGATGCCCTCAAAGATGAAGCCTGAGCTTCCTTGGTGCTGTTCCCTCTGTGCAAGCAGGCAGGAAGTGAGTGATCTACAGAGAACAAGGAATGATCAGTTCTGGGAAATGTCATGTTCCTCTCAAAAATTAACTCCATCCCCTTCCCTTTCATTAAAATACATATGCTCTTGGATGACATTTTTGTAACACTGGAAACTGTTACTTGAAAAGCGTTTCTTGCTTTGAAAATATGGAAATATGGTTACTTAAACCTACATGAACATACTGGGAGTGTAGTGGTACTGTCACTCTGTTGTGGGCAGAACTCCTGGCAGGTATCTCATGAAATTGTATCTGTTCAAACCAGGAAAACTGAGGTGAAGACTTTCCCTCTCTCCCCTCCAACTCTCTCTTTTTTCCTCCATCTGGGTGCACTGGCTGGCAAATGCCTTTGAGACCATGGAAGAACAGAAAATCATTGTGGAATAAGTGAGGTCTGAGAAAGAGAAATCATGGCAGAGACAATTCTATGCTGAACAGCAGTGAAACAAAAGCAAAAGCAAGACAATATTGACAAACGGCAATAGTGAGGACCTGCCCCAGCACGATCTTGTAGTGAAGAAGGAGAGCAAGGAGAGTCTGATGTTGAGTTTTCCAGTCATGACTGTGCCACAGTTGCCTTCTGTCACCTGGATATGAGATAGATGAGGTAAAGAATCTCCAAATAATGCCTAGGTCACCTTGCTGGCTTCTGTAGAGGGGGAGATAGGGGTGTAACAAGCACTCTTCCCTGGGAGAGGGTGTCATGCAGTGTAAGGGGCCAGGATTGCTTTAGACCTGGGATGTGAAGACTGTAAGGCCTGGCTTTTACTGGGACAGTTGGTGTAGGAATGAGGTTGGGTTTAAAGTCTCTTTTATCACTATAGTCTGGAGGTGTAGCCTGAGGAGGACAGAAAACCACCAGAATCCTGGGCATTGTGACCACACCACTGTCATTCCCTTTTGTGCTAGAGGTGAAGACTAAAGATTTGTGCTGGCCAAGGTTCCAGATGCTTTTTTTCTAACCAAAAGTAAATAGAAGAGAGGAGAATTGGGTCCTTTCTGGAGTACCCACCTGCCCTTCCAGCCTGGTGATGCATTGGCTGGAAGACTTGGAGCATCCTCTACTTGTGCCTCCTCTCGTGTGGCCAAAGCAGAGTTAAGCTCCTGTCCCTCCATCCCCTCTATAAAAGTGCATTATGGGATTCTCTTTCCTGCCTCTCCCTCCTCTCTCCAGAGCTGTGTGTTTGAAATGATATCTATTTCTCTTTGTGACAGCACACCGTGACTGCTGCCTTGACATTGTGCTGAGCTGACATCCCAACCGGTCTGACACTGATGCCTTTGGGCAGAAATCAGAGCCGGTTTGCTCCATGGCTCCGTGCAGCCACGACGCCTGTAGCGCCTCGCAGAGCCCCCAGTGCCCTGCTGGGGAAATGGAGCGAGCACGTGGGCCCAAGATGAACTCCGGGAAGAGCGCAGGCGTTACCCGCGTTCATCCTCCTGCCCATTTTCAGCTCTAAGTGTTCACATTCACATGGGTTTATTTATTTTTATTCCCCCTCACCGCGTTTTCTCTCCTTTTCCCTTGCTTGTGAGAGGGTTGGTTTCCTGTTTCTCTCCCCACTGCAGAGTCCTTGGGGAGCTGGGTTTCTGTGAGCTGGAAAAGGAGCGCACAAGCGTCTGATCAGCCCTTATTAGTGTTGAGAAAGATCTAATGGGTCCTGGCTTCTGGGACCATTACCTGTCATTTACTTTTATTAAGTCAGTGATGAGAAAGTTTAAAATTAAAGGCTTTGTAAATTGGATTCCAGTTCTAAAGGAAAACACCGACCAGGAAATCAGAGCCTAAGCTTGCAGATGGACCACTGGGAACAGCACCAGACTGGGGCGTTTCTCTTCAGCTGCTTTGACAAAGGTCCTGTGCCAGGGCATGGAGGGGACAAAGCCTCGGGGTGTCTAGAAACCTTCAGCTATATGAACCATGTAATGCCTCCTTTGCCAGGCTACTCAGGTTCAGACCTCCTGCTCAGGAGGAAGGGGGGTCTTCTGGTTGAGCCATTACCCAGGCTGGGAACTCTGTTCCAGCTGAAATGATCCCAGGCAGGTCATGTCATCTCCCCATGGTTCATTTCCTGGTTTATAAGGAGAAGGACCTTGTGCTAGTACTGATTTTGTTTCTTACCTGTTGCCTGGTTTGGGCACTCAGCTCTTTGGGGCTGGTACTCTCCTTGACTCTTGTGCTTACAAGAGAAGCTCCAACTCCTTTGAGTGTTCCAGCCAAAAAAAAAAAAAAAGATTTTTGTTAAGTCTGTAGCAGAAAGCAAGTAAAAGGGATGAGCCACTTAGTTAAGATAAACATCTAATTCATAGGGGTTGTAGCATTGTTGTATTCCCTGTTTTTGAGACTTAATCTTTGAATTAACCACCCAAACACACTTGTGAGTGAAACACCCCAATTGCACTAAAGCAGTGCAGCCAATTATGGTGTGACAAGGGAAGCTCAGGGGCCAACTCCAACCAAGAGCTGCTGTCACTTCTGTTTTCTCAGCTGAATAAAAGTCTCATGGTGACACTGCTCTGATGAGAAGCAGCATGAACTAGTGGTTATAAGTACAGTCTGGAATCAGAATTCTTGGTTATTGTGTCTCAGTTTGTCTTTGACTGGAGTGACATGGTAGAAGTCACCTGAGGTCAGGATTTTAGGTCGCCTTGTGCCCATCCTTGCATTGTTAAATACACAGGTTGTGCTTACACAGCTTTGCATGAAGGTCCACACAGTGTCTCTGAGAGGTACAGAGCTCCCCCAAAGCACAGGGCTTAGGCAGTTAGGAGGAGTTTGCAGAATTAAGTGTTTGTCTCCTGAAGGGACAATGAAACAGATTTCCTTTAAACTCATGGTTTCTTGGAAAAGTTCACCTCAGGTTCTCCCTGCATGGCTTCATCTCCCTGTGTTTTGCCTGTGTTGTTATCATTATTTTGTTCTTATTATTATTACATTATACTATATTTACTTTTAACAGAAGTGAGATTTGTGAGTTTTTGGAAGGGATACCCTCTGCCCATCCCCTCTAGCACCCCTGTAGCCAAGCTCCAGGTGAGAGTCCCCACTTTTAGGAAGATTCCCCTGTTTTTAAAGAACCGGGACTGAGAGCAGAGGCTCACACCGAAAAATCCAAACCTTTCACCTTCTTTCCCCAGAGAGATTCCAAACCACACCAGCAGGAGGTGAGAAAATATACCCAGAGGAGAGTGTGACAGGGAGGGATGGCTAAGGAGGGGCAGGGAGTAGGCACTTGGACAACCCTGGACCCAGAATTCCTGACAAGTGAGGTTAAGCATGTGTTAATTCTTCCTGTCTGTCCATAGGCACAGCAGCTCCTTGATTTCAGCTAATTGCCAGGTTCACTTGAAGGAGGAGTGATGCCTCTCCCAAGTTTCTCTGTAAGGGATGTGAGGAGCTGATCTCTGAGCTATTCAGTGGTTTCTTACATCATTCCTGCGTTCCCAGCCGTGCCACAAGGCTTTCAGAAGGTAATCTGGGGAGATTTTATCAAATGTAAAATGTTCCTAGACATTACTGGAGCCATGATGTAATGATCAAAGGTTTTTGTTCTTTAAATTCCACTGAAAAACCACAGGCCCCAAAAAACTGTTGCAGGGGAACTGATGAGTTTTAAGAAGGAGGCTGAGATCTTGTGCTGGACTGAGCCATTCTAGGGGCAGTGGTGGGAGAAAAGGTTTCTGTAGGTTCTGTGTTGCTGGCCTTGTAAGGTGTGGACTGAATCTCTGAGGTGGGCAGCAGCCTCTTCACAGCATCCACTCCCTGGTTTCTGCTGCCTGGTGGGAAGTGTTGCCAAAAGAGAAGGCAGCAGGACCAAGCTGCTTTGTACCTCACTGCTCCTGATTTCACAGAATCACAGAATAAGCTGGGTGGAATGTTGGCAGCTTTGGTATTTGTTTTAATTGTGGCTGTTCCCATTTTTGTGAAGACAATTCCAGCCCAAAATCTTGCTCAAAAAGACCAAACTCATGGTCCCCTCAAGTAACAGAGCTCTCTTAGGATCATCCATGCTGGGACTGATGACCTGGTTTACAGGATCTCAGTGCTTTGAAAGGCCTTAACAGCCTTTTCAGAGGGACAGTGATTCCTGAGTGACACAAAGTCTCCCTGGCACATTTATATCTGCCAGACCAGGATGAGACCCTCCATGCTTTGATGCCTTGGATTTCAGTACCTGTTGAAATCTCCTGAACAAATGGGGCCATTAATTATGGGGCCTGGCTTTGATGAATGGTGCACAGGGGACAACATTTCATTTTGTCTGGGGGGAGTAGGCGGGATGGGGCGTTTCAGAGTGTTCAGTGATGCAGGAGAGGTCCTGGGTGTTGCCTGATCAAGGGGAAGTTGCTTCCTCTCTCTAGAGTGCTGTAAAGTCAGTGTCAAGTCACTGTGGCATCTGGGTTATGTCACCTGCTGAGGGGGCTACCCCTCATACATCAGATACATCAGAGTTGCTCAGACAAAAGCCAATTCAGCCCTTTATCTAAAAAGCTTTTAGGATTTCTCAAAGGGTTGCAAATAATTTTGTCCTAAATGACTTCTGACTGCCCCATCCCTAGGCCACTGAGCAGAGCAATGTGCTTGGGGTTCAGATGAGACACATGAGATGGAGGAAGGCCATGGGGTGTTCTCAGGGAGAGCTCCAGGATCCTACCACCTTGTTTTCCCCATATGCTTTTGAAACTCCCAAAACAAATGTTATTAATATGACAACATTGTAAGAAAGGCTTGCTCCTGAAGTGGTGGAAAAACTTTTTTACAGCTTTGATTTAGTTTCTTTTTTGTGAGGATTGTTATGTTTTGGCGCTGGAAGGTCATGTTCATGCCAAAAAACTGAATTAATTTTGGAGGCACCTGAAAGTTTTGTTGTGTACAGACAACACACTACTTGTCTAATTAATTTCAGTCTAATTAATTGCAGCCACCTGAGAACGTCTCTAGTGGGTTTTCACAAAGGGTTTCTGGACAGGATAAAGCATCCTCTTGTCCCTCTTCTGGGACAAGAGGACTGCTTTCAGGACTGCTGCATGATAGCTTTGTGAGCTGATGGGGTTGGTGGGAAACAAGACCATCAAAAGGGAAAGGAAAAAGAAGGAAACTCAAAGACAGTGCCATCAAAACTAAGGATAATGGGAGGAGAGTATTCACTCCTTTAAAGCTCCCAAAATGAGAAGGAACAAATGGGAGTGCATGATATTCCGTTGTGGTCACGAGGAATCTCAGCAAAGACAGAAGGCGTGATTCCTTTTAAGTGAGTTTGGTTTACACTGGAGATGTTTACATGATTCACTCATCCATGTTCCAGTTTAGTGATTCACTTCAGGATAAACTGAATCATGCCTTGGGAATTTCTTATTGCTGACTTTAACGGTTTTCTGATGATACTGGATCAGGTGAAGAGATCTGTGCTGCATCCATCTACCTGGGTCAGAATTAGACACAGGAACACTCAGGTTTGTGCACATGGTTAAATGCTTGCATAGAGGGTGAAACTCCAGGTACCTGATACTCAGATAACCCTAAAAACAAGGCTTGGAGTGAAGAGGCAGAAGAAACCCCATGCAAGTCCTGAGAACATACTGTTTTTTAAACTAAGAATTTAAATTATTTTTAAAACTAAGAATAGAGTTCTTTTTGTAAGAAATTTCTGTTTAACTTGATTGATCTTTCCCAATGAAATTGCACTGAAAAGTTTCCTGAACAGGTCTTACAAAGAGGCGTTGGAGTCAGGAGGACAGGTAGAACACTTCAGGAAATGAGTCTGGAACAAGAAAGGAAGTAAGTTGTGACCTGAGTGGCTGAACAGATTGCAGAAGGCACTGCCAGGGAATCCAGCAGCCAAAGGCACAAATATGTTGAAGGTACATTTAGGAGTGTAACTGGAGGGTGGCTCCATGGATGGCTGTGCTGGCCACCTGATGGAGGAAGTCCTTAAGCAAATTATTGTAATGGAAGCCAGGTAGAACAGGAGGAGGTCAGTCCTGGGAGGACCTCAGTGTGGTGTTTTCTTTCACACAGTGGTTTTTGGTAGTGATCAGTATCGAGCTGCACTGATTTTTGGTCCAGTGGCATCTCTGATGCTTGTTCTAAGGAGTTGGCCTCTTGAGACAGTTTTGGAAGGTGACACAGGGTTTGTCCAGGCTGTTTTGAGCCCTGTGTGCACTCACTGACCTGCAGGGCCTGTCTGGGATGTGGTTATGTAGTGCTCAGTCACAGTTCCTATATCCATATAGGATTTAGGGGATCCTACTCTTTTCTTGTTTTCCATGGGGCACGCCATGGCCCAAACCAGGCAATCCTCCTTGTATTAGTACTTCCAAAAAATACCGAGCAGGGGATAAACTCCAGCACTGTGTTTTCCAAACAGGCTGTGAAACCAAGAATAAGAGACAAGCGTGAACGTTCCTCCAGCCCCTTGTGTCATCTGGGCATGCTCGTGCCACGTGTCACTACAAACAGTTGGGACATCTGGAACGGGTTCATGTGAGTCCATGGGGTTTGGATCCTTGTGCGTGGGAAATCCCTCATCCTCTGCTCATTCCCCTGACAGGCAGCTCCTGCCTCCGCATGACAACACAGACAGAGCCTCTGCAGAGTTAATGGAGAAGGATGTTCTGACTGGGATCCAAAATTGTTCTCACAGTAACATCTTCTGATGTTTAGCCCTCCAGATGGGGCAGGATCTTACATCTAGCACAGACCAACCATGTATAAACCACTAGAAACCACTTATTTTGTTAATTCAAGGCAAAACCTGCTCTCATCTGCCTTGGTTTTACGAGTGAATAAATCCATTGATCCAGTTTCTCCCTCACCATGCTGGAGTCCTCCCAGCTGAGGATCTATTTCTCAACTCCCACCTGAAAGACACCCAGCCCAGGTGAGCACACACCTCCAATCCAGCCTGGGCAAGGGATTTAAACCACATCCTGGCTGAAACTGGGCCTAAGGGTGGGTGAAACCTGGTGCTGAGGGGGCACATGAAGTGAAAAACACATTAAAATAGGTAGGGCATAAACTTGGAGCCATTGTTTACTACATTTTTATCTGGTTATATGGCAGCTGTCTGACCTCCTCACCTAATTTGCAAATAACCTTGTCAGGACAAATTAGCCCATGCTAAGCCTGTGCTGTTGAGTCTAGATGGTTATCAGGACTTGCAATGGTGAGTTTTAAGGTAGTTCTGGTGTCTCTGCAGTGTGGTGGAGTCCCTGTGGCAGTGACTGCAGTGCAGAGAGGCTTTTGTATTAACCAGAATGAATATGCACAAACCCTCTTCTAACAGAAACCTGGAATTAATGGTTTTCTGAGCTGGTTTCTTTCAGGCCATTTTTGCTACAGGGATGAGTGTTGAAAATAAAGATTTAAACTCCATTTTAAAGTGCAGCTCTGAACACTGTGAATTGCTTAATTCATCTTAATAGAGGTGTTCACTCTGAACCCGAAAAGCTTTTAGTTGAGATTTAGCCTGTGGTTTGATATTACAAATTGCTTGGTGGTAACATTGGTTTAAGACACAGTTGTCTCCTGGCCTCCTGTTCCTGCTGCTCTGCTGGCACAGCCCCTCCTGTGGTTGGGAACCAGGTGGGAGGAGCCATCCAGCTTGGAAAGGGGAAAAAAAGGTTTCGTGTGTTTGGTTTTTGTTTGTTTGTTTGTTTAAAGCAGGAAAGTTCCTCTGTCTGGTTCAGTGCCTGGTCAAAGCGAGTTTCCTGGCACAAGTGAGTGGAAAGAGCACTTTGGCATGGAGAGGAAATGAGCAGCAGAGGGTGAAAGGTGAGCAGCAATTACTGGTGCTGGGAATGCCCCAGTGTACTTTAATATCAGCCCATGGTCTGCAGCTGAACTCAACATGTGAAAAATGTTCAAATACCTTTCAAATTGTCAGGTTTAATCTTTGCTTTTAGGTGTCCTGGCAGGCGTTTCCCATTTGTGTCCTTATCTCCCAGCCTCCAGCCCTCTTCAAAGGCTTCCCAGCTACTGTGTCCTGCAAGTTCAAAACCCTGCAGCCCACTGGGACTGGAGATGTGTGAAGGAGCACAAGGATTGGAGTTGAATGACAGTGTAAGTATCAGTTGTCACTGCAAGGAATGTTTCCTTCATTTCCAGAAGGAGTTCATTGAGAAAGAACCTGTTTTAATATAAGTGAAAGCTGTGTTTCCACGGTGACTTTCTCAAATTTAGTAGATCTTGTCCTTTAAATCCAGTTTGCCATGGGACATAAAGTTCATTTGTTATAGACATCAAACCAGCTGAGCCCAGAGAAGAATATGGTGAGGTGCCTGGAAAAAAAAAAAAAAAAAAAAAAAAAAAAAAAAAAAAAAAAAAAAAAAAAAAAAAAAAAAAATCTGTTAAAGACAGACTTTTGTGGCACTAGAAAGTGGGAAATTATTCTTACTGGAAAATTTTCAACCCATTCCCAGAAATGGAGTTGCCTGATAAATAAATGCTCTGCAAAGACTGAAAAAAAACCAAGCTAACCCAGAACAGTGGAATACGCAAATGATTTGGTTAAAGAAATACTTATTTTGTTTAATAAATTGTGATGGTTTTGATAAAATTTCCCATTGCAAATTTGAGTTGTACTTGACAGGAGAAAATTGGAACATCCAAAGCCTGTGAAAAAATGTGTGTCTGCCTTCAATCCACATCCACAGAGCAAAATTCAAATAGTTCCCATCAGTATCTGGCATACAAGTGGAAAGGGCAGCTTAGCAGTGTTTCTTTGGTTATAAATAGTAATGTGTGTATATATATATAGTAGTGCAGTGACATAGCTGGAAATTCCAGATCTCTCCCTTGATTAACATATCTCATTAGTGGGAGTGCTGGGCCCTGAAGTGTGGAGTTTGCTCCGGAACTCAGTGGGAAACTTGTGCTGGCAGTGGGAACCCCAATTCCCTCTCCATCCTTTCCCTGCAATGCCCAATGCTGTGAGAAAAAACAAAGAGATGGAGAGAGGAATCTCAGATTTCTTCCCAGTGACACAGACAGAGGCAGCTCAGGGGAATCCTGCCCAGCAGAGGTTAATGTGACCCACATATAATTGTGTGAAAAGATGCCACTCTGCGCCTTTGTCAAAGAGGCTTCTCGTTACAGCCCGAGCTCCCCAGCCCCTTCAGCAAAGCACAGTTTTCTTGCATTAAATCACCACTGCCCTCTTGCCAGCTGCTTAGAGTTTGCACATTATACAGAGGAGATATCTAATATATATTTATATATTTTTAAAATGTGACAGATTGTCTTGTAACATATGTGGTACTGCCTTGAAATGAGCTCTGTGCATGTGATGGCCGAGCCAGCGGCCCCTCTGTGTGTGTGTGTGAGAGAGTGGTTTGTGTTTTATTCCTTCTGCTAGAAATCTGAGAGCCTGGGACACTGGAGCTTTTCATGTTGCTTTTTCTCTGAAATATTCATGATGAGTTGATGACCTTGATTCTTTGATACCTGCCACTTATTTGTGTGCCACTGCTGATAACTGCTGCTAAGTACATATGGTGCCATGGTTGAGTGAGTGGGATGATAAGGAGAGGGAGGGCATCTCTGGGATTCATGTGCTGGAATAAGATTACTTTAGAAACTCTGAGGGCATTTTAGGAGCCTGCCATGCCATCTTATTCACCCCACTTTGGTTTTTCTGACTAAAGCCTGCTTTCTTTGCTTTTCCTCCAGCTTTTCCTTCTGACTTGGAAATCTACTAGGTCGCTGCTGCTTTTCTCAGAGATGATCCTTGGCTCACTATCAAGTGAATTGCTAATGAATTTGTTACACTTACATTTTTCAAAAAGAGATGTGAGTCTGGGGACACCCAAGGAATTCTTCCTCAGCCAGAAACAGATCCTTATTGAAATGGACTCTAGGAAGTTGGATTAGATGATCGGGGCATTTTGGTGCCCTTAAAGACAAGGAAAGATGAGGGTAGAGCAGAGGAAGATAAGAAGAGTAGGCAAGCAGGTAAGCATCAGTATCACCTTTTAAGTGTGACATTTAAGCAGGCAAATTTCGTTGATGTTTGTGAAACCATTCTTTGGAAGGAGTCTAAGCTGCCACTTGCAAGGTTTTGAGGGTGAGGGGTAAAATCAGTAACAGAAAGGATGACAGAATTGACAAAATAATTGAATATATGGGGAAAGAGTACCTGAGTGAAAATTAAATTAAGTCCAGCTTGAACCAGCTTGCACTGACACTGCTGGATCAAGGGGCCAGTATGGTTCCTTTTGACTACACATTATTCTGTGGTCTTTCAGAGACACAGCTGGTGTCAGGGCCTGGATTCATCCTGCTTAGTTCAGTGGTTCAGCTGAAATATGGGATTGGGAGACCCTGGGCTGGCTGACCTGCTGTAGGTTTTGCAGTGGTGATCTGGGGAATGAAGGCCGGTGCTTCCACCCTCATTCAAGCTGGGCTTTGGATGGAAATTGGAAGGTTCCATCCAGATGGAGGCAGCTGGTCCCCATCTGTTGGATGCTGAAGATGGGACTCTGATGGGGAGATGTATTGACAGAGTTTTCCTTCATCTATACTGTGAAGTGAGGGAAGCCAGAGCAAGGGAGACAATGGAGAAAAACCTCTGCCATGGATTCTCTTCTCACCATATTTCATACAGAAAATTGCAGCATTGTCTCTTTCCTGGGCTATCACTTTCCCCTCTCAGAAGTCACAGCACATGGCTGTACTGCAGTGTACATTCTCCTGAAGATCACTTCCCTTCCCTGTGAGAAAATGCAGGGAAAAGAAAGAGGACACAAGGATGGAAGTAAAATTAGCAAGGCCTAAGGGGCTTCTGCATGTGCTTGTTGAACTGCAGCATCCTGGAGAGGCAGGAGATAAGGTGGCTCAGGGAATGCAGCCCAGTCCAGAGAGGCATTTATTTAAGATTGATATCAAACCTTGGAATTGTGAGTGGGAGGATTTTTGAGGAAGGAACAGGATGTTGCCAGGAGGGAGGGAGGCTGGCTAGAATGATTTATTGTGAGGGTCAGTTGCAGGAAGTCACTGGAGATATGTGATGGTCTAAAACGCAGGCCAAGGAACTCGCGTGTGGACACCATTTTATACTCAGAGATTCTGGCTCCTCAGAACAGGGCCAGCAAAGTGACTGGGTGGTCTAATTTAGGGTCATCCTTGGTGGTCCTGCATGCGTGTGTCTTGGTCAGCTTCCTTGTCTGTGTTTGTCTCTGTGCACAGTGACCCGTCATGCTCTGGGGTCTGTTACAGAGCCTTCTACCACTTAAAAACATTTCACTGTACTTGCAAGAGAGATTTCAGGCCTTTTTAAAGCCAAGCATAATTTGATGCTTACACAGATAATTGTGCACATGAGGGAATGAAGTAGTGATGTTTATTGTTAGGCTTCCCTCCTCCCCATAGGAAAATTCCCTGTGACCAAAGAAACGAAGAGACTGGCGAGAGCAGAGGAGCTGTGATTGGGAATGACCTCTGGGGCCATAAACAGCTGGATGGAAAGCTTAAACTGTTTGTCAGTCTGAAATCTGCAGCTCCATGGCATTGTACCAGGCCAGTTATCGTGAGCAGGACTCCTGCAGACAGCCATGCTTTTTGATACTGATGGCTATGAATAAATTATTGATCATTAAGCACAGCCACCTTCTGTCTAACCTACTTCTGAGTGCCACTTCTGTCTGTTGTGCTGTCCTGTCTGCTGGCCCAGTCAGGCCTGGGGTCCTCTTGTGTCAGGAGCAGTTGTCCTTCCTGAGAAGAGAGATGTTGTCACAGAGAGCCCTCAAGTCGAACAGGAGTGTGGAAGGATTTTGGCTCCCTGGAAATGCAGTGTGGTAGAGAAGGCAGCAGTGCTTTGGAGTGAATGGGAGGGTGCCCTTTGACTTCAGGTGACCTTAAATGACTTGTCAGAGCTGACAGAAGAGTTAGAGCTCAGGAACAGGACTAAGTTCATATGTTCTTTGTAGGGGTGAACATCCAGACAACTCTCCCCTATTGCTGTTCAGCCTCTCATTACTGCAGACTGGGCTGTGTTGTGGTTTCCCTCAGTGCATTCCTCCCCTGCTGCTCTGCCTTTGTTCCTTTCTGCAGCTCTTCGGGCTGTCCCCGCTGATAACGGCTCCGATTAGATCGACACGAGGGGGTGACATCTGAGCTTTTCATGCTGTCCTTTTATCTAATGTCCCCCAGCTCGTGGTCCTGTTGTCCCTGCACAGCTCGGTCTGTGGTGATGTTCACTCTCCTGCTTACACTCAGTGAATGATTTATCATCTGTTATCAGTAGGACTCTGTACAGTGTCCAGGGACAATGTTTTCTTCCATCTGGTTCCAAGCTGGTGGAACACCCTTCCATATGGTTTTCACATGTGGTTCTCCTAGTACCTCCTTTCTGCTTTTTCCCCTCCGGATTCATCATTATGCAGTTTGTCTAACAAGTACACTTCGTTTCACTTTATAAATTAACCACACACATTAATTAAAACTTCAGCAAATGTGGGTATTTCTTAAATGACAGAGAAAACCTTCACAGCTGGGTGAATATCTTCCGGGAGAAATATCCAGTCCCATGACATACTGGGAATTAATTGCTACAGCATTTCACATCACTCTTCAGGCACACATCAGCCTGGGGCTTGTTCTGGAATTAGAATGTGTGGGGAAGTCTTTGGTTCAGTTCTGTATTATGAAGGTGCTGGTTGCAGTTACAGGTTCATAGTCTGGGCAGGACAAAGACCATAAAAACATCTTTTTATGTCAGTTTTCTTGAGCCACTGACAGTGATTCCCCGTGACTTGATATTGGGCATTCCAGGAGCCAAACAGCTCTGTCTCACCAGTCCTCTGGGTGATCCAATGTCCTCCATCAGGATCCCTTGCTGCTGCATTTGTTGGTCTTTGCAGATAATTTCTGCTGTGGTCTTTGTTGATTTTATGTTGTTAGACCTGGTAACACACTTTTATCTTATCTGCCTTCTTCTCTTCTTTGCTCTCGGTGTTGTTTGCCATTCCAGGATAAATACGGAGCCGCCTGCCCCTGGGGGCCATGCACTGTGTTCCTCCCCCCCGAGTGTGCAAATATTTACAGCAAAGCAGCCCCTGAGCTCTGAGACGTGAGCAGCGACACGAGGAGGTGCAGCCCAGGGCAGGGGCAAGGCCAGAGGGTGTGAAACCAGCACACAGCCCCCGGGGTAAGTGGCCTGCAGAGTTTAGGAATCTCCTGCCTGGTCTCCAGAGCAACAGGGAATCAGGGACTTGTCTTCAGTGCTCCCACTGCTGGGATGTGCTCATGTGATTCAGGAACTGTTTCTTGAGAAAATCTTGCTTCTGAAGTGACTGACACCTTAGAGCTGGCAGAGTTACCTGGATTGTCACCCCTCCTTTATGCCTTATTCAGAAGCAGAGGATCTCAAGTGGTTTGAGGTGTGTGGTGTGTCTGTCCAAGAGAAACAAGCCATTGCTGGTGCAGCTCTCACACCAGGAAGCACATAAAGCAGTAATTTTTTAAGCTGTTGAGGCCAATGTAAGCCAGTGTTCTCACCAGAAGAAGATGTTTCCACTTTTCCTTCTTCCTTTAGCTGCTTTTCCATGCTTTCTGCACTTTCAATAGCACAGATATTCTCACAGCTCTATGACAGTCCCCACACATCTCAGAAAGGATCTGTGGTTGGTGCTACCTTAGATCTGTGCCCTAATTCATTCTGTTGAGGAAAGCACGTTTGTGTCACTGTGCTGTCCCATTGTGGTGGTGCCACTGTTCCCTGGGGGATGCTCAGGACTGGAGCTACTGATAGAGACCTGTGCTACTTCACCCTTTATGGACTCCTCCTCCTTGTTGTCTCTCTCACCTCTCTCACCTTGGGTCTGGAGGGTTCACCAGGACGGTTCCTGTGTGTTGGTTTTGGGGGTTTTGCTGTTTGCTCACGGTTGCCTTTTCCCGGTTTGAAGTTTGCCGGCCCTGGGGCCAGTGACCCCTCTGGAGCTGCCGGGGTTATGGCCAGGGGGGTTATTCTGTGTCCATCAGGGCTCTTGGTGCTCACTGGATCCATCCTGAGGGCATTGATTGATGGCCCTGTGCCAACCAGGGTGACCCTGGTCTGGAAGCTCTGCTCCCTCCTGCAGAGCCTGTGTGATGCCCATCAAAGAGGTGCTCAGGTCATCAAACAGCCAATTAAAACAATCAAGAGGGAGGAGTGGAAGAGGAGGCCTTAACTCTTTCCACCCCATCATAAACACCTTTGTGGAGCCATATTTTTCTGCCAAAAGGAGGTGTGTGAGGGAGGTAAAAACAAAGATCCATCTCTATAAAATTCACCTGCAGGATCTCTTTAAAAATTGAGTAAGCAGAGATCAGGAAACACTTAACTGTCTATGTAGCTGTCAATTATTTAGGGCCTGGAATGAGGTTGGATCAAAGGCTTTCCTTTTGATTTTATATTTTATTTCTAAAACACGCATCATAAAGCAGCCCATGAAATTCAGTGTAGGGTAATGAATATATAATAATACATCTCAAACTCCAACACTGCTTGGAAGAATTGAGTTTTCAATCATTGCTGTTGCTATCTGAAAATGAGAAAGACACTCCCATTACAGCTACTGGCAGCTGACAGCAGGCAGAAGGCAATAAATTTAGGAGTTATTTAGCATCAGCTTCTGAAAAATGGCATCAGAAGGACATGTTCTTCACTTGAGAAACCTGAGGTAGAAGTGCTACAGCTGGGAATTAAGAGCACCACTGGGATCAGGGGTAATAAAAGATCTGTGATCTGCCAGGGGCTGATGCTTAGACCAGTGCAGGGTCAATCCCAGTTGTTTCAGTGCTAATTTTGGGGCTGCTGTGTTGTAAGATCATGCAGCTTTTCCTAAAATGCCAGCAAAAATGCATGAAAACCCAGATTATTTTGCCTCTTGAGCTTTAATCCATACTTACTCTGAAGTTTTCAGGCACCAGTTTTGTGGAAATGCAGACAAAACAAAGATTGGTTGAGGGTTATGTGTAGAAAGTTTACTTTTTGAACAACTCATCACATCCACACTCAATTCCTGATCCAGACACAGAATTTCAGAGTGGCATTGTCCTGTACTTTCCAGCCTATAAAAGAGGGAACAACTCCTTTTTTTCCCCAAGAACACTAAAATCTGTGCAACACAATAATGCTAAAAATTATCTTGGTGTCTGAAAACTGGGAAGACCAAAAAATTCCCTTCTCTCCTGTAGAAGATACCCTGTTATACTTGAGTGCAGCACACACTCCTCCCAGATCTTCCTTCACCTGCTTGTACTTGTTCAATTTTTGCTCTAATATCATCATCTAACTAATGCAAAGGCATTGAATCCATTTTCTGACTGTTGGGTAAATGATGGTTAAGTGTCAGGAGATTTATTTAATTGTCTAGCTATTAAAAAAAGGTAGGTCTGCTGAGTGAAAGCTTTTATGCTTTTAAATGAGGTATTGTTGTGATTAGAGTTTAAACAGCAATGATTTCCTCAAAAATGCATTGTCAATAATCACTGGCTTGTTTGATTGTCCACATAACTGTACCACCCTCACTGCCAAGAAACTCATCTGACCCACCAATGGTAAGAACAGCTTTTTTTTTCCATTAAGTGTGCAGTAGATCTAATGCTCAGGGCCAGGAACATCTTCATTAGGCAGTACGGAAAGTGAACACATTGTTCATGAACCAGCCTCCAGAATAATGGACTAGAGAGACTTCAGAGGTGAGGGATGGAGGTTGTGGGACTGGGAAAGGGGCTTAAAGCTTCACAAACCACACACAGAGAAGATTTGAGTGGGATATGGGCAATTGATTCCCTTAAGTGTCTTTGAAGAGGCCAGTCTAGAGGTGGAGAAGCTCCAGATGACTCATGGTGATCCTGCTCAGTCTCATCACAGCAGCTCAATGCTCATTTTACTCTTTTCTATGTATTTAATTCAAAAAGCCAAGAACCTAAAGGTAATTTAGCTGGCATAACCCAAACCCACAGCACCACCACAGCAGGTTCCTGGGGTGAGGTGATGACCTGCAGGTCAGGTGGCTGCTCCTCAGCTTACCTGGAGGTTTCAGAGACTAATTTGGGAAATTCAAACAGACCAAATATTTTCTTTATGTTTTTTTTTCCCGCCCACGGGAAATCCATTTCCCAAGTGAATGCCACTTCCCTGCTAGCTCTTGTCCCAAAATCTGTGCCAAGTGTGCAGCTCTGGATGCATTTTTGCCCAGAACATCTGCTTCTTGGGGAGTGTGAAGGGCCTATGGAAAACACGTGTTCCCAAGGGCAAAGGGAGACCTTCTTCCCTGTCCACCTTCATGTCTTCCTGAATTTCCCATTCACTAATATATTTAGGCACTGAGAGCTGCTGGTCCCAGGTGTCAGGCCTGGGCAGGATTAAGGCTGACACTTGCCCTGAGACTTGAGCAGGAATATTAGATCCCCATTTCTCACTGGCAACCCCTGCTTGGGGAATCCCAGGCAGGGCCAGCAAGGAGATCCCAGCTGTGTCCCTGGCAGCACCCCAGGCAGCAGAGCAGGGCTGGGGTGAGCAGGGCTGAGCTCCTGCCCCTCTCCCTGTCCTCATCACTCCTCAGTACCACTTAGCCACGTTTGCTGTCCTGGCTGGACAGGAATTGCTCCCTGTTGGAGAGCTGTCAGTGAGGGGAGAGTCATCCATCCCAGTGGGAAGTAATCTCACCCAGCAGGGGGGCATCACCTCCTCCCAGCCAAAACAACGGGACTTTGACAGCCTTGATGTATTTATTATCTTCTTTGGGGCAGAAACGCTGCCACAGCAGACAGCAGGATGGGAGGAGGATGCTGCTGGTGAATTGAAAGAGAAAGCAAAGAAAAGCTCAAAGTGCCAAGGAGCTGCTTGCAGGGAGCAGGGGGTTGGAGCTAGGTGGTCTTTTAAGGTCTCTTCCAACCCAACCATTCTGTGATTGTATGGTAAAGGGAAAGGAGAAAAGAAAAAGCTTATTGCAAAAAGGCCATTTCTTTAATTTATGTGCTTAACTCGTCTCCTGAACTTGAGAGCTGAGAAAAGCAAAGAGCAAGTGCAAAAGCAGAGGTTGCAGCTCAGATGGGCTGTGGTGTTCCAGCCACACTGGGGGTTCAGGGATGGGTTTGGAGAGCTATCACCTTGTGAGGAACATGAATGCCTGCTCCTTGTGCTCCTTGTCCACAGGGCTTGGCTCCCCTCTGGCCTTACACCATCATCTGGGAGGGTTTCACACAAGTGCCATTTGCCAGGGGCTTTTGCCAGGCCCAGTTTAGGTTCATTTTGCCTCTGCAAAGTATCAAAGGACATTTTGACTTTAAGGACAAGCTGTCAGGTTATTTCAGGTGCACAGTTATGTCACATCCTCTGCAGCTGTGCCAGTTCATAAGGCTCATCAAATTTAAACTCAGCCTCATTACCAGGTTTGAACTCCCAGGCAGCAGAGGGGGTTGATCAGGAGCCTAGGTCTTGGGAAGACAACAGCTAATTTTTTAGCTGGGATTCTGAGATGATCCCTTCCTTTTACCCCAGTCCAAGAGTTAAATCCCCTCACAAAAATGGAAAAATTCTCTAGTTAGAAGGTCCCTGACAATGTTCAGGTGCTTTCTATTAGCAGGAATTAAGTACAAATTGGCAGGGCCTGGGTGCACCCATAGGGTCTTCGTGCCCTAACCAGCCTCACCTGTGTTACTGAGGTTTTTCTGAGGCTTTGGAACAGTTGTGCTACAATATACCATTATGGATACTTGCACTGTTTTTCCCCTTCTGCATAACCCAGGTTACTACCCAAGCACAACGCAGCTCCCCCAGCTATTGATTGTTCCAACTGCAGTGGCAAGCCTTGGCTAGCTGAAGTTTGTTGGCCACAGCAGTTGGATGCATTTGTGGTATCAACTCTACAACCTCTGCGAAGTATCTTCTCCTCCTCTTTGCTTCCATGGGGAAAACACTGTGCTGTGCTGGCCAGCTTAGCTCTTTAGATCACCTGCAGGAGTCACAGAATCATAGAAATTACAGAATGGTGTGGGTTGGATGGAGCCTCAGAGATCATCCATGGGGTGTCACCCCCTAGATCAGCTTGCTCAAGGCCCTAGTATTGTCTGACAGAGGTAGTGATTCCTTCTGGGAGTTATCTATTCAGCTCATTTTGGGGAGTAAAAACTGTGGTAAGGGGAAAGTATGATACTGGTTTAACTAATTTAAAATGCTTGGGTTTTTATTTTAATTCATTTTGAATATATGAAAGAAGGGGCTAAATACAGTCCTTTGGGGTAGGAATATCTGTGTAAACTTTTTGCTTGTGGTGAAATAGTTTATAGGAGGAAGAAAGCTTTGCAGTGTGCCTTCAGGGGTGGATTGCCAGGCTAGTTTCCTCTGGAAGGCTGTTCCACAGCCAGATTGTTTTCTTTGGAAATGCTTTGTTCCTGTTGTGATCCATGCTGGGCTTTGTGACCTGTGAGTTGCTGGAAAAACATCTGCATTGGCAGGGGTGCTTCAGCCTCTGCCACTCCTGTGCCATCACCAGGTCTCCCCTCACCTTGGCTCTAGCAGAGAGGCACAAGTTAAGTGGGAAACAGGCAGTGTTTACTCCCGTAGCTGTTACGTGCCTGAATTCAGGGTTTGGTTTCCTCCTGCAGCCCTTCTGGCAGCCCAGTCCCTCCACAACCCCTGAAGTCAGACATGTAAAGAGTGACTCCTTGCTAAGCACGGCTTTTCCTGTGCATGACCAGCCTCAGCCCAGGCTCTGGCTCTGTCCTGCTCTGATTTCATCCCTTTGTGAGCTGCTCAAGTGTCAGTGCTCTCCCTCACCCACCCCATGGACCTGTGCTCCAGGCACCGTGTGCTGCTCTTAATGGCTTGTCCAGTCCTGGCTTCTTGTGGCTGTGCACAGAGCACTCGCCAGGCCATGCTCTTGGTTTCCTGTCGTATTTCATGGCTTTTGATGGCAGCTCAGCTGAGGAGTTATGAAATTCATATCCTCCCTGCCTAGGAGAAAATGGCAACTGGAAGATTTAATGTCCCAGAGGGTTGGTGTAGGAAGTTGTACCAGAGGGGAGGAGGAAGTGGCTAAACCTTCAGGTCCTTCACAAATCTCTGTGAGTCAGGCTTTCCAAAGGTTGGAAAGCTGTGAGTTGCCCCAGCTGAGTTACGTGCATGGCACAGTGTTACAGCACTTGTACTGAGCTCCCTTCCCCACCAGTAATTCCAGGATTTATGTTCGGAGGAAATGGCCTTATTTCATTTGGTGATGGATTTCACTCACCAGCACACAACACTTGGGGATCAGGAAAGACAAACTCCTGGTAAAATCTATCACTTCTTCCTCTGTGCTGCTTTGGAGTCACAGATTAGGATCAGGTCCTGGTATCCCCAAGAAACATTCTATTTTGGGGTTTCCAGGGGAGGCTGGAGCTGACCCTTCTATGCAATGCAGGGGATGAAGCCTGTTGTGTTTGATGACCTGGTGGACACTGACCAGCTTCTGCAGGAGTTCTGGGCTGGAAACATCAACCCTGGTCACTCAGGTGCACAGAGCACGTGGTGTGTGTTAATGACATGCTATGGCTGCACTCCAAACAGTGTCTCAGCTCTGGTCCTTCTCTAGAGCCAGTCCTTTAATGAGGAAAAACATTGGTTGGGGGATTTTTTTTCCCTTTCAATTGTACTATCCCTCTAAAATTAAAGTTTTACCATTTATATGGCCTAAGAGCTGCAGCCCAACTTTGTGTGGCAGCAGTTGTGATGAAGCCAAATGTCAAGGACCAGCAAAAAAAAGCTGTTGGTTGGGCACATTTTGCTGTTTACATGTTTACATGTTACATGTTTACTTTTTTCTCTTTCAAAAAAAAAATTCAGTTTTATAACAAGTTGTAATAAAACAGTAGCTAAAAAAAGATTCTTTTATTTTCTTCCTTTAAAAAGCAAAAGCTTCATCTTCCTCCATAATTCACCACAAAGTGTTTCAGCACCAAATTATCTTGAAGTCCTCAAAAACAGGAAAATAATTTAGAGAAGATGGAAAAAAATAATTTAAATGCTTTTATAATGGAAGAATTTGTGAGAGTAATTTAGGGAGAGGCAACAAAACCAATAATTAAAAATGCTGATGGTCAGATGGCATCTATTTTTGGACAAAGACACAGATTCAGTCCTAGAAGAATAGCAACTGCTCTGTGGCTCTTGGAGGGGTTTTTTCCCCTCGTGGATGTGTTGGATACGGAGCTGTCTGGTTGCTGTTACCAGAGTCATTTTAGTGAAGCTGTTCCTGCCACGTGGTCTGTTCTCATCTGCCTCTTCTGACAGGAGACATCAGAAGCAGGAGCAGAAACTATTCAATCATAGTGACAGAATCCCTTTTTTTGGATGGTAAAATGTTCTGTTAGTTTCATATCTATAGCTCCATGTTTGCCTCTCTGCTCACATCCAGCACCCTTGATAAAATCCAGCACGAAGGGCAGCTCTGGGAGATTCCTGCTCTGCCCTGCAGGGCTCCAAGGGGAGGATCCCAGATCCTGTGTGCTTGTTCTGGCTGGTGAGCGAGCAAGGAATAGGATCATGGAGTATCCTCAGTGGGAAGGGCCCCACAGGAATCATCCAGTCCAACTTCTGGCTCTGCACAGACACCCCAACAACCCCACCCTGTCCCTGGGAGCGTTGTCCAAACAGTCCTGGAGCTTTGGCAGCCTTGGGGCTGTGCCCATTCCT
Organism: Peucedramus taeniatus; assembly: GCA_013400575.1. Taxonomy (NCBI): domain Eukaryota; kingdom Metazoa; phylum Chordata; class Aves; order Passeriformes; family Fringillidae; genus Peucedramus; species Peucedramus taeniatus. The sequence continues at coordinate 227,802 of WBNO01008112.1, read as the reverse complement.
TGGCAGTGCCCAGCACCCTCTGGGGGAAGAACTTTTCCTGATATCCAACCTAAACCTGCCCTAGCACAGCTCCAGCTGCTCCCTGGGTCCTGTTCCTGGTCACAGGGAGCAGAGATCAGAGCTGCCTCTCAGGAGAAGCTGCAGCCCCTGGTGAGGTCTGCCCTCAGTCTCCTCTAGCTGAACATTCCAAATGACCTCTGCCATTCCTCTAGACCCTTCACCATCCTTTTAGCTCTCCTTTGGAATAGGTAGCTTGGTGGGAGACTAGGGATCATCCTAAATTTTGGGTTGTTACTAGTGAGAATGCTGTGCGATTGAGAACATATAACTGGTGATATCTACGGATTTTGTCAGCCCTCCACCAGGTGTATCTTCCCAAAAACTTCACAGTTTACTCTTACGTACATGGTGTCACCTGGCTGGTGGTGTGGAGGACCTGGAGCTTGTTGATTAGGGCTTGATTCCCAAAGCAGGCAGGTCCCATCACTGCTTTGTGCTGCATTCCCTGACCACAGAACGGGGCTGATAACCAGCTCAGCTGATGACAGGGGTGAAGGGAGAAAGAAGCCTTCTCCTTTGATGTTTGTCAGGATGCTGACCCAGATCTGCACAATCAGAGTGCATGTAAGCTGCAGAGGGCAGTTCCACAGGACAGCATCTGGGCACATCTAGGCTGATCACTGCCTGCACCAAGATTACAAGCATCACTGTAAGGCAAACAGACTGGCTGATGCTCCCTATTTAAAGCAAAGATGTGTGGGTTTTCAAGCTCAAATTCCCTGGAAGGATAAAAGGACATTTGTCAGGTTTGAATCTATGGGGGGCAGTATGTGGCTTCAGTGATGTTCATTGCAGGGTGGTGGGTATGTAATATGTGGGTGTGGATATGTAATGTATGCTTTGTGTCCAATACACTTTTAGGTCCTGTTTCCTTAAAATCCTGTAAGATCCTGTAGAGTAGCTGGATTCCTGCCTTGGCTCCTCTCAGAACAAATTTTGTGTCTGCTTTGAGGTGTTACAGACTTTCTACTCAATTGACTTCATCCCTGTGCTTTTCCCTTTCTTCAGTCTCTGTCCCAATTTAGGAGGACTCCTCCCAATCCCCTGCCCAGGGACAGGGGGTTTTGTAAGGGATTTTTAAGGGTCTTTGGAGTGGATCCTGTCACTCCAAGGGCACTGGCAGCAGTGCTGCTGCTGTGTCTGCACTGTGCTGGCCATTGCTGACATCCAACTTCTCCAGGAGCAGGATGAAATCCAAGTGGCAGGGCAGGCACCTCTGAGGAGATAGCTCCTAACTGTTCCCACAGAGCTTGAAGAAAAAGATTTGACGGATTTACAGAGGAAAATGGCTGAGAAGGGATTGATAAACACACAGAGAGATCTAACTAGTGTGTCCCATCACTCTGAATAGCTGATCATAGCGAAAGTGCTTCAGGGCAGTGTCGGGAAGGATTTGTTGATGTGAACTCGTGTCTCTCTGAGAGAATCATGCTGTTTCGGGGAAGGGACCATCCAGAGAAGGTTGTCGTGAGGAAAAATGCAACAACAGTGGGGTGGGCATGTGTGTCAGGAGCAGTTGGTGAGATGCTCACCAGTGCTGTCTGAAGGCAGAGCTGTGAGGATGCCAGCCAGGACTTGAGAGCTGATCTTTCCTCCCAGCAGGAGCACATAGCCAAACCCCACTCCCCAGGGCAGGCAATGGCCACAGCAAGGCCTCAGTGCCAGCCAGGGTCCCAGGCATGAGGAATTCTGTGCTGCAGTTGGGAATCTCCTGTAGATCTCATGATTAGGCTGCCCTGCAGCAGTCAGCAGTGTGAACTGGCTTAGCTGAGCTTCTCTGGTATAAATCACTTCCTACAGTGTTGTCAGTGCCAGGAAAGGCTCAGGACAGGAGAGAAAGCATGGCTTTGTCAGTGACCTCCTCAAGGGTCAGTCTGGAAGTAGTCAGATTTGAACAGCTCTTGCTTGAAGACCTGGGGAAGTGTGCCCATTGATACATGTTAGTAGTTTAAGGAGGACCCTGTGTCACAAACGCCTGGGTTAAAGTGAGAACTCTGCAGTCAGAGTTTGAGCATTTGGGGGGGGGGGAGGGGTGGAACTGCACTAAATATTCCCCAGAATTCTGCTTTGCCTTTGTTAGAGCTCACATAAACCATTAGAGGCAGCTCTGGGGAAGCTTTACCTTATGTGCAGGTAAAATGAAGGCTTACCTTGAGTGGAGAACATCACTGTGAAGTGAACTGGGTCATTTTTTAATGTTCAGTTCCATTTCACCTGCACTGACATATTTTCTTGGACATTTAATGGACTGAACATATATATTCCCAGCAGGGCACAATGCTTCAAATATTTTAATAGGATGTATCATATACTTATCAATTCTTAAAAAATATTATAGCTTTGCACTCAGCTATTCTGCATGAGAGTAATCATCAGAGTTCATAATTTCTGGTTGTTAATAAGGGAAAAAAATCCAAAGCTCCATACTAGTGGAAGCATCCAGACAAATATTTGTACCACACTTTGAAGATCAAAACTAGGAAGTTCTGTCTAAGTGCAAGGGAAAATAAGAGCTACTAAGGCTTTGAAACTTTCAGAAGTGTGAATATTTCATGTTTGCTTTAGTAGGAGAGAGGTGTCCAACTCTTGGAAAGCTTTCTCCTAAAACACAGGATTGCTGGGGATATTTGTGTGCATCCAAGTAATTTCTAACTGTCTGACAGGCTCTAAGCTGGGATGGCAGGCAGGGTGATCACAGTGTCCCCTCACCTGGGAAGGCTGAGGTGAGGCAGCCCTTTGTGAGGATGTTTTCCAAAGCTTTGTAAACAAGCTGTGTGTGTCTCTTACACTTCAGGCCAGGCTAACAAATTGAGATGAGCCGCAGCAGCTCTGTGAAGGCTGGCTCTGCACACACAGGGGCCTGAGCTGATTTATCTTGATGTTTGGTTGAATTCTTCGCATTTTGGGTCCCTTCTGTAACCTTTTCACCTCGTTCTTTTTTAAGGTGGCTGCCTGGCTGTTACAATTTATCATGAACGCATCTCACTTCACTTCTGGCTCCTCTGACGGAAGGAACAGCCGGTCTCCGGGAGGTCAAAGACATTATTCTCCCCTAGTCTTTCTCAGTTTCCAGCACATATTTGTCACTTTGAAAAAGCATGAATTCTGGATTTGATGCACTTTAATTGATTTCACCCTCAACAAGTCCAACTGTCCATCAACCTTTCCTTTTTCTTTCCTCTCCCCCTTCTTCATTTCTTTCCTCTGTCCCTTTGCTTTGGGAGTGATGCTTTCACCCTCCTACATGTTGGAGCTGTTGCAAAGCCCATGACCCTATCAAGGCTTACTGTCACTAGCCATTGCTCTCATTTTCCTTATCCTCCAAGCTGAACTTTGGATGCTGAATGAGAATGATGTAGGAGTACTGGTCTTGTAATATCTCAGTGATGTGCTCCTTGTCAAAGTGGTGGCTGATGGTCCACTTATTTTGAGAAAATTGTGTGGAATTTGAAATGTGAGGGAATTAATTAATTATATGCTGGCATTGGTATTTAAAACGGTTTGCATTATTCTGGCAGAGATGAATGTGCTGTTTCTTCTTTCCTTCCGGAAGGATGTGTATTCCTGTGCTGGGCATATATCCAGGGTTGTGTGGTTGTAAGTTCGTTGTGTAAAATGGCATTGTCACCTCAGAAATGGAGATCATAGAATCATAAAACATCCTGAGTTGTAAGGGGTCCACAAGGACCATCCCAAAAATCCTGTGAGGTGCAATCACACTGTTTGGTGAATTCTTCTGGCACGGAATAAATGTGGCTGTGAAACAACTCGTCCTTTGCACAAAAATCCTTAGAGTGTGTCCTGGAAACCAGGGGCTTATAGTGGGAGCTGAAAGAGCCACAGGTGTTCCTCTGGGTGCTGCCATTACATCCTGGTTACTGTCGGGACACGGGGCAGGGAACGGGTTTCTGTTTACAGCACAGCAGAGATTCCAAGGTCTCTGCCCTCTTATGAGATGTCCACCCGAACTCCGCCGGGACAAGGGCGTTCCTGGGGCTGTTGTGCGCTCACTGAGGAGCTCCAGCACTCAGGGTGAGCAGAGGTGGCTCACGACACGTTGTGGGAATGTTTTCAAGCTGTAGCCAAGGAATCCAGCCCCGCTCCCGCCGTGTGCCCGGCGCTGGCTCGGAGCGCACCGGGAACTGCTGTCCATGGTCCTGGGTGAGCAGCCGGGGCCCTGGAGCTCGGCCGGGGGCTTGGGGACAGTGAGGATCCCTTCATCCCTCCCTCCCTCCCTCCCTCCCTCTCCTCCTGTGCCACACCGTGTCAGGCACGTCTGCACATCAAGGTTTGCCAGCGTGCGTGGGGAGGGAACGGAGTGTTCTTCAAGGAGTTATCGAGGGCTTCCACTGATGCTTGTGGACCTCATGCTGACCTTTCCTTCCTTCCCACTGCCAGAGGGTGGGGTTAGATGAGCTGTTAGGAAGAGGCTCTTTCCTGGGAGGGTGCTGAGGCCCTTGCAAAGGTTTCCCAGAGGAGCTGTGGCTGCCCCTGGCCCTCTGGGAGTGTCCGAGGCCAGGTTGGGCAGAGGGTTTTAAAACACATACGGATGTGACACTTGGGGACATGGGTTGGTGGTGGCCTTGGCAGTGCTGGGGGAATGGTTGTACTCAATCATAAAAGTCTTTTCCAATTTTAATGATTCTATTCTACCAGGAATAGCACAGGCTGGGGAAAATACTGTATTAAGGTAACTCAGCATGACAATACTAGAGCTGGGAATGCCACAGATCCAGTCTTCCCATCCCTGGGATGTACATTAGGAAAGCAGCAAACACTAACACTGCATTGTGGCTGCTTATAATAAAATATCCGATAGCCTCAGAGTTCTGAGAGTGTTCAGCTGATATTGGAATCATTTGAAGATGTAGGCTCAGGTTTGATACTTGGATTGGGATTTAAATGAAGATTAGCCTTAAAACAGTCCAGTTCAAGTCTAGTGTTGAGAGCATCCAGGTCTAGGAACCCTTTTGCTGGAAATCTAGAGTTTTCAAGCAGTTTTTGTGTCTCCTGTGCTGTATCAGACAGCCCTGGAGAAGCCCTTGCACCTGAGCAGCCCTGCATCCTCAGACAGCCACACCTTCCTCTCCCAGCCCAACCCCAGGAGCCAGGGGGATGGGAGTTTCCCTGGGTGGCTCCAGGGAGGCTGCACAAGCCATGGTTTGGCAAAGCTCTGGAAGTATTCAGAGCACCAATTTTAATAGATAGGCAAATGAGGAGGAGGAGGAGGAGGAGGAGGAGGAGGGGGAGGAGGAGGCAGAGCTCGTGAGAAGGCAATGCAAAGCAATTGCATTACACAGTTGATGATTTCAGTCTGAAGAATTCTGAATTCCCCTCTGAAATCTTCTCTTGGGAGTCTTAGTACTTAAGTTAAATGACTAATTAGAGCCTGTTCACACCACATCAGCCAAACAAGGCAAACTCCTAAGAGCTAATGCTGCTTACTTGCTTCCAGAGGAAGCTGAAGGTCTCAGGATCTTGCAGAGGGATTTTCCTCCTGGAAATCTGTGCCTGCTACCAGGAGAACTTAGGTGGGAAGGAAACAAAGAAAAATCTTCCTTCATCAGACAGGTCCTGTATCATTCCTTTTCTCAGGCCAGTTTCTGTGCCTTGTTCTTCTTTTGCTTGAACATCTTGTTTAGTGGGAGAAAAAATGTGAAACTAAGTGCCCCAAGCTGAGAGATGTTGGGCACCCAGCGGGACCCTGACCTCCCTTGTAGGTGACAAATTGGATGGCATGTCAGCTGAGGAGGGAGAGAGGGGCATGGCTCAAAGGGCTGGGGGTAAAGTTACAAAGCCAACATCTGTTCTGAGGGTCTGTATGGGCTGCAGCCTTCCCATTCCCTTCGGAAGGCGCGAGGGAATGGCCTGGGGTCACTGCAGGACACTGGGGGTGTGCACGGGGGTGGGTGTGAGGGGACATAGAATAGGTGCAAATATAGAAATAGGTCCTGAGGGGTTGCTTCTGGAGGGATAGAAGGTGGAGAATGAGTCTTCAGAAGGAGCAGTGATGTGTTCATCTGTGAGGTACAAAAATCTGGGTTTGGTTTTCTTATCTCAGGCCCCACAGGAATTAGTTATCCCTGAGTAATGGAGGCAAGCAAAGCTGTTATTCATTCCTCCCAAAGTCCCTCCTCTGATCATCTCCTACATTCATATCTCCTGTCTATGACTTGTATCTTTCTTGCTATTTGCCCCCACTGCAAGAAAAAGAAAAAAATTCGGTAGGATTGGCAGTCTGAAATCATCTGGAGAGATGATGTGCCACAGCTTCCATGGAGGAGCAGGAGTCTGGGCAATGGCATCTCTCCTGCATTAAGCTGTGAGATTTTTGCCCCAAATGCCTTCTGTCATCTCAGCAGACCCCATCCTTTTTACTTTAATTGATTCTGTCTGGCTTTAATCTGGTGTGAGAAGAGACCTCCCACCGTGAGCACTGAGAGCTGGTTTGTGCACGGTGAGAAGCACGAGGTTATTTTATTGAAAAAAAGGAGACAAGGATGTTTTGGGAAGGACACTGCCTTCTGTAAACCCATTAACAATTGAAATGAGGCCTTTCACTTCCATACAGGGTTTGTGGGAAGCGCTTGTACAACGGGAAAGCAAAGAGCTGTAATAATAATTTTGCATTATAGCCATGTGTAGGGTTTCCTGAAGTCATCTACAGCTGGGTTGGCTCCATGCAGTGGGAGACAGTCCTGGAGACCTGGCCTTTCCCTGGGGATCTGGGGCAAAGGAGAAGGGACTGGGTTTGGCTGTGCTCACCCCAATTGCATGATGGCAGAGATGAGAATAAATAGAGAAGTTGAAAAGGAAACCTCCATTGTGAGTCTGCTCAGGCAAAGTCTAAACAGTTGAGAAGTTTGTTTTATCAAATCAAAATATTTTGGTTCAGCAGTGGTGTTGGCTTGAGTCAGTGTGTCTGGGCTGACACAGTGTTGGAGAAACACTCAGGTTTGAGGGGCTGGATCCCTGGCACTGGGGGGTCAGGAGTCCTGAAGCCATAGGAGAGGGGGATGTTGCTCACTGTGGCCAAGGGAGGCTGCATGGGAGCAATCCCATTTCCCATGGCATGGGTTTAGAGTGTTCAGATATTTTAAGGCCTCTCCAAAGCTACTCTGTGGCCCTGTTGAGTCTGATTAAGTGTGCTGCTGCTTGGACCACAAATAAGGGTTTTAAGTGGAATGGGAAGATTTTTGAGGGAAAACATATGAATAAGTATGGATAGTTAATTATCTGCAAACCCCTGAAATGGCATGAGTAATAAAATATAGATAGGTACACACTTACTCCTATCATGCCATTAGTGGTCTGTGTCTCTGTGTCAGGGAATGATGTGCAAGACAATACTCCAAAATACAAAATTACTGCTTGCAGCACTGAAGCTTCAGCTCTTTGGAAGTATGGTCTGGTTGAGGTGTTCTTCCAAAAGTATCTTGCCAAAACACCTGGTGCTGAGAATCTAAGAACAAAAAAGTAAAGCAGTTGAGGTTAGGCTGAAATAGATCCTGTGTAGCTCCTGACCTCTCCCACATCTCCCCCAGATACAATTCCCAGTGAGAGCTCATTGTTCTTCTAAAAAGAGATTTGTTCCTACCTGTTAGTTTTGCTTAGGATGTGATAGAAACTGTAGAAAATAATACCATGTAGTTTTTGTTTGAATATTTCCTTCTTTTCTTCCCTATCCCAGAAATCTTCCTATTTTTTAACTTGTTTTTAGCCATTCCACCTGACCCTTCAATATTTCCATATTTCAAGGAGATTTAGCCAAATGGTGTGTTTCCATGGCTGATATGCAGCAATAATGCAGGGTTAATACCTAATTAGTTCCCAGGGACATTGAGCTTTTCATGGATATTCAGTAACAAAAGCAACAACAAACAAGCTGAATTCCTAGGTCTTAATTCATCGGGGAGGAGGAAATAGGAACCTAAAAATGCAGAAATTATTCAGTGCAGTCTGAAAGCCCTGTTCTTTCTCTCATGAAGCCCAGAGGATGCTATAGTAGCTGACAGGAAATATAACCTCCTCCTCCTCCTTCCCTCCCTCCCTTCAGGGAGGCTGGAGATGTGTCTGCATTTGCAGCCCTGACATCTCCAAACAGGAAAATTCCCAGTTCTGCAACACACTTTAAACAGCTCCCTGCCCGTTCCCCTCCCTGCCTCAACCCCCAGCCAAGCTGACCCTGGGTTTTTTTGACATCCAGCCATACCTGATCAGTCGTATCCCCAGCAGCTGGATGTGATCAGAGCTGGCCTTCCACCTCGCAGGATGGCGAGCATATGGGCCTGCGGGCTGCAGCCATTATGTTCCTGAGCACTGAGCTTGTCTGCCCCTGGCCACAGAGGGTTCTTTCCCCTCTCAAGCAATCGCAAATAAACCTTTCTGATAAGTAACAGCAAAACAAACAGGCCCTTTGGCTCTGTAGGCAGTGAGAAGGAGGGAGGAATAAAAACCTGACCCAATAACAAAATCTTTGCTGTGTTTAGGCGGTGCCTCCAGGAGGGAGAAACTGTCTGCCCTGAGCCAGCCAGAGCTTTTCTGGGAGAGGGAATGGTTTCAGGATGATTAGCCCTCAGTGCTTTGTAGCCAGGCCCTGGTGTGGGAGCTCTAGGGGATGGAGGAGGTTTGGCTCAGAGACCAGCCCTGGAGATCATCTGGACCATCAAAGGGATGCTTTGAGCTGACCCATGTGGGCAGTCTGGTCTCAGCCTGGAACTGAAGCAGTTGAAGGCTGAGAGTTGTGAGGATCCTCAGCCCTGAGCAGGAGGGTGGTGCAGTGCAAGAGTTCAGGGCAGCTGTGAGAAGAGGCTGGGGACAATCCCAGAGAGCCTCTCTACATCCTTTCCTATTTCCAAAAACTTTCCAAAAAGTGTCTCAGGTTCTGGAAGGCTCTCAGGAGGCCTCTGGAATTTGGCATTCTCTGTTCCAAGTGAAGTGTAACCAAGTCCCCATGTCCTGGGGATTCACTGTGGTGCTTGGAGAGCTCAGGAGGGGTCCCTGAGTGTCCCCACCACCTTAGTGTGACCTGAACCTTGATCACTGTGGAAAGTTTGAGGCAACAAAGAGATTTTTGCATAGAATGTATTATAGAAATGGTGGAGTTTACCTTCCTTTCTGGAGTGCCAAGGAAATAAGCCTTCCCAGACAGTCCTGGCCTCCCAAAACGATGTAGCTTAGAGTATGTGCACGCCAGGGCATCCAGATGGGACCTGACATAGTCTTAAAATTATGGTCTAAGCTTAAGGATGGGAAGAACACCCTAATTTTTCTCTGAACCCTGCTAATACAACGCCCACTGTTACTGCTCCATGTGTGTGGTACTTGAATACCCAAGGCCACAAAAACCTGTGGATGAGCAGGCAGGGGAGAAGCTTGCTCTGAGATGTTCCAAAAATGTGATGAAAGGTGATGAACTAAAAAGCTGCCTGCCAACACAGGTACAACCCCTTTCAGTTCAGGAGTCTGTGTTTTGGGTAGATGTTCCATTTCTCTGGGGTTCCTTGAGGGGCTGAGCCTCTCCAGTGCACTCCCTGCTGATGGTAACTGCAGTCAATAAATGATGGACTTTTTCCACTTTGAAGCCAGACCTGTGAGGAGTCTTTGAGCCCTTTGCCTGGGCAGATATGGCCAAGGTTATCACCCTGGCAGGGCTGCAGTGAGCTCAGACTCTGCCTTGAAATGCTGCCAGAGTCTGCACCAGGCTCGTGCTGAGAGGCTGGAAGCACATGAAGGGCCCGTGGTGCTTTATCTTGAGCTGACAGGGGCCAGAGCACTGGTGTCACCACACAGTTACAGCAGATGGTACCAAGGACAAGCAGTGTCCCTGCCAATGCCTCTTCTCCTTCAGCAGGAATCACTTCTGTGGAGTGATGGAGTTCTGCACCCCTAAACACTTGAACTGTGGAGAGGAGCTGGAAATCCATCTGGGAAATGCATTCAGAGAGGGGAAAATGAGAGCATAAGCCATGGGATCAGCACCAAGTGGGCCAAACATCGCTGTCAATTACGTCCCTAGCAGCTCCATTGAAGCAAACAGCATTAATTGTAGATTTATGCCAGCATTTCTGAGAGTCACTCCTGGGACAGAGCCAGTTCTGGTAGAGGATTAATCTTGTTGGAAAACTCCCTCTTGTTCTTTGCTTGGTGTCTGACACTCGCACATGCACAAAAACAAATCTCGGTGACCCTCCGCCAACCCAGTTAACTAGCAGGGAATTTGGGCATGTGAAACCTTAGCTTCCCCTCCAGCACAGCTCTGCATCTGCCACAGCCCTTTGGCAAGGCAGGACAAGCCACCTGCTGCTTGTTTTGCTCAAAGAGAAAACGTCTGTTGGGCACATAGGAAACAGCTAATCTGGTCCCATGGGAGGCAGCAGCCATTTGTCATTCCCACAGTCTCCAGCACAGGTACTCAGCACCTTCCAGGGCTGGGGATTTCCTGTGGGTGTTCTTCCACCTGCCAGTAGTTCAGTGGTTGGCTTTATCTGATGGGGGCATTTCTCAGACATTGGCATTTGATCATTCACCTCAGGACACAGAAAAATACAGTGTGTTCTATTCCCACATATGCATCCCTTCTCAGCTTAAAAACTAACAGGGAAAGCCATGCATTGCATGTGCTGGGGGTATGTCTCCTTTACATATGGACACATGTTTTATGATGGGACATTTTTGCAGTTCAAGGTCTTCCAGAAACATGGATCTTCTCTAGTCCTGACTTCTGTCTGTGCCTTAAGGATGGTCAGTGGCATTCTCTCCCCACACTTCCATAGTGTCATTGCACTCCATGTGACACTGGAGTGTGATTTTTTTTAATTTTTTTTTTTAAATCCAGATTTGCTAGTGGAAGTCCTCCAGATGCTTCCCTGAAGTTTCAGCAGTAGAAGGGATAGTTTAAATGTCTTGAGCAGCAGGCTGGGAATGCCTCCATTCCTCAGGAACAGCAGGCTCAGCTCTGCAGGCTGCTCAGCCTTTCCCCCTTCTGAGGGCAATAAATTGAATACCATTCCATTTACTGCCTGCCCACAAGTTTCAAGTGGAAGAGGTGAAGCAGAGCCTGAGGCCAGCCACTCCATGGGTACAAATCAGTGTGGCTGTGCTGGCTTACCCCAGCTGTGGGGCTGGCCTTGAGGTTTTGTATTCACATTATCCTGGGACTCTTATTGCAGGAATGCAGGGTTGGCCAGATGTGCTAGTCACAGCATCCCCTCCCCTGCCAAAGTGACAAGGTACCAGCTGCCACTCCCTGCCATTGGAGCAGCCTGGTGTGGCCTGCCTGCACCTTGGAAGGTGCTCTGTCATCCTTGGGAATGGCCACCAGCACATCAGGGCTAGCCCAGTTCCAAGACACAACACTGAGAGGGTAAGAGCAGTCGAGGAACTTTTCCCCCTTGGAAGTGATGTTCTCCTCCTCCCCCAACCCAGCATATGGAATTCTGGATCACATTTCTCTCTCTTGCCAATAAATATTGCAGATTTATTGCTTTCTACCTGGTGGGTAGTAAATTGCATTCCACCTCTGTTATAAGGCTCTTTGCTATGACACAGCCTTGCAGCTCCATTAAACCTTAATTACAGCAACACTTCATTGGGTTGCTGCGATGGCCCAAGTGCCATTGCAGTGGGGAGGAAGTATGGCCAAAACAGGCTGATGCAGAGGGGCTTTGTTTTGTTTTCTTTCCTCCCTTTTTAAGGATTATGGAGAGTTGAGCCCAGCAAGGGGAATAGAGGGAGCCTCAGCCTCCTGCTCTCTGCTCATTTTCCACAACAGCTGGCGTCACCTGCCACAGCCCCGGCAGCTCCTCTGCGCCCTGATGAAGTGCTCAGCAAACAGCCTTACAGGCTGCCTCCAATAAAGGGCTGATTTGCATTTGTGCTGATGGGATGCATCCCAAAGCCAGAGTCATCACTGGGTTTGGTTGCGTGGGGAGTGTGGTTTTTGGCCAAATGCAACACCAGGAGCAGCACGGCACTTGGATTTCTATGGGCTGCAGGAAGACAAATGTAAGAGCAGCTCTGCAAGCGTGCAGGCTCGTCCTGCAGCAGGCAGCTTGCTCTGTGTCAGCTCAGGGCACTGTTGCTGGTGCCATCTGTCCTTCCCTGCAGCCTGTGGCAGGGGGTGAGGCTTTGCTTCAGCAACTTCTGGCTGCTGAGGCAGCTCCTCAGGGGCCAGTGCTGCCTGATGTGCTCCCCAAGCTCCTCTGGCCCTGCTGCCGGAGGCCCCAGGAAAGGCTGGGAGAGGGTGGAGGGCTCAGTGCCTGTGGACATTGCATATGTGGATAGATGGTTCTTGTTTCTCCTCTCCAGCCAGGCATGAAGGAAGCACAGCTTGGAGCTCCAGGAGAGGCTGCTCTGTGCCTGTGCTCCCTCCAAACTGAGGGGGTTTTGCTTGGCCTTATCGCTTTTGTTTTGGAGATCCTTCCTGGTGTGGAATGAGTCCCCCAGCCCTTGATGCAGGTTCAGTAGGAGTGTGTGTTGTACAGACACCTCCCCTCGTGTGGATGCTCAGGCCTCACTGTGGGATGATGAGCTAACCAGAAGGCACTAATGGCTACCCCAGCCACTTGGATTTGATGCCGTTCCAGAGGTGAGGCTGTGTTGTCAGATCTGCCCATGGCAAGGACTGTTTCATTCCCAGTTTGGAAATTATTTTCCTCCTTGGCCATACTGGTGTGATACCAAGTGTCAGATGTGGAGTAGCTATGCCAGTAACCAAAATGCTGGGATTATCCTCAGGATTCCCTTTACCTCCAGTAATGATCTGACTGGTGTGATCACTCTGTGTAATGCTCATCACCCTTTTGTAATTCCACTCATGGCAGCAAGGATGTTTGACTGCATTTTACCACACCTATAACTTTGTCTGGTCAAACATCCACACAGGGTGAGCTCAAGTATCCACAGGGAAAGGCAGCACAGAAATCTTCTAAACCACTACTAGTGCAGAAAGCAGCTACCAGGCATCAGCTAAAATCCTTCTGCAAATTGAGTTGCTGAACTCTTTAATGAACAGCCAGCACATGGGGAATACCTTCCTATGGAGAGCCTGTGTTCGAGCCTTGTTTGTCCTTATTCTCCCCTCTTGCAGCAACCTTGAGATGTCAGACATAGGAAATGTGGCCACAGCTGTTTATGCACTTAGAGGGATTTTTCCAAGGCCACATCCTTCTATTCTCCCGTAGATTACTTGAAAAGATGCTGTGGGGACTCCAGCAAGCCAAGGTCTATGTGCCATGTGCAGGTGTTGCCAGGAGATTGACATTCTGAACATTTGAAAACTATCAGAGAACTCATTTGGTGGTGGGTTTTTCCCCTCTCCTCCTTCCTTCCCTCTTGAGCTGTGTGCTGCAAGACTTTTTGCTGGAGATTGATATTTCTAGCAGAGCCACATTATTCAAGCCATAGTCAAACAGGACAGCACGTATTAGAAAGGAGATGGGCACCTCGTCCTCTTCAAAGTGTTCAACTTCTCTGGGATGAATTGTCCCTCACCAAAGCCCTTGACTTATCTTTCTCTATAGGGTAGTTGGGTCATGCTCACTCTAAGTGGCTCAAAAAATGCCACTGCATCTTCTAGGAAAATGTCATCACCTTGATGAAAACTGATTATTTTTCTATGTGAAAATGGATACGTTTTGAAGAATCTTTGTTTTAAATAACGTGAGGGAAATAGAATCAGAGGTCTGACTTTGGTAGGTGCAAACCAAAGGAGTTTGTTCTTTCTCCTTGGAGGGAAAACTTTTAATTTTTAAAATGCAGTTTATGTGTAGACAAATTAAAGATGTGTAAAATTAAATGGAAATGTTTTGAAGGGATTGAAATATATTTTTTGATTAACTCAAATGAATTTAAAAATAAATCATGGGGAAAATGAAATGTTGGTGGAGGATTTTTTTGGTCCTCATTTGAAATGAAAAATAATTTGCAATCTTGACACTTTTCACAGAATGAAAAGTCCATTTGCTGATTAAGGTCCAGATTCATCCTGGCTAATTTCAGGCACTATTGAACTGCTTAGTGCCAAAGGGCACTTTAATCCACCTGAGGTTTAAATTGCCCTCTGGAGGTACCTATTTCTTCCATTGATAAGACAAGGACAACGTGACTGGTCCTACGTGTGTCTTGAGATAACCACCTGAAGCTGGGTGCCATGGACAGGGTGCAGTGCCTGGCCTTGTTTTGGTGACCTCTCAGGTCCCTTCCAGCCCAAACTATTCCATGATTTTATGATTCTGGCTGCTCTGCATGCTGCTCTTGTGTTCATGTGCCCTTCTGTCTTCCCTCAAAAGCTGAGGGACTTGGGCTTGGGTTGGATTCAGGAGCTGGACTCCACGATCCTCCTGAGTCCCTTCCAGCTCAGGGTATTTCATGATTCTATGATTGATTTTTTTTTTTCCTGAAGGGGGAGGAGATTTCCACTAAAACACAGTTTATCTACTTGTTTCCTGTTGGTGGGGAAAAAAAATCTGGAGAACTGGCAGATCTCCTGATGAGAAGGAAAGGAACAAGATTTGTGGTTAAGATTGAGGGAATCACTGGTCAGGTTCATTCTCTTTTAAGAACCACATCCCCAACTCTCAGCTCCCACATCTGGTTGGCAGAAGGCAGGTCCTCTCCAACAGCTCCTCCACAATGTGCCAAACACTCTGCTCCATCTTTAGCACTCCTTGACCCAGAACAAAAGTGAAAATACTTGGCATGCCAGGAAAGGTTAACAAATAAATGATGCACAACCTCCTCCTCCCCATGACATCACTTCCATGTGAGAGAACAATCTTTGTGCCACACCTGGCAGTCTGATGACAGCAAAGGGACACATCTGCTGCGAGTCATTTCCCATGCTGGGATTACACAGTGCTGTCCTGCCTGGCTGGGTTCTCCACTCTCCTCTGGGTTGAGGAGGTAACCTGTGGGAGGTCAGGTCTGGCTCACTGTCACCAACCAATGTCATTGTGTCTTGTCCATGAGGGCTTTGGTCACCTGTCCAGCCAGCCAGATGGCTTTGCTTTAGGTAGCTGGACATTTGGGAAGTATTATTTCTTTTGAATATGTAGACTGTACTGTTCTTATTTTGGACTCATAAAACATAATGAGATATGGGTCAACATTTAAGCTGTGTGGAAAATTACATCCTGGAAGACTTTGTGGAGCCGAAAGCTTATCTGGTATTAACTCTAATTATACCATTGAGCTGTGTAGCAGCAACTGTGGCCTTTGGACTAAGACCTTATTCTCCTTTTAGAGAGCTCTCCATGGCTATTACACCTGGTGACATGAGCAGTGTTCATCATCCTCCACTGCATTTTGCTGGGAATCATGGAATGCTTTAAGCTGGAAGGGACCTTAGAGATGATCTAGTTCCTCCCCATGCCATGGGCAGGGACACCTTTCACTTGACGAAGCATCTCACCACACTGAGATTGTCTCGTTTCTTTGTCCACCATGGAGCATTTTATTCACCTTTCAAGTTTCCAGGAACTTTGCAAACTTGTTGCAGCAGCAGCTCCTTGGCAGAGCGCGTAGGATGTGTCTGAGTGTTTCAGTCTGAGCATCGCAGGCGTGTGCTCTTGGAGGCGAGCAGGCAGCATAGGAGGCTGGGGGAAGGAGATTAAAATACAGTTGTTGGCTGATATGAAACAAAAAAAAAGCTTAAATAAACCACAAATTAAAAAAAAAAAAAGAAAAAGAAAAAGAAAAAAAAAAACACCAAAAAAACCCTGTGAGAAAGAAAGAAAGTAACAAGTCTGTGGAGGATGGATGTTTGGAACTGTTCAGCCTAATGCATGCCAGATTCCTTCTCTCCTCGCTCCCCCCCACCCCCTCCTGCTGCCTTCCTCTTACCAAATGCTGTCTGCTAAACTTCTGAAACACCCTTTGCCTTTTTGACCCTTCAACTCATCTTGAACTTAGGAAAAATTGGGGAGGCGGGAAGGACTCGTTGCCTGCACAGTGCATGTGGCTGTGCTGGGGCAGGGGGTGTGTGCCGGGGGTCTGCAGGCGGGGGGCTCTGACATGGCTTTGTGTGCTTGATGCTCCCCTGAAAACAATTTGTATCCTGTTAATAGAATTAGTAAATATTTGTAGCTCCCTTTGAAGCCTGTGTCCCCAGGGGAAGTCTGGGGGTGGGGGGGCGCAGAGAAATTAGAGACAAGTTACTGATTTAGTCATCCTGGCCCCTTCCCCCCGCCTCTCTCTTTCATTTTCCCCTCCTTTATGAAGACACTAAACAGACAAATTGGAGGTTTGAAACGAGGCTTGTGCTGGTGCCTGCGGAAGTGACAGGGGTGGTACTCGGGGGCCTGAGAGCTGCTAATGCAAAAGCCATTCACATCTAATGACCCCATTTGGGAGCCAAGTTCCTGAGGGCTGGGGGCCCTGCCAGGCACAGAGCCCTGCAATGGGCAGGTGACCGGGGGGCTGGCAGGGCTCTCTGGCAGGGCACTGCCCCATGGCATGTAGGGGTGGCTCCAGACACCAGAATTTGCTTCATGGGACTGTTTCCTGGGCTCTTTCATCTCCATCACCTTAAGTAACCATTAAGGAAGATATGTTTGTATAATTTCACTTCTTCCAATCACAGAAGCACAGAATGGTTTGGGTTGGAAGGGACCGTAAAGATCATCTCATTCCAACCCCTTCCATGGGCAGGGACACTGTCCATAGACCAGGCTGCTCCCTCTCTCTTCTTCCTGGTGTAGGATTATAAAGCATAAAGGACAATGGAAGAAAGTGATCTCGGATCGGAAAGCTGAGTCATGGAGGGCTGAGATGTTTCATTTCCCGTTATTATTCCTGATTTCTTTACAGAACTGCACAGATGCACAGGCTGAGCTTAGATCACCTGCAAGTTTTTAGGGGGTGGCTGTGTTCCAGCTCTCTGCCTCCAGCAGCTGGCAGTCGGAGTCCCTGTGAGTGACAAGGGCCACCCAAAAGGAGGCTCAGCTCTGAACTGGGGGAAATTCAAAGAACTGTTAGCATCTCCTGATGGCAGCATGGCTTGGGAGTGATTTTGACAGCTTTAGGGGGAAGTTTGTACCAGTTATGTTACTTTAAACCTATGTTGTGCCATTGTTTAGGGAAAGTCTCACTGAGCTGACAAATCCACCCAACTCCATAATTCTGTGATCATGCAAAGCCCTTGGCAAAGCAGCTGAGCTCTTACAGGTGAAGTGACTTGTCAAAATGTACATCTGAAGTGAGCTTTCACCTTACCCACAATCTGTAAATGAACTGCTGGGTGGGGGAAACCAAGGAGAGGACACAACATTTCCTGGAAACCACTGGGGTTGGGTTGGAAGCACCTTGTGCAATAGGAGTTGCTGTGCTCCTGGTGTAGTAGAATCATATAAATGTGCATCTTGGTGCCTTTCCAAATTAAACTGGTTGGACTCAAAAGCCTGTGTTTTGAGGCTTTAGTGTTTGTAATATCAATGCTTTCTATGTTTTTTCCATGTATACCCTGGCTGGGAAGGAAATGATGGAGGCAACACTCAGCTGGGAGAAAGTGTTGCTGCTGGAGGGTCAGCCTGTGCTGGAGAGGAGAGGCAGCACTAGATGGGAGCCACCTAAAAAAAATCAACTGGCCATCACGCAGTTTTCCTATATGCTTTAGAGGATCCCCTTGGTCCTTGGAAACAGAACAAGCCATTCCAAATGGTGGTGAGTCTGCCTGTTGGGTGAGGCCAGGCAGTGATGGCATCTCACACAGCTGAGAACACGTGGGACGTAAGGGAATGACTCCCCAAGCCCAGCTTGTGAGGTTGGAAATTTGCCTTCTGAATTTTGAGGGCTGTGGAAAGCAAGGAAGGAACCTCAGGTGGGTAATTTCTGTCCTGAGGGAAGCAGTGAGTGAGGCAGGCTCTGCAATTGTTGGATATTGGGTTGTCTGCATGACAGGAATATTTAATGGGATTGACAGGCTTCAGGCTTCACTTCTGTAGCAAGAGGCAGCCTCAACAAGTCACCTCAATAAGTCCTGGTGGAGAGAAGCTGGGGGTCAGGAGGGTGGTTCCTCAGTGTCTGCTGAGTTGTCTGGTCCTCTCCAGGAGCTACCAAGTCACCCAAGATTACTAACAGAAATATGTGCTTCAAATTAGGATGGATAAATCCATGTCTCGGCTGGGAGTTTGGTGTCTTGGAAGAACCCAGATAAAATTATTTCATTGGTTTATACATGGTTGAATGTTGGCCTTCAAAGTTTGCTCACCTAAAGAATAAAAACCTTTTAAAAGCCCCAACCTTCAGCTGAAACATAAACTCTATGTAAGAAATTAAACCATAAATTGTCTGGAGGTCATGAATTTTCCTTTTTTGAGAACAGGTTTAGAAAGAGAGAATTTTTGCAGTTGTTTCTCTCAAGTCTTGCTGGTTTTTTGTGCAAAGGCACCAACAGGAATGTTCGCAAGTCTTTACTAAAGAAAACTTTCTTAGGAAAATAGTTGCAAAGCACATTTAGTGTGCTTCAACCAGCTGGATTTTCTGGCAGCTCCATCGAAATCTAAACAAGGAAAATGATTGTCTTTTTTTGTTGTGTTTTGCAATATTTTTCTGTCCGGACTGGACAGTACAAAGCACATCCTCTGTGGGAAGGTGTCACAGGCTGCAGATGAGATAAAGTTCCCTGTGATTATATGGGGTGTTTCCCAACTGAGAGTCAGCACATGTGGAGGTCCAGTCCTTTTAATGCTCACAAGCAGGGAAAAGGGAGGAAGTGGAGTCCATTAAGGAGAATAGTAAAACCAGGAGTCCAGTAATGAATGAGGGACTGCTCCAGCAACGTCATGTGAGCACCTCTCCCTCCCACTCGTTGCAGGAGGTATTGGCTAGTCCTGAGCCCCAGATCGTGTGAGCAAGGGCCTCTTTTGCAATCCTATATGTCTGCTCTACCTTTTCCAGACATGCATCTCTGGTTTTATTGAGCACACGGCTTGCTGTGGTCCTTAAGTTCCCAGCAGCTCTTTCCACTCCCCTTCCCACCCACAGCTGAGAGACCTATTACCAGGTAATGATGTGTCAAGCAATAGCAAGGTGGGGGAAATCACTGAAGGGAAATGCTGATGTAGTGGTGGAAGCATCCACGGTTATTCTATTCTCCTTCATGACCTGGTTTTCTACACCCAAAGCCTTTAATTTGCTGCTCTTTCTCCGTAGGTGAGTAAGTGGCTTTGGGCACTGAGAGAACGGCAGCAGGTCTAAAAGTGTTGTAATGTTTGTCTTGTCCTAAGGTGAATTATGTTCTCAAATCCCCAGACTTGGAAAAAAATGCTTTGAAGTAGTGAGATTTAACTTCTCTTGGGTCTGTAAAATGACAGAAGAGTCTAATTAACTGTGGGTTTGTGTTTATCTGACTGCTTCCAAAACTGAGTCCAGTACAACTCAAAGCTCAGTCTAACTCTGTATGACCTGACCTTGCTGGGCTCCAGGCCAGCAATAGGTGACTTCTCCAAGTTCCCTCAGGGAGCTGCATTCAGTCTAGCAGAGATTGGAAGCATCTCAAATAGCTGTGTTGTAGAAAGCTCTGCAGAACCAAACCTGCTCCTGGATGAACTCCCTGGAAAGTGTTGGCCATCTACAGCCTGGGCTCTGTCTGGGTAAAGGTGATCTGTGACACAGGGCTGCACCCTCTCCTAATTCTGATCTCAGCCTAAACCAAGGGAAAGGCTTGCCCGGCTTCTTGCTGCATCATGTCCCATTTTAATGGTTTCCTATATGTTAAATATTTTCTCAGTAAGTGGGGAATCTAGTGTTTCTAGTGAACCTGATATTTAATAAAGCCATTTTGAAATTATTCCTGGATAGCAGATCTGCAAATGTGTGGAAACTCCTTTTTTTTTTAACTTCAGATGCTCAGAGTTGCATTCTGAGATTCCCTGCAAAGACTCAAGCCTAGACTGTAAAATCTAGTTTGAAATTTAATTTCCACCAATATCAGTGTGGAAGAGATTAAATGGGGAAGTCCACAAGGCAAAAGATTTTTCTTGGTAACAAAACAAACTCCACTGTGAGTTCATGACAGGTTTTATCAAAAATATTTTAAAAGCTGTCATTTCATATTGTTTCTGCTTTACAAATTTGGAAATGCTGTAGAAGCTGAAGCCATTTTTAATGTCTTTAGGGAACTAATTTTACAAATCAGCCACTGTAGCTTTGATTACAACAAACTTCACTTTCTGAAAACAGCGGCTGTGGTAAGGAGGAAAAAACACATTCTTGTTTTGCAAACAATTTTGGTAAGTTCAATAAAAATATAGATAAATTATTCTGAAAGGACCCGATTGTCTTTCCAAATGCCAAAAGTAAAGAAAAATTCTGGCTAAAATTTTTGTTTTTGAAAAAGAAAAAAGCCTGGTTTCAACATAAAACACTTCTGATGCCAGGAATTTAAGCCAGCTGTCATTGTCTTTTGTATCCATAAACAAATGCTTTAGTCTCCCTAACAAATCTCAAATGAGGAAAAGGAGAATGGGAAAAGCAAGGGCTGTCTGTCTGCAGTGCCTGGGCCAGCTGGGGGGTCTGACACAGATTTGGGGCTGTTTCCCTGGAATCCTTGCCGTGGTCAGGGAGCTGCTGAAGGCCCTGGTGAAGTCACCTGGGAAGAGAAACTCAAGCCTTCTGTCAGATCCAGGGAGAGGAGATCCAGTTTGGCCGTGGGTGTTCTTGAGAACCTGCCTTGATGAGGTGACCAGTGTCCCACCATTTCTGACCAGCCATTCCAGCTGAACAAGGACATTGTCTGGGGCTCTGACCAACTTGGTCAAGCAGAAGATGTCCCTGCACAAGGCACGTTGGTACCAGATAATCCCTAAGGTCCCTTCCAATCCAAACCAATCCATGATTCTCTGATTCCTGTTTTCCATGGCTGTGCTGTGGCATTCAGTTGGAGCAGACTGGGCAGAGCAATGTGTCAGCAGAATTTTTAACAGCTTGTTGGAACTTCTTAACAGATGGAAACCAGGAGTGATTTACTCCTCTATCTCTTTGGTCCCAGATAATTTATATTTTTTTTTCCTCTTTAAATATTAACCCTGCTTTAAAGCAGGAATTCCCCCTGAGATGTGGGGGACAGTATCCCCTATTTCCTGCAGTGCTGAGAGCAAAGCTCTGCAAATGTGGATGAGGATTTTGAGTGCATACACGGCTTGCAAATCTTTGTTCTGTCCCATAGATTCTGAAGCCCTAACTGCTGTAGTTTTCTACCTTATAGGATTCTCTGGTGCCTGCTAAGTTTGGGGTTTCCCTCTTTCAGGCTATTATGGGAAGTCTTTCCCACCTGGTTTCCTGGTAGCATGATACTTGTCAGAACTATGTAACCCTGAGATCTTTGTTGAAAAATGTAGTATTTCAACTAAATCAAGATCTGTGGCTCAAAGATGGTGAGGTAACTGTGGGTGAACAGGCTCTGATCACACCAGCCCTGTCTCCATAGGAATCCAGGAAAAAAAAAAAAAAAGCTGACATCATTTCTGAGTCTTCTGCCTCTGTTTAGCTTCAAGTTGTTGGTGAAGGTTAAACAGAGATGTTCCCCAGATGGTTCATCTTACCAATTCTCTCTCCTTTCATTAGTGAACTGTGTTGTTCTCTACTTCTCTGGTCAGCTTTAGAGTGGTTAATTGATAGGGACTGTTTGGTTTTGTTTTTTTAACTGCCTTTATCCCTGTGACTTCACCTGGATTCAGGGAATCACTGGCCATACCTGCTAGAATGTCACAGACCAAGTTTTTTTTGAGTGCAGGGTCTGTCAGCGGTATACAACTTCCACATGTTAAACACTGATGTAAACAGACTCTCCCCTTCTCTTTGGAGTCAAACCCATGGTCAGGAGAACATGAGGTGCTCAGCTGCACTTCATTCACCGCAGGACGGATCTGGCAGTGATGCTGTCTCTAAGTTACTTGGGTAGGATCCTGGATGGATCCCTGTCCTGCTCATCCCTGGCCACAGAAACCCTGGGCAGCTCTGCCCTGCCAAGGCTTGGAGCTGATAAAACATCTGCCTTTGCACTGAGGAGAAGCTGCAGACACGGGTGACTGTCACCAAGCTTCAGGATCGAGGCTGGGCAGAGAACGGGGTGGAGTGAAAAACCTCCCAGGGTAATTAATCCAGTCCTATTACTCTAGCTTTCGGCTTTGTTGTTTTTTTTCTAAAGCTGGCCTGCAAAACCCAGGTCTCAATTAATACTATTATCCTGGGGATGACATTTCCTCAGTCTGTCGTCGGTTATTTTTTAATTCTCTAATTTGTTCTAATCTGCACATTGCCTGCACATCAAGTCAGCCATGAAGACGCTGCATTTCCAGGTTCCTTCCTCTCCATCCTCCCAAAGAAATTAAAGCAAGGAGGCTGCGGGACCACAAGTGCAGGAAATAGAATTAGGGAACATATTAATTGGGGCATCAAGTAGGATTTTGTTCCAGGCGGTTTCCTTCCGTGAGCCACTTTGATGCTTCCCCTTCGCAGCTCTGTTTCTCATTAAAAGTATCCCTTAATGGCAAATGTTGTTTATGCATGTTGCAATTATGTCATGCTGTAACCCCTATGCTGGCAGGCCAGGCTGATTGGCGGCGAGAGCGGGAGGAGGAGGAGGTCAGTTGTGGGGAGGAAGAGGGGGAGGTAAACAACAGACAAATAGTTTCAGCTTGGTGGTTGAAGGATAGCTGCTCCAAACCCCTCCATGTGTCCAGCCAGGCCTGACCCTGCTCAAGGCTGATCCTTCCAGTTGGGTTTTAGGCCTTCTGGGCTTTACTGGGCTTGGGGTTTGCAGCACCGCCAGCAGAAAGGCACAGTAATAGTAAAGCTCTGCTTTGCTAAGTGAGACCTGGGCTCCCTTTTGCTGTTTTAGCTACTGTTTGATGTAAGAAAAGCAGGAATTTGGGTTGCTTAGTGGATTTTTGGGGGGAAGGGAGCACAGGCCTTTGGAGTTTTCTCTGTTCTCCATGGCTCTTGTGCCATGGCTACAAACCTTCCATGGGGGTCTTCTTCAGGGCACCGAGATTTGCTCCAATCTCCTCAGACCCAGATCCTTGAGGGAGGCTGCTCCTGGGTGACTCTTGCCAGCACTAATTCAAGGCTGTGAGAATAGCTCATTTGTGGGAGGGTATTTGTTTTTCCATCCAGGCAGCCAAAACCTCCAGCTTCCCCTCTCCCTTTGCTCGCGCACCAGGAGTGGAGAGGGTTCATTCTGCCCTTGATCTCTGAGCTTGTGTGATCAGCTCAAGGCAAACCTGAATGTGAACTTCACTTTTTTCTCTCATTTTTTTAATCACTCCTACTGCAAAATGGGTTTGCCCCCATATCTAGATCTCAACAGCAAACAATTAACAGCCATAATGAAGGAAAACAGCTCGTGTGTGTGGGGAGAGCAAGCAAAGCCATGTCCATGCCCAAGCAAGTTCAGGAGCCAATACAAATACCACTGCTGTGTTTTGGAAACTCTTGGCCTCTCTGGATTTTGGGAGCCAACACACAGCGACTGAAGCTGATGGCGAAAGCAGTGAGCAAAACCTCAAAGCTGTAAAAACCAGAATGTGAAACAAATCTAAGAGAGAGAAGAAAAAAAACCTCTCTCCTTCCTTCCTTACTAATATCCTACCTAAAGAAGCTGGAGCCTCAGCAGGCAAACAGGCCGAGAAAACCACAGGAGCTGGTGAATGAGAGGAAACAGACAAGTGTAGGAGTCACAGAGGAGAAGTCACTCGGTGCCTAGAGCCAGAGCTGCTGTGAAATGACTCATTTTCACTTTGCATGTATGATATTTGCATGCAAAACACATTCTGCGAACCGTCACATGGGGATTCTGCTCATGGGTTTTGATCCAGGATGAAATTTCACCCTTTCCTCCAGCAAAGTCGTTTATCTTTCTTTCAGGGAGGAGGGAGGAAGTGGGAGGGATCTGCAGGGAGAGAGAAAGAAATTGTCCTTCAGGCATAAAATTCAGGGATTTATTCCTCAAAAGGGTCACTCAGCTGCTTCCTAACATGGGGACAGAAGTGGGAAATGCTGGTGAGAGCACAAGGTCAGGGCAGAGGTGGTTCTTGACTCTGCTGCCTCTGCCAGCCTCTGGCCTGAACTGGAGCAGTCCCAGAGCAGTCCTTGGCCAGAAACTGGGAGCCTTTGTACTACTTTGAGTTAAATAATTATTCAGCTAAAATCTTCTCTGGAATGAAGTAAAACTCCAGAATTAGACCCATGACACATTCTGGTAGTCTTGAGAGGTGCAGGGTTATCCCTGAATAGGACAAAAGAGCTACTTGGCCTTTGATCTATTCCCTGTGAGAGGTTTGTAGTGTTTTCAGGATGTTTTCTGGTGTATCCATCAGCAAAGGGATCCTTAGTGATGGACAGACTATGGTGTAATAATATTGATAATGCCAGCATGTGTGCTGGGCTGGAGGGGTGTTGGCTCTTGGGGTCAGGCTGACAAACACAGGGAATGCTGGTTTAGGAATAACTGAAGAGGTTCATAGCCTGACAAATCATAAACCTAATCCTGCAATAAGTCTTGCTGCTGTTCCTGGGGGTTTCATTTTGGATCAGTACAAGCTTTGGGGCTTGGACTGATCTTGGTGTCCCTGTAGAAACAAGTTCATGGGAAGATGTATCAGCCTTCACTGCTTGCCTACCAAAGGGATGGAGTTTCCCAAGATGGGAATTGCATTCATGCAGTCTCTTAACATTCTTCAGTTGCTTCTTCTGTGCCAGTGCCTGCTTCCAAAGCCTTACAATGCCCTGTGTGGCCTTACAGGAAAGGCAAACCTTTGGTGCCCTGCTGGTACAAGCGAGTGAGCTGAGTCTGTCAGCAGCTGCTGTTTGCCCTCCCAGGGCTTCCTAAGCCAAAGGAGCAAACCCAGAGGTGGTAATCCTGATGGCAGAGGTGTGCCATTTCCATCAACTCTATCTGGGAGTTGATAGCCTTTTAAATTAGTATCTTAGCCACACAGGAGTTTCTCTGGCAAAGCTCTGCTCTCTCTGGTGCTTATGAGAGAGATCTGCTGTTCTTGTTGTGGAAGACAGGGAGAAGCACGGGTTGAATGCAGTTGGGTTATGGAGCTGTGCTCTTGAGAGCCTTTTCCTTCTGGATAGTGGCACAGTTTCCCCACTTTGGGAGCCTGAGGGCTGTGTCAGTCATGGCAGTGACTGTGCCTTGCTCAGGTGGATGTATTTGGGTACAGGGGGCTATGCCAGGGCAGGTGGAACTAACAGGGGATTTTGGGGTTTGGTTTCCAAGGTAGTGATTGAAGTGGAAGGCTCACCCATGTGAGCCCAGTCCTGCACATCAGGTGATGAGAGGGTGGGTAAGGATCTGCCTTGCATTTGCTGCCTGTGTTCAGACCCTCCATCTGCATGGAATAACATCTCTGTGGAGTTTATCACAGAATTTAATCTGTCCAGTTGCTCTGAGGCTGTACCTGGAGTTTACGTTGTGCGCAGACCCAAACCTGAGCTCACATCAAACTTGCTGTGTTCTAAGCATGGGCTGCTCTCCAAAACTGAGGGTGGTGAGCTTTGGGGCACCCCAGCAAAGGAAAAAACCTTGGGAGGAGCCTTCCCTTTTGCCTGAGCTCAGCTGTATGGGTAGGGGAGGGGCTGTGCCCGGGCTGGGGGTCACCAGTCCATGTCCAGGCTGCAGCACAGGCATAAGGTTGTTCTGTTTTCTAATGCCATAACCCAGCACAGCTGTAGTGGGGTCCCCAGCCACCTGAAACAACATGGCAGCAGATCACTGCAGTAGTCAGAAGTGCTTTGAAAAGACCTATTTTAGTGCCAAGGTGGAGGAAGGACATCCCAGAACAAGCACAGCTCATAAACAGAGGCAGAACAACTGCCTCTGGCGTCCTTCTCTGAGCCCATGATTTTTACAAGGACTTCCAGCATTTCCCGACTGTTGGAGATGTTGGATCCTGAGTTTGGAGGGTTGTGTGGACAAAGGAGTGAGGCTGCAGTATCAGTTCAGTTCTCCTCTACAGATGCAGTTTTCTCAGAAGCCTATGCAAGGAAGGAGGAGGCATCACCAGGTAAACAACCTTAAATGAGGGCTATTTTGCTGGAAATGTTTATACATCATTCCTGAAAAATACACAAAGCATTGATAGTGTAGCACAGAGGTCAGTTTGTGCAATCAGGAGTGTGAGTAGGTGTCTGTATTTGTTTGTGAGAGATGTCCTTCCCTGAAAGTAAGTTTTGGAAAACAGTTGCTGACAGGTGAATTTTTGCTTTAGAATTTCCTAAAATTTGGAATCTAAAATTCCTGAAATTCCTGGTCCGGCTGCACCAAGTGACTGGGAAGAGCAGTGATAAACCCCAGCCCTCGTGTCTGTCTGCCAGGGTTTCCTGACAGAATGACACAGGCAGATGTGTTGGGGTGTGTGGATAATAAATCCAGCTAAGCAGCACTGGATGCAGGCATGGGTTGGCACTGCAGCACGTTCTGGGTCTGGCATGTGCCAAAGGCTGGATCTGCTTGATGGCATGGTGGAATTTCCAGATCTCTGGGTGTCCAGTTAGAGCTGCTGCACAAACCAATATCCTGGTACCTCTTTCTTTGCAGAGATTGATTTTCATCTCCGGCCAAAATAGGACAAGTGGGGACATCAGTGGTGTGGTGACCTTAATTCAACTCCTGACCCACAGCTGGAGGAGTATCAGAAAGGCCAGGACAAAGTCTCTCATTTGGTAGTAGAAATTTAATCAGGTGACCCCAGAAACCCCCGATCAGAGATCTTTGGTTGTCCAATTTGTTGTGTCATTACCCTGGGGAGAAAGGCTGAACGTGCTGCTGTTGGCTCATGCCATGGTGATGCCTCAGGGTGCTCATGAGGAGATAACACCAACACTGTGCCACTCGGCATCTGTGCCAGCACTTTGGTCTTGGATGTAAAAATTATGATTCAAAGAATTAGGAAAGTAAATTGGTCTGGAATTAACCTTGTTGTAATCCAACTATTCCCAGCATGCTGTGCAATTTTCTGCCTTTTTCTTGCCCTGCTCTGCTTTTCTTCCCTGAATCTCCATTTCCCCCACATAGATACACAGAGCAACACTGCTTGTTGTGTGTGCCCTCAGAATCACGTGTTCCCATGTTCTGCTCACAGACACCAAAGCTCACTGTCCCTGCAGTGCTGGAAATCTCTTCAAATCAAAGATTTTTGTATGAAAATGCCTCTGTAATTTAGCCTGCTTATGGAAATAAGAGTGGAAATGCCTCAAGTCAACGACACAGCTCACAACTTGGGTGGCCCAAGGGTAGCAGGTGGGGTGCTATGGTAAAACAAAGCCCAGCTTAGTTACAGGAACCTCTGTCAGAGAGGATTTCTTTTTTCTCACACGCACGTACATACATGTGTGCATTTATCTCCTGCAAACACAGCGGATTTGCTCGAGCACACAATTCACTCCTGTTGCCACAGACCCTTCTGCTGACTCAGTCCTTGGAATCCTGGTGTGAGCAATGCCAAATTGCACTTGGGTGTTGCTTTTGATTTGTTTACTGCTGAGTATTGAAAAAAAATACATCTATATTAAGGCACTTTTGTAGCAGAGAGCTGAGATCCTGAGCCCCAGCTTTGGATCTCCTGCTGACCTGGATGCACCTGCTTGGGCAGGGGAGGCACCTGGGTGAACATTCCCTGTGAGAGCCTCCTCAGCCGAGCAGGAGCAGCACAACTTAGTCAACAGCATCATCCAAATTCCAAAGTGTGGGCGGAAGGAAAGAATCACCCTTTGTTGCCGAACCCAAAATCCTGGAGCTTTCTTTGCCGCGTAATTTGCCGGCATCAGCAGATTCTGGGTGTTTTACTGCCAGCAGCCGGACTGAACTTCCTTGAAGTTGCAACATCAGGAGGGTTAATTATGTACAAAGTGCTGGCCAGTGCTGAGGTCTGGCACACAGGGCTCCAGCTGTGCTGCAGAGATGATCCAGAGGTGATTGTCACGGCCAGGGTTTGCGTGTTCCTGGGGTTGCTGAAGGCAGGGCAGAGCTCTGGAAGAAGCTTCCCTTTCTGTGAAGGATTTTGGTTCAAAGGGAATCATGTTAGTCTGTGGAGGGTTAGCATTGCCAGGAATGGAACTGCAGCCCTTTAATCTGGTTCTTTCTCAACACTTCCTAGCATTGCGAATACCATTTTCAGCCATTACAGAATTATACTTTACAAATATAATAAAGGAGTTTTGGGGGGAAGAATGAAATATGTTCATTTGGGGGCTTGTTTTTTTGGTATGAGTGCCTGGAGGCTTTACAGCTGAAGGACTTGTTTAATGTAACTGAAGAACTGGTGAGTTGAGTTCAGCTGAGGTGTGTGGAGCTTTGTCCACAAGGCTTGGAGTGAACCTGGTGTTGAGGAGATCCTCTCTCCACACTCCTCCATCCATTTGCTGGTTCCTCCAGAGAGGAAGAGTGTTTATTCTGCTCTTCCCAAACACCCAGCAGCACTGCCAAGGCTCCATCCTCCCCCTCCCAGCAGCGCTTCAAATATGGTTTGTAGATTTCCCAATATTTGCAAGCTCGTCAGTCAGGGCTTATCTCCCTGCTACATAAAAGGACAGAAAGCACACATGGGCCTTATCGGGGAGCCAACAGCGCCGGAGGCCAAGACATGGGAAGTGTTCTGTCAACAATTCAAACAGTGCAATTAAAACATGGATCGATTCCTTTTTCACTTGCACTGGTGGTGTCTCATCTTTGGCTGCCAAAGCTGTGCTTGACACCAGGCTTAGCCAAGATCGTGGTGCAGGTTCTTAAAGCATTAAATGTTCCTCTTTTCTCCTCTGCCTTGGCATCTGGTACCCCCATCCCAGTTCAGCCACTTCATTTTTCTGGTTGGAAGAAACCTTTACACTCGTCTCATCCCACCCCCCTGCCATGGCAGGGACATCTTCCACTATCCCAAGTTGCTCCAAGCCCTGTCCAGCCTGGCCTTGGACACTGCCAAGGATCCAGGGGCAGCCACAGCTTCTCTGAGAAATCCATCCCAGAGAAATTTCTCCCCAGTATCCCATCTAACTCTGCCCTCAGCAATGTGCAAACTGTCCTTGATCTTTCAGTTTAAGGTCCTTTGCCCTAATAGGAAAATGCTGTTCTCCTTTGCCCAGTGCTCGGCACTGCGATGTCCCCACTTTGTATTTTAATACAATTTTTAGTTAATTATGACACAATTCAGTTACAACAGCAGCAGACTAGCAGATGCCTTAAATGTTTGGCTGTCGTTTGTCTGCCCTAGGTCAGATGTCAGGGCTGCCAAATGTCACTGTTGCCAAACGGGAGGGGAAGGGACTTAAATACAATTTAAAGTAACTTTTTTCCCCCTTTTTTGGTAAATGGACCATTTTCCTTTATGCCACAACATTATCAGAGACCTCCAGCCCTCATTTTCCTTTTAGAAATACCTGACAAGGGAAAGCCAAGTTGTTTGCACTGCTGGTGGAGGATTTCTTTAAACAGTAGTAGAGTTTGACTTGATTTTTGGTTTAGATGTGCAGTGCAACCGTCTTGTGTCTTCCTCACTCCAAAGTGAATGGCTGTTTAATCTCCACCCCATGGAAAAAAAGAAAAACAGTCAAGACATGCAAGCCCCCTGAGATGGGCTTTATAATTGCTCTAGCTTGACACTCCAACTTAGTGTCCTCATGGCCACTGATTGATTTCAATTAACATTCCCATGCTCCAGGCACTATAAATAACCCTTGTCTGGCCGGCTGCTTCCCCACTGCCAGCTCAACCTTTCTCCTTTAGCTGCTGCTGCTGCTCATCTTGCTTCTTGGCTTGGCCTCAGGCTCAGTCTATAATTCTTTCCAAACTTCCCTGTATAAAATAATCATGTACATGAAGTAAAACAGGAGTCTCATATACACACTTAATAACTCTTGTGTACTGTATGAGTGGGAATTCCACTTCATAACCCCCAGAGCTTTCAAATGGTTCTCATTTTCGGCAGCATTCCTCCTACGAGATCTAAAACTTCCCATTTTATCCCAAGCCGTTTCTTTCCCTTTCAAGCCTTGGATTTCTCCACTAGATTTTGGGGGACAGGCGGCTTTGTTGTCCCTTTAGGCTGTGGTTTCAGCAGGGAGCTGATAGCCCTGCTCCTGAGCTCTTAGCCAAATGTTTGGGTTCTCTTCCCAACGCCACATTTTCCAAATTAAAGCTTGGGCCGCTTGCAATCCAGAGCAAAAGGCTCTGAGATTTAGACTGAACTGATAAGATAAGCTTACAGGGACCCAGAGCTAATGTTCTACACGTGTTCCTCTGTCTGCCTACCTGTTATCTTGTTCCCAGTGAAAAAGAGGAGAAAGAATATCGGGTGTATTTAGACACTTGGTGGATGTGACAGCTAGATAACATCTGTATATAGATATGGATATATGGATCCATGGATGCAGGAGCACCACTGACAGATAAGAGCCAGCAACCTGCACATTTCTGAGGCCAGCAGGGACAGTTGCATCCAAGAGTGCAGAACTGGAGGGTTTCAATTTGGGAGTGTGTTGTTTAGATGACGTTTCGAAAGCCAAAACAAAATAGACACCTCTTTGATAAAATGCACGTGTGTTTCTCTCTTTCCCTGCCAGCTGGACATGGGGTTGGAGTTTCCCAATCTCAAAGTAAAAAAAATAATAATAATTCATTATTTGTCTCTATTGCATCTGCCATTTTTTTTTCTTTTTTTTTCCACCTGGCAACACATCCAATGGAAGATCTCCAAACACCCTGATCTATTGGTATTTTAAATTTCAAAGATTTGTGTTGATTTGGGGATTGCTCCACAAATATGGGAGAAGTAAAATGGATGATAGCTGTTGTCCTCGGAACCTCCAGCTTCAAAAATTTGTGATCCCTGTAGATATATAGTGATAGAATAGAAATATAGTGATATAATAAAATCAAAGGCAGGCACTTCTCCAGGTTGGTAGAGTCAGAAGTGCAGGAACGTGCGTGGGTGGAGAAGCCCAAGGAGCAGGGAAAGCTTGTGCAGATGAGGGGTCATGGTCGGAGCCCTGCAGCCACTGGATGTGCCACTGTCCCCATCTCAGCACAGGTGACCTGGCCTGCTGGCAACCTCCTGAGCCATGTTGGCAACCCCCTGAGCCATGTTGGCAACCCCCTGAGCCGTGCTGGCTGCTGGGATTCGACTCATTCCTCCATTGCTCTGGCCCCAGCTGCGTGCAGAGCCCATGTGCTCCGTGCGTGTCGTGCAGTGGCTGCTCACCCTGGTAATTAAAACAGTGTTTTCAATGGTACATTCTTGGGCTTCTTTTTTTTCCCCTCCCCTATTTCCACATTTGGAGCCTGGCCTCAGTCCCTCTGTTGTGCCCCTAGCTCTGTTTTCTGAGCTCTGTCAGTGCTATATCTCCGTGATGGGCAGCTTTGGCCAAGGGAAAGGATCATGGAATTGTAGGAGTGCTGAGGGGCTGGACCCAAAAAGTGGAACCTCTAGTCTAGATATGGTCTCACCAGTGCCCAACAGAGGTGGATAATGATCTTCCTTATTCTGCTATGTTTTTGGAACAAACAATTTGCCCTGTGTGTGATGAGGAACAAACAATTTGCCCTGTGTGTGATGAGGGGATGCTGCCAGCTCAGCTCCATCCTAGTGCCCACTGCTGAACTGGTCCCAGGTGCTGAGCTTTGCCTGCTGCATTTTCATCTGAATCTCTAGAGCAGGTCTCAATGCTGAATTTCCCCCTTTCTGCTAGGACCACCTGCTTGCTTTATTTCTGTCAGGTTTGTGGTGCTTGTGTCAGTGCAACTCATTTATGAAGAGCAAGGTTCTGCTTCATGTTCTTAGTTGGTGTTCATTTTTCTACCCATCCTTTGAGAAGGAGTTTGTGGCACTGCCTTCAGCTTCTGGTTTGTACCTGGTGTTGGGCAGCAGCAATCAAAAAATTATAAATCTATATAAAATAATTCAATATATTGGCAATTAAAAAAACCTTTGAGCAATGATTAATTTGTAATGAACATTAAAAACACCAAAAAGGACTAAATTTTCTTTTCTGCCTGCTACAGTGGTGATATTGATAACTTTTAATGGTGTTTAATGTTGTTCAAGGGGAAAAAATACAAAGAAGGAATCTTTTCAAATAGAAATTTTATTTCTGGAGGCGTTGAAATTTGCCAATTTGATGGGTTGGGATTTAGCAGAAAATAGGAATAACGACCTGCTAGGTCAGCAATATCAACATGCATTTGTTATATGTTGTCATCCTGAAAGATTTTTCTTTTTCCATAAAAAGCAGTGCAGGAAAAAAATCTGTATAGGTCTAATCACACGATCTCCCAAAGCTATTAGTGGATATGCTTATAGATAAACAAGAAACAAAACATCCTGAGAGCAGTGGGAGAAATAAATAGATTTTCTGGAAGGGAGAGTGAGTGTGAGAGCGAGAGGAGTAATGGGGCAGATGTGTGTGAGTTTGCAAACTGTTTTTTGCATTACAGGATGTCATTTATTTAGTTTAAAAAAACATGTTTTTACGGTGTTATTCTGTGCCTTTCAGAGTTCTCATGAGCTGGAAGCCAGCTCTGACTTCTGTGTCAATGGGCACTTGGGGACTCCAAGCCCTGAGTTATTTGACTGTCAAATGCTGTTACTAAGTCACTGGAAATCACTTTTTTTTTCTTCACAAAATTAATTTTTTTTACTCCAAGATGCCCAGAGCAATCATTTATATTATGAAGCTGGGAGTGGCAGGAGGACATCTAAAAATAGCACATTCTAAAAGCTCAATGCAGATACTGTAGGAGAGGTTTTTCCCTTATTCATATTCTGCATTGTTATTTAATCTAAAAAACCCCAAAAAGGTCAAATGTGGGAAGTCACGTGGTGTCCAGCTGTAGAGACCATGATCTTGTAATTTGTGTCAAGTTAATCAATCTCAAAGAGATACTGGGCCAGATCTTGCCAAGTTCTGTAAATTGCTGTGCTGGGCCAAAGTCTTACGAGGCAAACTGCTGTTAAATCCCAGACTGGTTTGGGTTGGAAGGGACTTCCAGTTCCACCCCCTGCCATGGGCAGAGACACCTTCCACTATCCCAGGCTGCTCCAAGCCCTGTTCAGCCTGGCCTTGGACACTGCCAGGGATCCAGGGGCAGCCACAGCTGCTCTGGGCACCCTGTGCCAGGGCCTCCCCACCCTCACAGGGGAGAATTCCTTTCCAATATCCCATCTAAATTTCCCCTCTTCCAGTTTAAAACCATTTCTTCTTGTCTTGTCACTGCAGGCCCTTGTCCCAAGTCCCTCTCCAGCTCTCTTGGATCCCATTTAAGTGAAGCAAGGGGCTCTAAAGCTGCTAAATTGGGATGTGGATATTTTATCTGTGAAAATGCACGAGTTGCTCACGTGCCAGCTTGGGCTGAGTTGTCTGGGCCCACAAAAATATTTGTGCTGTGGGAATCTCTTCATCCAGCAGATCACTCTGGGCTCCGTTTTCCAGGTGAGCTGGATGTGCTCAGGGTGCCATGGGCTGCAGCCTCCCACAGGGCTCTGTCCCAGATCTCTGGGCTGATCTGCCCTGGCCTTCTCACTCTGACTGCTAAAAGAAAACTGCCAGTCCGTGCTGGTGGCGTCTTCCAGGGCAGGAAACCCCTCGGTGGTTGTCCACAGAAGGCTGGGATGGGTTTGTTTCTAAAGGTTCAGAGTCCTTGCATTTCTGCTGGAGTTTGGAGATGGGAAGAGCTTTGGCCTTAAACTGAAACTTGGCCGCAGACCTCAGGTTTTGGCTGGCTTGAGGGCTTGTCCCCAGTTCACTGGGATCTGTTCCCAAGCTTTTGGGAAATGTGGCCCAAGCAGGTTATGAGGAGGTGTGGAGATGTGTCTAATTCCTGACCCACCTGCCTTGGATTTCCTTACATGAATGACTTCTGTTACAAAACTTACATAAATCTAATTAAATAGTTGAGCCTCTTCTACCACCTGGAAATCTCATTCATAAGGGAAAGAATTTGACCTTTTGTCTCTTGTTCTGGACTTCAACATCCCATGTCCTCCTTGGCCAAGCTTTGTTATGGCCATATAAAGCAGTACCAAAAGACTGGCCAGACATCACTCCCTTCATGCCACACTTCGTTTATAAGCTTGGATTCTGCTTTTGTCCAGGACAGTTTGCCTTACCCTAAAATCTTGGCAGTCTAGATGAGAGGAAAATCAGATTAAGTGTTCCTGATAGCAGGGGAGCCAAGAGCCAGTGCGAGGAGCAGCTTCTGCTCTCATCAGACACCACTGCCAATCTGGCAGCTGGACACAAGCATCCCAAACTGGCCTGGCCTCGTGTGAGCTCATCCCCCTCTGACTGCTCCTGCACGTGTTCAGGAGGCTGGGCTGGCACCAAGAGCTGGGAGCCCTTGCAAAAGCAGAGGTCATGGAGGAAATGTTTAACAAATGTTCAGCTGTAGTGGCGAGGCTGCTGTAAAAATTGCTCAGTTGTGTTTTAGGGCTGTTACTCACCTGCTTTGAGCTGCGTGTGACTTTTGGGGAGTTAAATGCTGTCTGTGGAGCAGGGGAGCTGGGAATATCCAGTGCATGGGGTCAAGTGCTTTCCCTACAAGGTGCAGAGTGCTGTGGCCTTGCCTGCAGTTGTGAATGAGCCACGACTGTAGGCAGACCAGATTCACAGAATATCCTGAGCTGGAAGGGACCCACAGGGATCATCAAGTCCAACCATGATGGGACACCCCAACAATCTCACCCTGTGCCTGAGAGTTGTCCAGATTCTTCCTGAGCTCTGGTAACCTTGGGGCTGTGACCACTTCCCCAGATTGAGCTGCTGAGGCTGCACTTGTTGATCTCCAGTGGAGCCCCAGCTGTGGTTTGCCTGGTCAGTGTGGTGGAGCTGGAGACCCAGCTGCCAGGATCAGGTTGAGATCCTGAGGTCAGTTTGAGAGCAGTGCAGGGAACTTTATGGAATGCTGAGCATTTTAAAGAAATCCTCTTCTTGGAATCTCTTGATGCCATCATGAGTCACATCCCTTCTTCCAGGCAAGAGATCCACAGCAGAAGGAAGGAAAGGAGGGAACTTTGCAGTAGATAGAAAATTGAATATGGAGAATAAGGACGTGGAGTGTTGGAGTGTGAAGGGGAGACCATCCCACCACAGGGCCCTCTGGGTGGTGTCCACCCTCCAGCCCCAAAGGGAGGAAGGAATGATTCAGCCAGACTCCACTTTGCTGCCCAAGCTCTCTGGGCTTGGCACAGGGTGAACCACTTGGTTTCTGATGTCAGGGACTTTCCTTTGACTGAACCTAGGAGAAATGGTTTATACAGGTTACTGGACCATTCTGACCTTTTGCCTGCTTTATGAAAGACCAGAGGAAAGATCCTGTCATTTATTTTATGTGGGGCCAGAGACTGACTGGCCATGCGTGGTCATGGCTTTGATAAAAGCCGAAATCACAACTGAAACAATAAATTAATTTTGACAGCCCAGGTACATATTGCTCTTCTCATTCAATAGCCAGTTCAGCCACTTTTCCATTTCCATCAGTGGCAAAGGGAGGCTTTGAGTTTGGGAAGTCCTGATGCTGTGACTGAGCACAAGGCACTGGGGCATGGCACCTCCACCCTGCAGCAGGACAGGGCCAGGCTGTGGAGCAGATCTAGGAAGGCTTTGCATGGTTGGTCACATGGATTCAAGCTACAGAATACAGTAAAATTGCATGGATAAATTTTAATTCATCATTTAATTAATTCTAATATGTTGTTCTCTCTGGGGGTGGGGGGGATATGTTTCTTGTGAGCTTTGGATGCTTTGGTTGTACCTCTCATGTACTCTGTTCTCCCACTGTTGAAACTTGGTGCAAAAAGACTCTACTATTTACATTCTTCCTTTTTGGTTAATCCTGAAATGATATTTTTAACAGTGCACAAAGTTTTCCTGTTTCCCTTTGTATTTCCCTGAAGTTTTATTACCACTGCAAGCATGTAAAACACTCAGCAGGCAGAGCCACTGCTGTGACTCAGTCTCTGCTCCTTGCACAGTTCATTCTCTTCATTCCCAGCTTCTCCCCAGCTATTCACTGGTACCCATGAGTCCCAGTTGATGATAATTTAGTCTTTTTGCTGTATCTTGTCATCCTTCTGTGTTCCTGAAGGTGATCACCATACTTACCTGGCAGGTTTTCTCTTTCTTCAGGAGTTTCCTCAACTGTGTCACCCATCTCTCCTCCAAATCCAAAGGCTGAAAACAAGGAGCATCTCTTTATTTACTGGCTGATGTGTCCCTAGTTTCCCAGGCTGGCCAGGTAATATGATCAATCACATCAAGTGTTTTGCTATCACGGGCCATGTGTTTTTCCCTTTTTATGGGATAACAGTAGTAAATATCCCAAAGTTTCACTTTAATTCTTTCCTAGATAGGATGATTTCTTGGCTGATCATCTGAGATGAGTTGCTGGGAATGTTCTCTACTGGGATGTGCTGCGGATGTGGCTGGCAGTGGCTTGATGTGTCTCTCAGCAATGGAGATACAGACAGCACCATCATTTCTGCCTGTGATGTGTGGTGGTGGGTTTGTTCTTGAGCTTGTTGTGCCTTTGGCTGCTTGTTTGTTGTGGCCACTGTGTTTTCATGTTCTGATTTTGGGTTATCATGTAGCTGTGGAGACCCCCACTGCGCTCTGCCTGTTGTTGTTGTGGCTTCCTGCTAACCAGTGTTTGTTGTGGGGGATAATATGTGGTGATGTTTTTTGGCATCTTCCTTTGCTCTAGCTGCTTGATGTTTGCATTATAGCCATAGATTTCCGTGGTAAAATGAAGAACAAAGCTTTCCCTTTCTAGTCATTTGGGAAACTCAAACATGATCTGGTTCAGCACGACCACGAAAACTTGGAGATCAAACCAAGTAAATTGAAAGTGTCCCACAACACAGAAATTCCCTCCTTCCGCCTTTCCCTGTTGTCTTTCCACAACCAGATTCCTGCTGCCAATTCCAAGCAGAAGGGAGGTTTGCCCACTGCTAAGAGAGCTGCTTCTGATCCCACTGGGTGGGGTGGGACAGTGGTGATGGACTAGTACCTGAGCAGAACCTTATGTTTGGTAGTAGAAGTTAAGTAGGCTCTAAAATTTGAATTCACATCTTTTGTCAGCCTTATTACTCCATAAATCCATTATTTTTATCGTAAAAGAATAAGGTCTGTGTCCTTGGAAATGGAGAGGAGGGGTGGGGGCCTCCTATGTTTATATCAAAAGTTTTCATGCACAGAAAAAATGTAGTTTTTGAAAGGCTCTGTTTTGGTGATTTGCTTATGAGCTCCATTCCGTTCCTCTTGTTTCCCCCACGGCTCCAGTGCCAAATGTCTCCCTTTACCTGGACAGATTAAAGCAGGGGGGGATGAGGGTTTTATGAACCCAGCATTTTTCCCTGAAGATAAACCCACTGGATAATCAGGGTGGGAAAACATAGCTGTGAGGTACTTAAAATTAGACATTTGAAAGCTCCTTGTGAAACCTTTTCCCTGAGTCTTTTCTTCTTATAAGAGTCAGAAAGCCCCCCTTTCCCTGCACCAGCCATGATCAACAACACTGAAACTCAGACAGTTGTAATCAGCCCTAATAGGAGCAGAAAAGCCAAGTGCCACGCATTATTATGCCTCAGCCCCTGTAGTGCCGGTATCCGGAACCTCACTTCTGCTGGGATAACAGTAAACAGATGGCAGTAGTTGCAATACTGAGTTACCCTTTCAAAATCCAGCTTGCCCCATGGATTTCTGCAGTTCTTGCTAAGGCCCCTTCTTACTGAATGCTTTTTCTTTCTCTCTCTTTCCTTCTCCGCAGGGTTATTTTATTTTTTTCAGGATCAGCTCCCTTGGTTGATTCACCGTGTGGCTCCATAAATAGTTGTATTGGCATAATTGAGGGGTGAACCGGATTTAGGAGTGAGTGGCTGGTGATTGAGGAAGGAGGGGGAGTGTGATGGGATAAGCTGGGCTTACCACTGAGAGAAATGTTTGTGGAACCACGGCTTTTCCACAAGGAGCCACAAGTCTACTGGAGAAGCGGAGAAATGCTCCGACCACTGGAGGAGTGAAACTGCTCTCCGGGCCAGATGCTGATATCATTGCTCTGAGAGTTTTGGCTCTGGCCCCGGCCTCGTGCAGACGTGTGTACCCATCCCTCAACACACTGAGCTCTTCAGTGGGATTGGACACGGGATTCTGTAGGGTGACACTGCTCTAAATATCTTTGACACCAAGGCAAAGAACTCCATCAGCTGCTGTGAAGCTGAGTTGGCTCTAAAAGTCATGTTAAATACTTGCCTAAAGTGTTACAGTATTGGGATGTTACACCAAAATCTGGTGATTTTGAGGAGAAACAACCATTTTGTCTGTGGTGGGGTTACACAGATGTTTGCTCTTTTGGGTGCTCCAGTAGAAGAGGGAGGGGGGGAAAAAGGGGAGGAATCAGGGGTGGCAGCTCAGGTTTTTGGATTGTTTTCAACTGGTTGTGAGGGAGCACCTCAAGGATTGGGTTTCCCATAACATCCAGCCCAGGGTGTCCTTAGGCAGCTGCCCTGCACTTGCTCCTGGATTTCCACTGCTCCCCTCATGCTGTTCTTGCTGCCAGAGTGAGCTGTGTAAATTATAGACTCACAGAAGGGTTTGAGTTGGGATGGACCTCCAAATATCTTCTTGTTCCAATCCCCCTGCTAAGAGCAGCACACTTTCCACTCAATTGGGTTGTTCAGAGGCCCATCCATCTTCTAGTGCTTCCAGGGATGGGGCATCTGCCACCTCTCTGGGCAACCTGAATCAGCTTATGCTGGGAAAAATGAGCCCAGCAGTGAAGAAGAAAAATTTTCCTTGCTGTTCTAATCCATTCTAGACCTTCATCACTACCAAATCTTATCCTGAAGGGAGCAAGGGATTATAGCCAGAGCAGCAGGAAGGTGAGCCGGCAGTGGTGAGCTCCTCCCCAGCAGGAAGAGGCTACATGAGTGTGCTGTGGGGGAAGGTGGATGAGTGTGGCCCTTTGGAGTGACTTGTCCAGCAGCCAGCCTGCCAACACTTTGCTTTTGGCAGCTTCGATTCGATGTTGTCATCAGCTCTGCCCACTTCTTTGCAAGCAGCCCAAAATGCTGTAATTTGGAGGTGTAGCATTTTTAACCATGAAAGGGGTGTTTCTAGGAACATCATGACCACAGAGTGGCTTTCAACAGAGGGGTGTGGGCAAAGAGAAAGCATTTTGTTGGGTTCAGGGTGTTGTTGAGGGGCCTTCTTGCAGAGGGTGGGCCAGAGTTCCTGTACTAGAGCTCTCTCTCCTTTTCCCTTGGTGTGAGTCTGCAGGGAGAAGCTGGAGAGCCGGGGCTGTGCGTGTGGATGTGGGCAGTGACGCATTCCTGGGGCATGTGCAGAATTCCTGTGAATGACCACAGCACTTTGCTGAACAACTATCAGAAGGTTTCTCACCCTTCCTCAAGGGAGGATGCTGTGTTTCCAAAAAAGCCTCCCAATGGATGTAATAGTGTTCATCCGGTTCTGTTGTGACCGTTGCTTTTCCTGTGGCTGTTTTGCTCCTCATTTTCTCCCTGGGAAGAGGTTGTTCTCTTGAGCAGCAATATCCCAACCCCAGTTTGGTTCCTGCAGTGTCCATATTTTGTGGGACTGTTTCTTATTTAGCAGCCGCCTTTGCAGGGGTGTGAGGATGCTCCTCGCCGTGCCAGTGATGTCAGACAGGCTTTGCCTCCTGGTCTGGAGCTGCAGAAAATGTGTAAGAGATTTCACTGCTGCTAACAGGCATTGTGTTTGCCTTCCTCTTTGACAGGGGGAGAGATTTGGAGAAAGAAGTTAAAGAACCAAAAAAGTCCTTCCAGTGGGACATTGGGGTGGGAATGTTCCTGCCTGTGTTCCCACATTGTTCCCAGCCTTCTGCCAGAGTCCAGCTGTATGACACAGGCTCCAAAATACGAGGGAGATCCCCTGATGAGTGACACACGCTATGGCAACTCAGTGGCTGTGCCCACGAGGCCACAGCCACTGAGTGGGTGCTGGAGAAAAGGGGGCTGGCCTTACCCAGCAGCATGAGTTACACCCTGGGCTGATGCAGGGTAGGACCCAGACCTATCTGTGGCCCTGAGGGTTAGTAGAAAGGCTTTCACTTCTTGGCATCTCTCTGAGAATCATTTGCTGATGGGTAGGTAGCTAAAAGTGTCATTGTGGGCAGGCAGGTAGCTCGGTGTCCCGGGGATTCTGGGTCCCTGGGAGCAGAGGAGCTCCTCCAGCAGCAGGAGAGTGCCTTTGCTGCTAATGCTTCCAGGGAAGGAGCTTGAAGAAATGCTTGGGTAGGAATAAGTAGAGCTGGCAACAAATGTGCATTTCATTTTATGAACATTTCATGGTGAAACTTAAGACTTCCACAAAATTTGGGGGACTGGATAGCTCAGGGGATTAGTAATGGGATACAGAGCCTTTCATCTCGCCAGTGCCTTTTCAACTGCAGCTCAAGTCAATACCAGTGACTGAAAGTTGTTACCATCAGATGGCTTATGTGCAATGAGTTGATGGTCTCAGTGCATTTCCTGGCAGTCAGGTATCTGTGGCTGACGCACACAAACACCCCAGAAAGCCTGGCTGCTCGCCAGCCCTGTTGGCAGCCTTTGCCCATGGCTTGATGAGTCTAAGAGTGAAATATCCCATTTGCTTTTAGCTGGGAGCTCTGTCAGGTGCTGTCCTGACATGTGCAGCGTGTGAGAAATGCCAGGTGGGGAAGCACTGGGTTTATGTAGGCATCTTCCATCTGCACTGTGGTCCACCAGGAATACTGCTTTGTTGCAAGGACCTCCTCCTTGAATGCTCACCCCTCAGCAAAGCTATGATGTTCAGGAAATTTATGTTTTGCCAACAGAGGGAAGACATTATGGCACAGGGCTTTGTGTTTGAAATAATGTCACTGCTTTTCTGCCCCTCCCCAAAGTACTTCTAAGTGGAATGCAGAGCACATTTTAACAAGCATTTGTTTATTAATGCATCTGGGATGTGAATCTAGCACAGGGCTGCACCATCATCTCCATTTCCAGCTGGGAAAACTGAGGTCGAGAGAAACCAAATGAAGGAGCAGCTCTTCCAAGATAAAAAATTCAGGAGTTGGTGGGTGCTGACCCTGGTCCAGTAATGGACTTAGACCATCGGTGCACTCTCTGCTTCTCCCTCAAGATATCTGCCCTCGCTCCTTCCATTGTGGAACTAAAAGCAGCCCCTCAGAGGAAGCCTTGGAAAAGGCTGTTGCTTCAGGGATATGTCCTTTCCCATTTTATGCTCTAGGGAACTCATGGTTAGGACATAGTTTGGAACAAGGAGACTCCTAACAAAGGTGTTTAGGTGTAGATTTTGTTCCTTCTGTTCTAAGCTGTGGTGATGGGATGAAGAACCAGTGAAGATGTGGTTAATCCTCTGGTTAATAACCCATTGCCAGCCCTGGGGCTGGTTGTGGCGAGACTCCCTCAACACCAGCAGCAATACATGGAGGAACCAGCCCCTGCTGGGGCGTGAGCATCCCTGAGTTACCCCATGCTTTGGGGAGTTCCATCCTGTATCTAACATGAGGATCCCCTGGCTTTGGGAACAGTCTGGTGTCAATTGTTCCCTGCAGGAATCCCTGCACCCAAGTGGCAGTGGGTGGATAAGTCCTGTGCCCCTCTGGCCTTTCCATGCTCACACCAAGACAGGCACAAGCAGGCCATGGGTAAACAAATGGTGTCAGCTCCCAGTGGTGTTATTTTTAAGCACTTTGTATATATTACTTGTCCCTATATATCTCTGGGCTGTTCTTTCTCCCCCTCCCACTGCCTCTCAATCACCCTCAGAGCTTTTTTTTTCTTTTGGTTAAAACCAGCATCTGTAGATTTGCTCTTGACAAAAATAAAGCCATCCATCTCCTCTGCCCTGCCACTCTGTCATGTAAGCTCAGGAAAACGGGCTGGTCAAGGTTTACAGTAGCTGTGGCTGCCTGCAGTGGGAAAGGCACTTATCTGTGAGGAGGGTTCACAGTTCTCAGGAATGCATCCTTTCCTCGGACAGAGGGGGTGGCTTTTGTTTATCCTCTGGCACACAATGAAATGATGGGAAAACATGCTTGGATGCACTGAAGTAGTAAGGTGGGGCAGGGCAGTGGTTAAAAATGGAACAGAGCCTTTGATCCCCGTCCAGAGCAGATGACTCCCAGAGTTTGGGCTTTAGGGTGGACGTCATGTTCTTTCTCTCCATCTCTGTGTACAGATGGAAGAGTTCCCCTCCTACCTTGTGAGGGGAATTAATTCTCTCAGGCAGGCTTGGGGGAGAGAGGAATTACAAGTGAGGCTGGAAGGAAGGAAGTGGTTTGGGATAAGCCATGCCTGGCTCAGGTGGGCGCTGGAGGAGGGGGTACAAGTCCAAGCCTTCCCAACTGCCTGTAGCTCCATGCAGCACATCCCAAGATCCCAAACTCCACGGCAAAGAGCAGCTGAGCCTCTGAGCTGCTGGCCTTGGTGGGGGCCACAGGGGCTGGCAGGGCCAAGCAGTGAGTCATGACTGCGGCTGGTGTTTGGGACAAT
Source organism: Peucedramus taeniatus (assembly GCA_013400575.1). Lineage (NCBI taxonomy): Eukaryota > Metazoa > Chordata > Aves > Passeriformes > Fringillidae > Peucedramus > Peucedramus taeniatus. The sequence continues at coordinate 185,233 of WBNO01008112.1, read as the reverse complement.
GTTTTTCCTGTTAATCTCACCCACCATCTCCCCCAGAAAACACAATGGAAACTCCATAATCCAGGAGATAGCCTGGGGCATACCACAACTCCAGAGGGTCCTCGAAGGAGGCTCTGAGTCCTCCCCAGATTTCCCAGCAGCCACACCAGGTAGTAAATAACCACAGGAGTCCAAAAGATCGAAGGGGCGTGATAGAAGGATTACGTGCCTGCGCTTAGTCCTGCTCTATCCCGGATCTGGAGTGGGACGCTCAAAGGCTCTGGAGCACTGTCTCCTTGGAGCCAAAGTATATCATCTGTTAAGTCTCTGGCACGCCAGGCTCGCTTTAGAGTGAGCAAATTGAAGGTCATCTCTCAGAACCTGGTTAATGCCAGATGCCAAAGTAGACAGAGAGGGAAGCAGAGGGATGATGGATACTCAGATGTACAGATCAATGTATGGCTCAAGGCGTGTTTGTTTCTGCCCTGGTTCGGTTTCTGTAGCTGAGGTATATTGTTTTTATTATTTATAGTGTTGGGGGGAGGAATCCCGTGTGTTTGAATTTATTTGCTGTGCTGTGTGACTGATTTGGAACACGTCCTGTTGCAGGGTTTTTGTTATTCTTTTACTAAGGAGCTAGGCAATCATTTGGCGGATGGGGCAGAAAAAATAAAAGAAAAAATAAAAACCCCCTCCAGATTCCATTTAACCATTTACCTTTTCAGCACTTGGCCACTGTGCACATGTTGGGAATGGCCAAGGGAACCTGTCTGGCCTGGATTCAAGAGGTGGAATTCTTGGGTGGAGTTTTAGCAGATGCCTGAGGGCGAAAGCACTGTGCCAGCCGTGGACACAGCGAGGATGGCCCTGGCCGAGGCGGCAGCGCCGCTCTGGAGATGGAGCACGGCAGCTGCTCTGCAGCAGCACGAGAGCCTGAGCCAGGAGGGAAAGAGGATCCATTACATTGCAAGTCAGCTTTCAACTCACTTCAGGGTTTGAACATGAATCATTCACTCCACTGGGGAGATGACTGAGGACTCTCAGTAGCAAAAAAAAAAAAAAAACAAACCCGATGGAGAGCTGCAGAGGAACATGCAAGGAATGTAAGCGGGGATTTGGGTCCAAGGACTTGGGCAGCTCGGAGGCATCCTTCAGGTGCTTAACCAAGAGTCTTGCTGTTCCCTTTTTCTTGAGCAACTCAGGATTCTGGACTGGTTTTCTCCTTGCCTTAGTGTGTTTTTTGTATCTCTAGCTGGCAGAAGAGACCTGTAACAACACTCTGGGGCTTTGCTTCTGAGCTGAGCCACAGCTCCCCTGCATGGAGCCAACTGCATGTCTGCAGTGGAGTGGGAAGTCCCAGGAGGAGGGAGGGCAGTGTGAATTCCCTGTTTGGGGTACCACATGCAGACAGAGCTGCTTTTGTAGGCCTCTGAACAGGGCTTGGGGAAGTCCCAGTGCAGATGTTGACATGTGTCCCTTTGGTCACAAGGCTGAGCCTGAGTCAAGAGACTGGAGCACAACACATGCAAGTGCAGGGCTAGGGGAGGAAACTTGCCTCTTCTGTACAAGACTTTCCAAAAAAAATCAGGACTTTGGAGGCACTGAACACTGAGTCCTATGGTTCTGGGCAGAAGATAAAGGTCATCTTTAAGCCTCAGAGCCCCTCAGCAATTCAGTTCTCCAGTGAATTCTTCCTCCATGGTGCTCTGTGTCAGGGATTTCCCCGGTCACATCTTTCTGCAACTGGAGCTGGCAGCTCAGGCTGTGCAGCCAAAAGCCAAATGGAACACATGTCCTCAGAGCACAGGGGACAGTTCTGGCCTCTTACATGTGCAAAAGCAGTTCAAATGGATCACCAAGGCCAAGAAACCCAACCTGCATAGCCTGGAATCTTTGCATTGTAAGTTGGCTGAGGCAGCATTAATTCAGCTGCTTTGCTCTCCCTTGGCATGAACTCCACTTGTTTTCCTTGTGATGTGCAAACCTTGACACTTGGCTACTCCTGACTTTTCATCTGTACTGAAATTGAGACCCAAACACAGACACTTTGGCTGAGTGGACACTTCAGAAGAAATCTGAGCTGGTGGAATTGCCCACCTTAATGTCATTTCTAACTCTTCACTTGGACTTGGGGGATTTGTTTCTCACTACTGTGCATTTGGGGAAGAGATACTGCTGCTGGTCCCTTTGTGTCTTCTGTTGTCTCGTTTCCAAAATATTGGAGGCAGAGGAAGTGCACAAATGCTTGATTTTAAAAATGTGCAGATTGCCCTTTCTAATGAGTTTTAAGGTGTGTGACTGTCAGCATCAACATGTGTATTTAAATTATTTTCTTAATCTAACTGTTGGAATTACAGAAATTCCTACTGACTTCCATGCAGGCTGGTACAAGGAGAAAAAGGTGGCCCTGACTCACTCCAGACTCCTTGGATAGGAACCAGCTTTGCCCTCTGCATTGTTTTGGAGTGACCCTCCAAGGTGTATCCATATTTCTGTGGCCAAATTCAGCACAATATTGTGGATTTGTTGAGCATGTTCCCAGTAAAACTGGTCCAACCTTTCTTCTTCCTCTGCTCTATGTAACAGGTTAGACTGAAAAGGAAAAACAGATTTTGACTAAAATCAAAACATTTTCCAAGAGTGTCAGCTTCAACTAAGTTTCCCATCAGCTGACATTGGCATGACTTCCTTTGGTTTCGATGTTTTGTTTGCATAACTTCAAAAGGCTCTTGTTTCAATGGACTGGGGTCTTGTCATTGCAGCAGCAGCGTTTCACTTCATCCTGGTTTCTCTGTTGCTGTAAGTTCTTTGGTGTTACAGTGAGCAAGGGGGTTGGTGGCCCCCTTTGAGGAAATGGATGATGTCTCTTGCAAAAGGAATTCGGAGACCATGGCTTTGGAGGGGTAGGGTAGGGCTTCCCACAGCCGTGACTTAGGGAGAGAGCTTGGGGCAGGAGCTTTATGGGCTTTGGTGTTCAGCACCAAACTGTGACTGAGTTGTTCTCGTCATGGCAGGGCTTTGGTTTAACCAGAATGGCAAAGATGTGGTTTTCTTCCTAATGAAAAACTCTGTGACTTTCTACTTCATGGAAAACTTAAAATCTTGGCTGGGTTTTCTTCAAATGGGGATCTGACCTGAGTTTAGTCACACTGGAGATTATGACAAGGGTGTGAAAACCCTGACCTGCTCCTCAGGAAAGTCACCTTGGATTGAAGCCAGTGGGTCTTTTTTAGTCTTTTAGGGGTTTGAACCCACAGAAGTGTTTGAAACAAAGATGTTCTCAAGGCTTTGAGGAGCACAGCTCCCTCAGCTTTGGGGCTGAAGACTGTCTCGTGTTTTTTCATCCCAACACTCCATTTCAAGGGGTTTATTTAAATAATATTTGTTTAAATGCATGAAGTTTCCCTGGAAGCATAAAGAAGGATCCTTCCTCAGTGTCCTTGATGGGGAAGAAAGGCATAGTGAGCTGTGAAGATTCCTTACACTGACATGAGATGAGTTTTAGTTGCTCACTCTTTGGCTTCCTGGTCCATCGGTGTTTCCAAACCAAACCCCAGAGGATGATTTTCCCATTTACAAGGCTGAATTGCTTGTCTGTGTTCCTGAATTCACTGCATTTGTTTGCTTCTCAGCCAACACAATTTCTCAGCAGGTGCCTGTAGTAAAACCACAGACCTGTGAATGAAAGCACAGACAGTTCTTTGGAGACATTTTATCTCCCTTGTCAGTGCTGGTGGGGAAGGTAAAGGGAATTCTTCTGCTTTTTTTCCTGGCTTTGGTTACAGTCTCTTCTCAGGGCTGTGGGCCATTAAGCAGGGCATGCTCCTTCCCTTGTGCCACGCTCAAGGCTTGGGGTTACCCAATACGAAGATATATGATTGCATTTTGAATGAAAATTACATCTGAAACCAGTTTTTTCAGTTTCCTGGAAGATGACAGGGAGAAAATATGTGAAAAATGTCTTTTCACCCCCGTTGGGATTTTTTTCTTTGTCCTTTGTTGCCCATTGCATCAAGCTTCCTTATCATTTCACCATGAGAAAATGTTTTCAGCCAGTAAAAAAGAGGCCAAACCCTCACGGGTTCATTAGGGGGTGAGTGGTGTGGCCAGAGATACCTGATCTGTGTATGAGGGAGCGTCAGCTCTGGGACTTGTGCTTGGGGCTGGCTTTTATTTGCTTGGTGGTGATGGTTTGGTGCAGGGAAACAGAGACACATTTCTCCTGCTTGCAGGTAACTGAGATGAGCAGCTGGTGCCATTCCCAGCTCCCCATTTCCTCTCCACTTGGACAGGAGAGAGCAGCAGGACTCTCCTCAGCTGCTCTGTGGCTCGCAGTGTGAAGGAGTGAGGGAGCATTTGACAGCCCCTGACTCTCTCGCACAGAAACAGGGCAAGAAACCTTCTCACTTTCAGTGACATCCCCTCTAGGCAGTATATTTTTCCTGTTTCTCCCAGTGGATGCAGCTTTACTATCTGTGTAACAACATATTAGTTAGGTCACTTCACAGCTATGAGGCTGTTGTGTGGATTCCCTCTCTTCTAGGAATTATGCCGATGAATCATCAACACTTAGGGCTGGAGTTTGATGTCTTTATTCACACTTAATGCTCGTGCTTGGCCGCAGAAGTAATCCTGTGGAATCCAATGGGACTAAGTGTGGAGCTAGATACCATTAAATCTTTGGCCTTTTAACAGGAGTAATGGGTTACAGCCAGATTTGTGAATAAAACTGAAATGCAGTCCTGGCTTTCTCAGGGGTTAGGAAGGAGTACAGGGCTAAAATGTTCCTGGTGAAACCTAGACCCATGTGAAAATTCCCTGCTAGATGGCTTTGTTGTAAAGCCTTGGAAGTGATCCTCTGGGGAAGGGCAGTCAGACCCACCTGGCCTCACTTCTCACAGGTGTGAGACTTTTCCCACTGAAGTTGGGAAAAAATTACATCCCAGGGTGGGATTTTTTTGTTAGTTTGTTTCATTGTTCACTCTTATTGTAATTAAGATATTTCAGAACATAACTAATTGTTTTCTGAACAAATAGCTTTTTAATGCTGGACATGACAGGATGTTCTGTCTCATACTGAGTACCAGGGGCTGTGGAAGATGCAGTAATGGGACATGCAATCCTGCTCTCCAGGAAAGAATCTGGGATCTGATGAGGATGCTGTTTATTTGTAGGAAAGAATTGCTCTGATCTCTACTCAAATTCTAGGTGGATTTGCTGGAGTTGTCTGAACCTGAAGTGATGTGCAGACTTGAGCTTGGCTTTCTTGGAGGGTGAGGGAGGTGAGTACCATTAACCTAATTTTCCCATGTGGAAAGAAAAAAGAAGTATTTGTTTGAAAAAGCAGCAGTGCTGTCATTGGTCTGAACAATATCTTAGTAATGTAGTGCTTGATGAACTTCAGATGTAACACCAATAGATTTGGATTGGATATTGGGAAGAAATTCCTGCCTGTGAGGGTGGACAGGCCCTGGCACAGGGTGCCCAGAGAAGCTGTGGCTGCCCCTGGATCTCTGTGAGTGTCCAAGGCCAGACTGGATGGGGGTGGGAGCACCCTGGGGTAGTGAAAGGTGTCCCTGCCCATGGCAGGGGGTGGAATGAGATGGGCTTTAAGGTCCATCCCAGTCCAAACCATTCCATGATTCTATAAACGTTAAAAAAAAGGAAAAGAGGTCCATATCCAGTGAATCACAACATGCCTGTGCCTTATTGATATTTAAGAAAGAAAACGTCAGCAGGGTTGTGGATCACAAATCTTCATTTAGTGAACTCTTGGGAGCCAACCTCAGCTGCAGGGCTGAGCCCCAGCCATGGAGGGGTCAATGCCACTTCCTGTGCAGTGCCCTGGTGTGACAGAGTCCTGCCAGGAGCAGGGGGCAGCTCCTGGAGCGTGGCCATGCCCCGAGCACTGCCAGAGCCCTTTCCCGGGTGCCCAAGAGGAGAAACCCCAGCAAAGACACTCTGGTGCAGCTGTACAGCATTACCCTGCAGGGGAGGAGGGTGGGGAAATGAGGAACAGCCACACGTCCTCCCTCGGACAGGGCTTGGTTTACACCACCCCACTGAGGGTTTGTTTTCTTTTAGACCAGGCTGGGTTGTGGCAATGGGGGCTGGACATGAAAACACAACTGGGCTCTGTCCCGGCACTGCTGGTCCCCTGGCCCGAGCTCCTGCGAGGACCCAACAAGGAAGACTTGAAGTCCCTCTTTCTTCAGCCTTTGCCTCTCCCCCCTCCACTCCCTTCCCCTCCCAAGGTGCTTTTAATCCCTTTGGTTAATGTGAAATTAAGATAGTGAGTCAAAGAGAAGAGAGGACTGGGAAGGGGGTAGCAAGGGGAAGAGGGAAAGAAAAGAAAATAGAAAAAAGAGAGGTTCTTCTGACAGATAATTAGGGAGATTGGTTTACCAGCCAGGGACTAATGCTGGCTTCCCAGCTCAAACAGTCCCTTGTGACTCATTTTATGACTTTAATTTCTATGGGGTTCCTTAAGCAGGTGCCCTCTGACAGGTAGTCAATAGGGGACTTCTGGCTGAGCACCAGCGCCTCTTTGGAGAGGTCAGAGCCAGAGGTCAGAGAGCGGGGCCTGCAAGGTTGGCGGGTCAGGAGCCATCACGGTGACAGATGAACCTAAACGTGTTCCCTTCTCTGGGGCTGTCCCTGCCGAGTGGCAGCACTGGCGTCCCTCGGGACCGGCCCCCTCTCTGCTCAGGGACATCCCTGCTCCCTCTGCTCGCACCTCTCAACTGCTCTTCATTAGTCAGAGGGGCTGTTCACAGCCACGATCCGATGGGGAGAGGGTGCTGTCTCCATACCTCTCAACTGGTCCTCATTAGGTAGAACAGTCCCCTTTTGTCCTGCATGAAGCCCCCTTTGTTTCTGAGCCGCAGCAGGGCTGCAAGAGCAGAACCTGATACAAAACAATGCAGCACTATTTAGCCAGAGCCTAAAGTCAAGGAGGGAGCAGCATTTTGGGAAGCTCTGGCTGCTGTAGCGTGTGTGTGTGTGTGTGTGTGTGTAACACCCATGGATTCTTGCAGTGCATCCATCTGTCCTTCTGCTCTGAGCTTGGTTCCTTTTGGAGTTTCTAGCTGGTGTTCACACTATCTGCCATCAGCCCAGGTTGCAGGACCCCTCTAAGAATGCATTCTAAGGTACTGTAGCTACATGGAGCTTCTTCTACTCTGCTCCTCCCTGTTCTGGGGAACTCAGTGCTCCCCCCTTTCCTGGACAGGTTGTCAGGGGGTCCCCTGCTCTGGCAGCATTTCCCTGCTTGGCAGAGGAATCCGGGATCATTCTGCTTTGCTTCCACCCCTCCCAGGCTGCCTCCCTGCTGCCAGCAGCTGAGGTTGTGTTGGCTGGAGCCAGATTAGTCATTCTGTCTGAGATTTCTTTCATATAGAGGATAATGATGACAAAAAAAGAAATTAATTTTCTTTATAATTGGATTCCCGCTTTTCCCCAAAGAGCTGATGCCTTTTTAAAAAGCAGCATCTCTCACCTCCGTGTTGGTGGCTGCGATACTGCTGCAAAGTAGGATCACCACAGGAGTGCCTGGCAGGTTATAAATCGGGTGGCAGAATTAAATGCTTACATGGCTGGAGTGCCAAGGTCGGGTCCCTGATCCCATTAGCCACTTCTTTCGCCTTGAAACAGCTGGAGCAGAGCTGAGCATCAGCTGTAGAATACCTCCTTCGAGCAGAAACTGCAGAGGCAAACTGGAAAGAAATGATCCCAAATGTCGTGCTTTTGGGTCCCATCCACTGCAAAAAAAGTGAGAGGGCTGGAATTAAACAGAGTCCTACCCCAGAGAAAGAAAACAAAGCCAGACTTGGGAGCAGTGGTGGAGCCAAAATGCTGTTTGCAATGAATGGTGTTTGCAAAATTAAGGTCATCTTTAAATTTTTTTTAATAAGGAAAGGAAACCCAATGTGCATCAAGCCCCAGCAGAGCTTCAAAGAGGCAGGAGTGAAGACAAGGAGGTCATTGTCCGTGTGCCAGTGATCCAGAGAGAAGAACCTCTCTGTCCTATGCCAAAGTTTGAATATGAAAGTCCTCTATAAATCCAACCTGATTTGAGAGTTAATTGGAGTAGGAAAACCAGGACAGCAGGATGGAGAAATAGGGCTTTGTGGATTTCCTGGTACACCTCTCCCAAAGAGATCCTCCTGAATTAGGAGAAGGTTTTTGTGGCCTGTGGGGCCAGCATTTACACCGACATCTCTGCCAAGGCTGTTGCGTCACATCGGTCAAGATTTATTTTAATACAACCACAGGCGGCCTCACGGGTTGCACGCCAGTCACACCAGCATTTTGGCCACCTTGGGAAGCCCTTGCCTGGTGACCACTGAGTCCAAAGGGTGCTGTGGGAACTGGAGTCATGGCTGTGGTTCTGCAGCCACGGCCTGTTGGGTGTCGGATGTTTGCACCCTTTGTACACTTGAATCCTCTGCAACCCAAGGAGAGAAGCTGGTACCAACCTTCCGTGTGACTCAGGCAGCAGTGACACACGGGCCTGGGTGTCTCTGGCAAGCAGATGTTTCAGTGGGCAGCTAAGAATTTTCGAGGGTGGGGGGGATGGTGTTTTTGCTGTAAGAACCTCCAGCACCATTCGCTGAAGAGCTGAAAATTGTGCCAAGAGGCTGAGCAAGGGTTGTATGCAGCAGTTTGGACAAGGCTGGTGCCTGCCTTTCATTCCATGCTCCCACCCTGCTGGTGAGTGGGATTTTTGGCTCACTGCAGCGAGGTGGTCACCTGAGAGGACCAGTCCACGTGGCAGACTGGGAGCCATTTGCTCCTGGAGGGTGGATTTGCTCCGTGGATGCTGGGATGAGGCCAGGCACAGCACTAGGCTCCAGGACTGCTCCCTGTTTACAGCTCTTCCAGCAAGCACAGGCCGTGGCTGGGTGGGACTTGGAGTCCTGCAGTTGAGGGTTTTGTGTTTTGTTTCGAACCGTAAATATAACACAATTGTGTTTATGTAACGCAGTTCTGCGAGATGCTGCGCACGGGCTTTAAATAGAATAAGGGTTAAATTTAGCCTCTTTTTTTTTTCCTCCCATTGATTTTGAAGAGATAGATTTGTGTTTAAAAGACTTCTCACCCTGGAGTTTACCGGACTCCGTGCTGCATGATCTCATTGCTAGGATCTCACTCTTTCTCCACCCTTCCCTCCCGTTGTTTGCTATTCTGACTAAAGATGAGACAGAAGAAGTTAAACAAACTTTTTTTTAAGACAGGGAACGCATCATCCTATGTGTTTATGCAGTATTAAACACAACAAGATCATTATCTGGAGACACTGGAGACCGGATTCCCTTTGGATATAAATGAGTAAAGTTCCCATCAAGTACATGATTTACACCAGCACGGGCTTTGGCGCCAGGGTGTATAAAGATGAGCAAGGGAAAAAAAATTCAGCTGTGTAGAGTTGGACTTTTTAAGCATTTCTTATTAGCCTCCAATTAGCAACTGGAAAAAATGATTGGAAGAAGGAAAACAAATAAGCTGAACATCATCAGAAGAGCAGACTTTGAAATTATGAGCGTATTTTGTATTTTTAAACCTCACTTGGTTCTTTTCCAGTCAGCAGCAAAGGGTTAGGCCAATGACTGGGTCTGAATTTCCCCACTTCTCAGAAGTCAACACTTGTTATCTATGCCCCTAATATGAGTGAAATTAAATCTGGGATTCAGAGCCAAGAGCCAGTGATGCAGAGGGGTTTGCAGATTGGGCTGGCTTTGCCATATGGGATGTTAGGAGCAGGTTTTCTCCAGCTCCAGCCTCTCCCAAGGTTATTTTGAAATTTCTGTTGTGATTCACACATCCTGGGATCTCTGCAGTAAAAGACTGGAATTTTGTGCTTGGAGGCAAATCCTTGGGTCAGCTAAGCTAAGTAGTAAACAAGACTTCATGTTTCCAGGGCTCTCAAATAGCAGCATTCCCTCAAAAGTCTTCAATACAAAGTGATTTTAGGTTTTACTAACAACATTTCTGAGGAAGAAATTCATAATCCACCCAAGCCAGAGCAGGATCCCAACTCAAGCCTGTTACTGTCCAGCTGCTTCCATCCTCCTGCCTCCATCCTGCTGGGACACCAGAAATACTGGGTTTTTATTCTCTTAGGAAGGGAAATATTACCTGACTTTTGGAGGAAAAAATGACTGGTGAGCCAAATTCTTTGGTCATATCTTATTCATGGTCTTTATGCAGCCTGGAAGAGTCTTCTAGTTTGTCACTGGTTCTTCACTCCTATTTGTGAACTAAGTAAAAGTTTGAATTTCTTCCAGCTCTAAAAAGGATGGCATCTATCTGGGGAGCTGGAATACGCAACAGGCAAAAGTGTGTTTGGGCTTTTCTCTAATATGGATCCAGGATTTAAAATACCCTGTGCACCCTGAGGACCTCTCTGTTCCTTCAGGAGAGAATTGCTGAGGCTTCCTGGCAGCAGAGATTTGATGCATGAAGGAAATCTGGATAATTCCCCATACTGGGAGACCTGGATGGAGCAGTTGTCTCCCAGCTGGTGAGGTTTAAACTGGTGAATGGAGTGGCACTTGGAACATTCTCCTGGCTTACTGGGGACATAGCACATGTACGTGATGTTTATTGGTTCCAAGCTTGGCCCATGCTGGGTTTGAAGCCCAGTTTGTTTTTGAAGGTGGGACGATGCTGTGGTTGATTGACAATTAATTCAGTGCCCATTTTTGCCAGTTGGACTGTCTGTGGTCTCTTCCGTTGCTCCTTTCCAGGGCTCCCTAACTCCAAGCTAATTGGGTGCTGGCTCCAGGCTTTCTATTTTAATGCTGTTTGATGATAATCATCATTCCCGCAGGATGAATGGTTGAGAACAAAGACAGGAAATGTCCCCCTGATTAGATAGAGGCAGGAGAGCCATTGGAGGAAAAAAACAAATGACAAAAGTGACAAATGAGGGTCCTGTAACTTCTGCCATCCTCCTGGGGCATGTAGAAGGGCCTGGAAGGAGGCATGAATAAGACTTATTTACTGGTTTGGAAAACCATGCCTTGGAAGTCTTCAGGTTTTGTATCCATCTGCAAACAAAGGCCAGAGGAGAGATAAGGCCAGGCAGCTCCCAGGGCTGGGCTGTTCTGGGGACAGTTACACAATCCGTCCTTCATTCCAGTCAGATCGAAACTAATCATCAATGCTGCGTAAGAGGGAAAGAGGCAACATTCAGATGTAGGTTTAGGTGATGAGCAGGGTACAAACTACACCTGCAGTGTATTCAGAGCACAGACCTGAGCCCAGCTGGAGCCTGACCTTGTTTCATGTTGACTTGTGTTGATGTCATGCCCGGGCTAAGCTTGGTGTGTTCCTTGGGAATCACTGGGAAGGCAAAATGGGCCTCAGCAGCGACCCAAATGTGTGTGGTGCTGCAGAGCAGAAGGGTGTGGTCTATCCACCACTCCATTCATGGGTAAATGTGTCTTTTACGGTATTATCAAACCATTTTAGAATCCTAAAAGGCCTTGCAAGTATCTTGCTGCGAGGACAGGAAAGTTCTGTGGGAGTTGGGCTTTAGGTGTCAATCCAGAGAACAGTGAGCGCATGGAGCTTGGAGCAGGTCGTGTTCAACCCTGGGTCCTGTCCAGGTCCCAGAGATGCCATGAGAGTCTGGTTTTACCTTTTTCTTTGAGGACAGAGGTGCTTATGTCTTGGGGGGAAAGATCAACAAAAGTAAACTCTTTGACTTCAGACAAATTGTCATCAGAATATTGTAGCTTCTTAAAAATGGAGAGGTTCTCATTTTCAGTGGTTGAAAACTGAGTGGGAGCTGGAAGTACAGGGGAGCTGGTTCTGATTAGCCCCAAATCCCCACATGCTGTTGTACATTTTGGGTTTATTTTTGTTTGTTAAGCTTTGTTTCAATTAATTCAGTTTAGTGCTCATGTTTAGAGCATGGCCTTGGGTTTGTTTGTGATCATTGTGCACTGGGGGGATGACCAGAGTCTGGGAAGCCCTGAAAAACCCCCAAACTGGGGAACTGGGACTAGAGGGGGCTCTGAGATGCCCAAGGAGTTTGACATTTCCATGGCTTGGAGAAAACCTTTAAAAGGTTTTCTGAGGCCGAATGAAACATAAAGGCCTAAATCTTTCCCTCTCTGTTTCGACTGTAAAAGAGGCAAAAATCTGATCTGGAGAACGGCTCTAGGGCTGGTATTTTTGGTGGTTCTTCCCCAAACCTTGGCAACTTGTCCTGCTCCTTACCAGACCCTTTGAGTTAAGGGTTACTGTGGTTCTCAGTGCTGTCTAGGTTTGAAGCCAATAGAAATCTCCTGAAAGGAAATGGAAATAGAAATATTCTGACTTGAATACCTTTAACTTAAACTCTGGGATTAAGCATATTTTCTAATGCTACAAGATTTTTGTTGATGGTGTTTCTGAAAGTGGGGGTGACTTTCTAGGTGTGCTCATATAAACCCAAGTCTTCCCTCTGTGTTTAGTGATAATTTATAACTACTCTTTAAGATCTCTGCTGTGAAATAAATTAGGGACATGCCCGGAAAATACTGGATTGGCTTAAATGTGCTGCAGAGTCATTTTCGTTTCTTTTATCCTGCATTTTTAAATTAAAGAAATGTGATGATTTAAGGCGTTTGATCTCCAAATGTTGCAATTTTTATTAGCATTTGTTTCCAGTTGTGTGTTTTCCCGGTAATCGGTTTATGGAACCTTTCACCCCCAATCTCCTCCCCCAGGGTCGCGTGCCTCGCTCAGGTCCAGCCATCTGGCTCTTCTCTCCCACCACTGAGCAAATGGGGGTCACTTTTTTTTCTGGAAAGAAAAAAGAACAAATGCTGCTGCAGCCATTGTTCCTTGGCAGCTCTGTTGGGTGGCCTCAAGCAGGGTCAAGGACTTAAAAACTGCAGAATGACCTCCAGGTCCCTTTCTAGGTAGGATATTCCAGCCTGGGAATGAGATGTACGACGTTGCTGGAAGTTCTGCCAAGCAAGTCAACCTAATGCATGATTTCACTTCTGAATCAGATATGCTTCCCCCTCCTTTGGAGGGTCTAGTGAATCAAGATGTGCCTTCAAAACCACTCATTTCAAAATCATGCAGATCTGTCTTTTCCTATCTTGGGACCTGTTCAGGCTCTGTTTGGAGTCCCTCATGTTCACAGGCAACAGCCCAACAGCTGACCTAGAGCAACACTGAAGGCAGAGCTGGTTTGACTTCAGAAGGGAGGTTTTGCAAAGATCACTGAAGTTCAGAAATCCCTAAGAATTTATTCTCATCCTTTATTTCCAGTAGAAACACTTCCAAAAGTGTTTCTATGTCAATCCCATTCCCTTGTAGCTTTGTCTGTGTATTATCTGGGGGTTCCACTAGCCCACGCTGCTGCAGCTGCTTTGCTGTGCCAATGCTGTGAGGATTCTGCTGTCCCCAGAGCGCTGTCCGGTCAGCTTTGGTGCATCCCACAGGAGCTCCCACTTCAGCAAAGCACCATTCCCTATGTCAGAAGGGAAAAGCTGTAATTTGGTTTAACCAGCCGCAGCTCTGGGGCTTGGGTTGCTCTCCCAAAGTTCAGCCTATGGTTCTGACCTTAAATAGGCTCTGTAACAAGTCGTTCCAGCCTCTCTCTGTGTGCGTTGTTAACTGTTTCCATGTTTTTGACAGATGGCTTGGTGTACCTCACAGCGAAGCCAACTTCCTGTTGAACAAACAATGAGGAAAGAGGAGGGAGGAAGAATGGGGTGTGGGAGAGAACACAGGATGCCATTTATATTTTATTTATGCAAGTGTTAGATTTATTTTTTTTTTTATTTTTAAATCTTGGGTATGCAGAGGACTGAGAATTTGGGGAGAAACTGGAACTTTGAGGCTTCATTTATGAGGAGTCTTCAAGGTTTCCAAACTTCCCTCCAGAGACTGAGACCTGTCATTGCTCCTGTTTTACTGATATCATGGGGAGTCGTGATTCAAAGAGTGGAGTTACTGTTTTGTAAGTCTTTTGTAAGGAACTGTCCATCCCTCCCTGGCAGTGATGTTCCTTTTGGAGAAGCTTTCAGGATTCAGGCTGTACAAGGCTTTGCTTTCAAGGTTTTATGCTTGTCTGAAATGTCAGAAGCTATCACCAGGCTTCATCTCCCAGTGAATTGCTTTGCTAAGTGACCCCTTATTTTGTGACCCCATGGTCCAGCACATTCTTTAACTGTCCAACACAAGATTTTGGTGGTATTTCTTTTTGGACAGAGCACAGGACTGCAACTTGGACTTAGGTCTGGCAGGGTGAACTTGGAGAAGCCAGGGCAGAGTCTTGTCAATCTGTAATATAAACAGGAATATTTGACTGCTTTTGCCAAGTATTTTTAAGATCTAGTGCTAGAGAAAGTTTGGAAGCCTCTCCAGCTAGCAGAGGTTATTTATGTTACTGTGGTGACCAGCACAGGACTTTCTCAGTCCTCTAGAGAAGTACTGGTGGCACTGACAGAGCAAGAATTTCACATCAGCCACAGAGTGGGACCCAAATGCTGGTAACTTGCTTGATTAATGGCTTGAGAAGCAGTACTGCTTCTTGTCTGTTATTGTTCAAGTCTTCATTGGCCACAACTCCTGTCCAGCCCCTCCATAGCAGCACACAGGGAGTGCTTCCCCGGGTTTCCGATGGCTGTGTTTAGAGCTGTCTCTGCAGTCCCCTCTGAACAAGTGCTGCTCTTGCAGGATTTCAGCCCTGGCTGGCACTTGCCCTGCCTGGTCAGTGTGATCAATTTTGATGGACATAGTGTTCAGCTGACCCCAGCTCCTCAGAAAAAAGCTGACTCTGCTTTGTGCCTCGCTCTATGCCTTGCTCTGCTTTCTGTTTACTGTGACCCAGCTCTTCTGTTTACCTCTGAATCTGCTTTTTTCTTCTCTCTTGAAATCATTTGCAAATTTAATATCTTTCTCTCCTTCTTCTATGTTTCTGCATCCCTCCCTGTGGTGATCTCGTCCGTGTTTATGATGGAGTTCTCCCTGCTCGGACACTGTGCAAGGTCCGAGCAGGGAGTGGCTGATGGAAGTGAATTCCTCCCACTTGGGATTTTGCCACCATAGAACAAAACAGATTTTGCCCCTGAAGCTGTGTAGATTGTTGTCAGCTCCTCAGCACAGTCTGATGACACCAGGAGCTGGTGATAGTTCCAATTCCAAAACCCCTATGCTTCCTTGTTTGCTCTTTAGTAACTCCAGGGACCTGCACTTGGATGATCCCTTCTGAGATGTGGCAAGGTCTGCTGGACCAGGCCACCCAGCTCTGGCCAGAGGCTCTTGGACAGTAATGTCATGCCAGAATACCAAATACCCATCCCGGATTGCTGCTGACCACCTTACCCCAAGGCTGTACCCCAAACCAGGCAATATCAGTGTATCTTGGGGATTTCCCCCCAAAAAGCTGGCAGTTCCAAGCCTGAGAAGCATCCATGCAACCCTCCAGTTCTGCAGAGGCATTTGCAGGGATCCCAAGTGGTTCT
Source organism: Peucedramus taeniatus (assembly GCA_013400575.1). Lineage (NCBI taxonomy): Eukaryota > Metazoa > Chordata > Aves > Passeriformes > Fringillidae > Peucedramus > Peucedramus taeniatus. The sequence goes on along the minus strand of WBNO01008112.1, from coordinate 169,781 downwards.
CTGTCCCTGAAATAGCACAGCCTGTTAAACACTCCCAGCTGAAGGAAACCCACACTCAGTGGCAGGAGGTTTGGGAGGCACCACGATGCCAAGTCCCCCTTGCAATCCATCATTCCCCTTTCCACAAGTTTCCCAGGCAATGGGAGTGTTTTTCCATCCTTCCCTGCTAGTAATGAAGTAAAGTATAAAGTGAGTTATAAAGATGTTTAAAGGAGCTTTTGCCCTGGCCTGGCCTGGAAGAGCTGAGGTCATTCCCAGTGCACATTAGAGAATATGTGGAGGGTCTTTGGAGCTTTCTTCCAGGGAAACAGCTAATAAAGCTGCCTGTGTTTGTTGTTCATGCCAAGACACATTCCAGCATCTGATTATTTTATGTCATTACTTTAATGTGGAAAGAAAGAGCAAAGCATGGATTTTTCCAGGTGGATTGGCCCATTTGGGGGAGGTCACAGCTTAGGGTAGGTGTGTTGGTAAAACTGACCCAAACTACTCTGTCAGAAATAAACTTTGAGCAACTAAACTTCAAATTTTAGTGTCACTAAAGTTGAATTAGGAAGGGTATGGCAGCAGAACCAACAGCTTCCATTTGGAGGCGTTTGCAGATTTGATGTGAAATTGAAAAAGGAAAGAAGTAGAGACAATAGTGTTGTAATTGCTTAAGTGGCTCAAACTGCAAAGGAAATGTTGGAAACTCATGTAAAAGACCTCCCTGTAGCCAAATGTAGTACAGAAGGTACCAAAGAGGAATTTTGATCCCTCAGAAATTCTGTAGTTTGTGGAAGGGATTGTTCCCAATTGGAATAAAATGTTAAACTTCCCATGTCCCACAGGCCTACTTAAATGATGGATTTAATGTTACCAAGACACTTTGTCAAGGGGATTAGTCACTTGAACTTTTTTTACTGTGGTAAATAATGCAGAAATCTAACAAACATTCTGACATTTCGAGGGAAAAAAGTCATCAAAATCAATACTTCTCTTTAGATCTCTGCTTTTTTAAGGTAATTACCCTGTTTCAACTCTTTTAAACCAGCTGTGCTCTGTCTGAGGTCTTGGTCTTCGGATATGTGACCAGTCTGTACTCGTGGGAATAGGAAATAATGATTTTGTGAAACTGGATACATGAGTATGGACTCTCTATAATCAGAAAAAGTCATAGATTCATGTTCTGTAGGTCTGGTTTAATTTTTCACTTTTGTGTCACTTCATTGGCATTTCTCTTAATTCTCCCCAACACAGCCAGAATTGGAAACAGGACATCTAAGTCTGGGAATCTGTGGCCAGCTTCTTATCTCCCATTGGTTTTCCACCACTATAACTTCAATGACAGATCATCTTTTTTTGTTTAAATATTCTGGTGTGGGAGAAATGAAGACCAAAGGACTCGGGATATTTTATGATGGGTTACTGGATATAAGTGGAAAATTAGAAGTGATCCATATCCGGTCTATTCAACTCTGTTATCCATTTAATCATCACAATTCCAGGCACTGTAAATTTCTAAATGTTATTTGGAAATGAAGTGGCTCGTTACAACTGATGTTGCTAATCCTTCTGCTGGCAGTAGCTCCCTTGCTGAAATGACATAATTTGTGACTTGCAGTGATCAATTGTGTTGTAGGCAGGTTAAATCTAAAGCCCAGTTTGCAATGGTTTTGCTCATTATCTTACAACACAGTTGTTAACTGCTACATGTGGCTGTTGTGTTTGATGTTAGATGGTGAAGGGAAAATAAATATTTAAATCCTGTTTATGTGTGGTCCTGCCAAGCAGCACGGAGATAGGACTGGTGTCCAGTCCTCCCAACTGGAAGTCCATGGCTTTGGATTCTAACTGAACATGGAAATTCCCAGGTTCTGCTGTGCACTATGGGGGCTTTCCCACTTGTAAAAAGGATCTTAAAGAGAAGAGCCATTAATTTTCAAGGCCTGAGCATAAACAAGAACAAATAGGTCTCATTTTCAAGACACTAAGGAAAACTAGCAGAAGAAGATTGGCTGTTGCCAACAGCTGTCTACGTCTGGTCTAAATTGTAATATAGGATTCCTGTCCACAAGTGGTCTGTGAGTAAGTTTTCATTGAAAATTCTTTGAGATCCTATATTCAGTATTTCCTAAACTTCTGCTGGAGATACATTACATGCTGCAGCAACTGCAGCTGTGAAGATTGTGGGCAGTGCTTGAGAAGCCGGGTAAAATGGTCTCATGAGTAAGCAATATGTTCCTGCAGATCAGCACATTTTCTGACTGGGTGTCTAAAAGGTGGATTAATTGAAATCTGAATTGGAATATATTGACTTCAGGGTTTGGTGGAACGTTGCAGGGATGAGCCCCAGGAGATATGGATGTTCTGGATCCAGATGAAAACTTTTAAAATTAAAATATCAGATTTGTCTCCATCCTAAAAAACTGGGTCTGGTGTCGAAGGTAGATCATTATTGATCTGTGGTGAGGCTCAGTTGATTTAATCCCAGTGCATTGGTACCTTCTTATAAAACAGTGTTTAATACAGCTCTCATCCCTTATCCACATTTTTGTTCCGGTTGGATTGGTGGAAGTTTCTTATGAAAAGGAAAATATCCAAGGACTGAACATAGATTTGAGAAGGGAAATGAAAAGCACTGGCAAGCCAGAAGGGAGATATCAGGTTGGTTGCTCAGCTTTCTTAATAAATTGCTCAACTTTAAACATGGCCTTGCTCCTTCAGCCCAGCTTCTCCTTCCTGGCTTCAGCTATGGAAAAAATAACAACAAAACTTTGCATTGTGATGGGGAATGTTGCTCACAATGCCATAGAATCACTACATTCACCCATCACAAGAACAACATGACATTGGTCTGAATCTTGGGTGGGCTCCAGGAGTTGAACATCGGCAAATTCTATGGATCTGTTGGGGTTTGGGGGTGTTTTTGGTTGGTCTCTCATGCAAAAAACACAAGTCTCCAAAAAAAGAGTGTTTCAGTGTCTCAGAAGCAGCTTCACACCCATCCTCAAGCTCTAAGGACTGTAGGGAATGTGGAGGGTGGACACAACAACATGAGGCAAACATGAAAATCGTGGATGACCTGCATGGATTCCTCTGCTGGGCAGGTAGGGATACACAACACAACATGCCATGGATCTTGGAAACCTTTCCAAAGCTCCAGGCTTGAACATGCCTCCAGCTATTTGTGAAATGTGTGGTACTATGAATGTGCTGGAAAACACAGGCCTTTTGGTTTCCTTCAAATTATTTCACTGGTATTTTCTTGAATTGCCCCGAATGTCTTGGAGATGAGTGGAGAAGAAGAAAATTTGCAAAACTTAACATTTCAGGACTATTTAGCTTTTTGATAATGATATTAGTAAAATAATGAGATTATTTAAAGCAATCACCTGCTCTTTTGTAACCTTGAGTCACTTTTGAGGAACTTTTTGAACAGCAACAGTGGATTTTGCATCCCTCGTGTTTTTCCCAGAGCTCAGAATTTCTCTGCAGTGGCTGTTCTGCACTTACCCTGGGGACACAGGATGCTCTGCTTGCAGATCAATCTTTCACACAGTCCTAAAGCCTGCTGGGATGTGGGAACCTAAAGCCCAGGCTTCCTAGCAACTGGGAGAATGAGGTGATTGATAATGCAGCAGATTTTCCACTGAAAGCCAAATGGTTTATGCCAGGATTTTGTTGAGACCAGCATGCCACTGAGGAACATCCCAGGATTTGTTTAGATTTATTTCTGACATTTTCTGCTGCAATTTCTGACCAGTTTGGGTCATGGTCCCATGCCTTTGGTGAAGCTGCAGCAATGAGTTTGTCATGAAAAGAAAGGTCTTCCATCCACCCAGATCTGACCCACTTAAGTGTGTCCAGATGGACAGATGACCTCCAGAGGTCCCTTTCAGCCTAAATTATTCAGTGACTCCGTTTCCAGCATTCCAGAGGGAGTGTTAGGTGAAACTGGGATCATCCCATCTGGGGAGGAGGATAGAGTTATATCTGCAAGTCCTGTATCTTGACCCCATCTTCTGCCCTGGCCATCCATCACTGGGCACTGGTATTTTATTCTACCAGGATGTCAATCACCTTTTCAATTAGTGAGTGGGAGGGGAGAGTGTGGATGATAGCACCCAATCTTCCATTTGATTTAGGATGAATCACACTTAAGAGGGCATCTGGGGTTAAAGAACATAGGATTCTGGACACACATATAAATCAAGAGACTTGAGGTTTGCATTATTCACCTTCTGGAGTATGAAGTGATATGACTCATTGGATCATAAAAGAGATCAAATAGCTTTGTTGCTAATAATTCTTTCCTTGACCCATTCCCTGGCACATTAGGTTTGTAAACAGAGTTTTAATGGCATCCCTTGGAAGTAATAACATCACGCCTTTATAGCACCTTGGCTGACTGTATCCTCCTGGCTGTAACCGTGCTTGGGTTTAAGCCTCAGCCATTTGTGGGAACTAATGTGCTTTCATATCTTAAGTTTGCAGTTATTGCCTTTTTGAGATTGATCATCTCCAGTTACTCTGCCTCCCGCCCCTCCTCTTCCACAGACGACATTTGAACCCTCCCAAGAGACCACAACTCAGCTTCTCCCAAATGATAAGCACACCCTGCAATATTCTGGTGCAGATAACATGCTTGAACTTCAGGGTGTTGTCAATGTCTAATGAGCTCATGGCACCATTTACTGTTTTATGGCTAAATCATGATTGTTCATTAACAAAAACAGCACTAGGCCATGTGCCAACTTTGGACAGAGGAAAAGGTAAAGCAGAGTCGTGTGATGAAGTGTGATAAGGATGTGGCACCTGTGACAGGACAGGCAGCACATTTCCTGCTGGCTCCTGTGCCCATTCCATGCGGTGGCTCCTGTGGAGAAGCCTGGGGGGAGGGAGAGCAGCTCTGGTGTTGTGGCTTTACAGGTACGTGGTATCAAACAACTCCCGAGTCGTGCTCTGATGTGATGGTGCTTTTTGTCTTTCTGGGCGTCACCCGTGGCAGCCTGCTTTGAGTTGTTTCATGGAATTATCAATGTTGGGAAAGGCTTCTGAGATCATTGAGTCCAACTGCTAACCCAGCACCACCATGTGCACCACTGAAACAATGTCCCCAGGTGCCACATCCTCGAGGTTTTTGAACATAGAATCATAGAATGGTTTGGGGACCTTAAAGCTCATCCCATTCCACCCTCTGCCATGGGCACACCACCTTCCACTATCCCAGGCTGCTCCAAGCCCCATCCAGTCCAGCCTTGAACACTTCCAGGGATGGTCATTCCAGCACTTTCTTGGGCAGCTTCACTTGCCTTTGCCTGTGTCTGTCTTATTTGCTGCCTGTCAGATGGTGCTCCCTTGCACCCCACCAGCTTTGCTCTGCCTGCCCAGGCTGCAGGACTTGCACACAGGCTTGGTGGTTCCCAGGACAGGAAATCACATTTTCAAGCAGTAAAAATGGGAGAAAGAAGGTCCAAGTCTCCATTAGAGTGTCTGTGCTGTTGGAAGAGATGGAGCTCTCTGGTCCAGGGAGAGGAGGAAGGGGGTAAAGGAAAGGAAAGAAGGTTGGGAACTGTCAGTGTAGAACTGTGCTGCTCCATCACATAGTGTCAGGTTCATCACATAGTCTCAGGTTGCTGCTGAGCCTACAGCAGGTAAGAGACCTTTGTAGAAATAAAAACTGGAACAAAGTCTCAGAAGTTATCTAAGAACTGGGAAGTTTTTGGTGGCTAATTTAATCATGGGCTGGTGGACACTCAAAAGCAGCAAGCTGTAGCTGATGGTCACTGAAGATGGGTTTAGGTGCAACAGAGTTGAAAATCATTAATTATAGCATGAAATCTTGCAGATATACAGACCAAGGAGTTTAAGGAGAATGTTAAAGAAGGAAAACAATGTGAAGGATGAGGAGTGGGTGGGAATCTGGGAATATCAGGATTGTTCCACCTCATTTGAAGGATGTTCTGTATCAGTTTTCATGTTATCACTATTTTGGTCAGTTCCTATATTTAATACATAAATTCTTGCATTGAGACCTAACAAAAGACTGCTCAGGGACAGCATATAAATAGCTTTTGGGCTGCCTTATATTTATATATGTTGGTTAAGCAAACTTACATGGATAAACAATAGCAATATAATGACCTTTTTATAGATATGGCTCCATGCATGCACCAGAGCAGTCTGGTGTATTTATTTCAGCTCGTAAACCATGCGTGGTTAGTACAGGATGTGTACTCTTCAGCATTTACAGTTGTTTAAAGGGAGGCTTTCGTGGTGGTGCTGTCATACCAGGAAACACCACCAGCCTGGGGAACACAAAGTATTAAGTGTCAAGGGGTGGATGTATTAAGCAAGAGATTTAATTTAAATGCCACCATGATATCTTGTAGCTAAAGAGTATCTCCAGTTAAAAATTTAATATAGGAGCTGAATAACCCTATGAGATACCTGAAATGCTTTGGAGGGGAGTTAGATACCCAATAACTATGGGATTTTGGAGAATGGGGTATTTAACTCCTCTTAAAGTCTCTGGAGTGGTTTAGTAGTGACCTGAAGGCTGAATTCATCCCTGGTCTTGTAAAATCCCTGCTTTTGGCTGGGAGTGGTCTTGGCTCAGGGAAGAAAAACTGCTCTCTGATGTGTCCTGGAAAGCAAACAGTAGGTTTGGGATGCGCACTGTGCTCCTGCCAGCTGTGCTCTGGAGGAGTGTGGCTCACAGAGCAGCAGTGAACAGCCCTCGCAGCACTTAGATGGGGAATTTTGCCGTAAATCTTCTAAAACTCTTGGAAAGATGGAATGTTTCCCCTTCTCTTTTCTCTGCCCTTCTTTGTGAATATAAATCCCCAGTGTTTAGGAACACGCAACCCTCATGTCTTAGGACAGATGGTCCACTTGTTTTTGCTGAGGGATTTTCCCCCATGGGTGGTTTGTTCTGGAAGTAATGCCCAACTCTTCCCAACCACTGGACTCAAGCTCTTTCCAAAGAAGGAATTGCACATGGGGAAAACCAGAGCAGAGCAAAGTAGTTGAATTACCCAGTCCAGAAGTTGAACATCAGGCTCTAGAGCCCATCTGAGTGTTAGGGGATGGTGATGTTCCCCCCAGGGAACCTGCTCTGGTAAGGTTGTCTCTGGACCTTCCACATAAGTGGACACCCTGAAACTGCTGTTTGCTCAGCCATCAGCACTTCAGTGCCTGGACAATTCCTGCTGAGAACATGCAGTGTTCATTTTGTGAGTGTCCATCCTGCTCTGTGATGTTTCTCCATGGCAGCAGTCTGTGCCTTCCCTCCTCTTCAGCTCCCTGTGTGCTGCTCCACAGCCAAGAGCAGGAAGGCCCATTCCAGTGTTATCAGCCTCTTCTTTTGTATCCTAGGGAATGGGAGCAACTGCCAAGCCCACTTTGCCTCCTGAAGTTTAACAGATTGGCCCACATCTAATTTCTGCCTCTGTGTTTACAGAAGGTGGAGGACGGAGGGGAAGGGGGGCTGCTGAGCAAGGGAAGAGGGCATGGAGAAAAAAGAAATTACTAACCCTCCATCAAAGAGCTGCTTTCCTACTTGTGGTTTCAAAATGCTTCCTCCTTCCCCAGCTATCCTGTAATCACTCTCCAACATTCACCAGAGCAGTGTTTACATCCAGCCCTATTACCGGCAGGGGAGACAGGAGAAATTAAGGGCTCCCATGCCCCATTATCTCCCCCTCTTCCCCCTCCTCTCCCCCTCCCACAGGCAGACACACTTCTCTCCCCTTACCCCTTTTCATCAAACGCCTCCAATTCATGCAGGAGTAAAAGCCCTTTAATGGGATTCTGGAGATCTTAAAATCCAGGTGGTTTGTTTAAAAAAAAAAAAAAAAAGAAAGAGAGGGAAATAAAAAAAAGGAAAAACTTGGAGGAAAAAATACCACCAGCTCACTCTTTTTGGCTTCTTTGTTCCTTTTCCACGTTGTCTTGAACCTTTTTCTCCTCCACAACTCTGCTTGGCAGCTGGGGTGAGCTGAAGTTTGACTTGGATGGCTGGTGAGACCACACAGAGCTCACCCTGGCTGGAATTAATTTCCGATGTACGGCTGAAGAATCCCATGCACACACACAAACACAGCGAGCCCTTGCATTTCCTTTTGATTTCCTTCTGGTGCTTCCTTCCCCAGATACCCTTTTTATCAGAAGCAGAACGAGCTGCAGTGCCAGCGCCGGGGCTGCCGGGGCGAGAGGCTCTGCCCCAGCATGGCAGCAGAGCCAGGGGAAGGCGGAGGCTCTTTAGATGTTGGGCAGGCAAAGAGACGTGTGAAAAATGGTCAATGTTGGACAACAATAAATGGGGATTATGACTTTTTTTAACGAAGGGTAAAAAAGGATACTCATCTGGTACTGGCACTTGACGGGGACTTGAGGTCTGATTCCAATTCCTTGTTTAACCACAGATTTCCTCTAAATAATTCTCGTAATCTCTTGATTCCCTAGCTGAGGTCAGGGGCCCATTGTTCTACACCCTGTAACAACACAATGGGACACAGTTCCTGCCCCAAAGAGCTTACAGTGAAAACAATCAAAGAATGAAAAAGAAACCCAGGCTTGCCTGGAGTTACACCCTGGTGTTAAATTGAAGATTAGAACCAGACCTCCTGACTCTCTAGGTTTCGAGTCTTCTGCAATTGTAACATTTTTCTGGCTTCTATCTTGAGATTCACACTGCAGTGTTAAAGACCATCAAAATAGAAAATACTGAACCTCTTACCCCTCAGAGCAGAGGAGAAGGAGCTGTTTATGATGGACAGCTCTGCTTCCATAGCAAGGACAGCCTTCTTGATTCTTACTCAGTGTTACCAGCGCACAGAGGGAGGTTGTGAAGTCTGGGAAGCTGGTTGACCTTTGAGGTTCCCATGTTTCCTACGAGCCAGGGTGATGGACCAGTGCTGCAATGGGCTGGGTGGCTGGGACGGGATTGCAACAGGGCTGCATTGAAGTCCCTTCCTCAAGAGGAAGGCAAATGGCCGTGGGCGTCCGGGGACATTTAAGCGGAGAATATTCACTCCCACATGTAGGAGTTGTTGGAACAGCTCTGCGCCCGGAACTCTTTTCCCTCCCAGGGCAGGGATGTGCTGAATGCGTGGGGCGGCGCACGCGCGAGTGAACTCGTCCCAAGTCCTCCAAGTGCTGGCACAGCCGTGCTTCGCTGCGGGAATACTCGTGGCACCACGGTCCTGGAGAAAGGGGACAGGCTGGAATGGGCTTCTGGTTGTACTGGCAGTGCTCTAAAGCATCAGAGCATGATGTGGTCTCTGTGACTGGAGGAGTAAAACTGAAGTAAAACTGAAGCAGGCTCGGCGAGTACCACCCTCAGTATCACTCAGCAAAGAGAGGATCTGGCCCTAATGTTGCTGGAAACCTCATGGTGTTATGACTTTCTTAAAGTCTCAGCATCTGGAATGACCTGGTAATATGGAAAGTGATGATTTGTATATGCTCAGCCATAAATATACAGCCATGTATACACTCCTCATTTTCCTTGGTTTCCCAGAGCCTTATTCCTACCTCCAGTGTATTCCAGTGGCACTACTTGGGCTTTGGATACTGAGTTTTATTAGTGGGGGAAAATGTGAGTCCTCATAATCTATTTTCCTTTTCCTATTTGACAGTTTATATGAAACTTCTAGTCACTCTGAGATCTTTGATTTCATCCAGATTCAGATTTTAAGCTTGTCAGAGAGATGGACACAAGCACATCTGGATGAACACAGTCTGCAGGATTCCTCACCCCTTTATTTGGGCATCAGAGGAGATTTCCTCTCCATGTACAGAGATTACACCTTAAATGTGCTTTGCATCTGTTCAAAGATCTACATTTTTGCCTGTATCTTATGGTCGAGGGAAATGGCTACTCTTAGGACCAGGCTCAACAGCTTTATTCCAGTGTTTCATTGGGATGAGAAGTTTCCTCTGACTGTGAAGTGAGTCGGTTGCTGCATAAAAAAAAATATCTCCAGCCTGCTGGGGCACTTGGGTGAATCACCAGGGCTGTGTGATTCTGTTTGAGGGAACTCAGTGGTCCCATGTGGCCCTGCTGGCCTTGGCTCCAGATCCTGATCCTGGAGAAGGCTTGTGCTCAAGAGCTTTATTAGGCACAGAGCTGCCACTGGCAGATTTGTTCCTTGGCGCTGGGGCTGAGCTGTTGAATAAGACTTTATTCTTCAGACTTGGGGATGACAGGTTTGACGATGCAATTAAATCAGCTTCGTCCTCCTGATACTCTTAAATTTATTTTCTTTGTTTCAGAAAAATGTGAGGAAATTACTGGATTTCCAAACATCTCTTTCAAAGGGAACTGCACTTTAGACCTTGATTGCTGTAGAAGTATTGGCAAAGGGTAGGAGGAGAAGCAGGAAAATTATTCTGGTAACATAAAATGCTCCAGAATCAAAAGACAGGCATCAAAAACTGATAAGATTTAATACACAAGAAGTCTATTTGGCTTCTGGATTTTGGGATTTGGGATGTATTTGGGTCACACTTTCAAGATTTTCCTTGCACAGCAGCAAGGAAATTTGCTTCTTTTAACTTTATTTTTCTGTTGATGAGAGCTGAGACTCTCCTGTAATTACTTGTTTCCTGGAGTTGGGGCCTTTAAGTAAATATCCAATACCCAGAGATTTGTGTTAAAGTCAGGAGTTGGCCATTCTGTTTTATTTTATTTTAGAGAAGCCTCTATTCATGTACAAAACCTAGATAGCTTTGAAATAGCCATGGAAAGAGAATTATCATTGGTGTTTTTTAGTCCTACTAATAGCTGTTCTAACAGCAGTTGATTTTTTTTTCCTGTGAGAATTTATTCTACTGGAAAAAATTTGGAACATAGCAAAATGTTTCTTTTTGGAGAAGTTGAAAAACTTCCTCTTGACTTAATTCTGCCTTCCATTATAGTACATATTATATATAGTATAAGGATGAAAGAGCTGAGCTCCATTTGAAATACTCAAGTGGAATTAGATAGTTCTTAATAAAAAGAAGGATTTGGGGGAGAGGGTCACAACAAACTATTTTCATTAGTTTTCATCTCCCCCCAAAATATGAGGGTTTGGGCTTTTCATGCCAGTTACTTGAAATGTGGATATCTCAGAAATTTTTGCTCTACATTCAACTTTTGACAAGCCTTTTCTATTATTTCAGATGCAGATTATAATAGAAACATGATTATACAATTTGTTTAGTTATAAATATATTCCTTATTTTCTTGTCCTCTGCTTTCCAATTTTATTGGCGACCCATTTCAAAAGCAATTGTTGCAGGCCAATACCTTGATGCAACATTAATAAGAACAAAGAGGCTTAAATTATGGAAATAGCTGTCTATGTGACACATTAGTAGTTTTACTCTCCATTTGGCAGATGCATTGGGGATAAAATTGTGTGTGAAGGGATGAAAGGGAAGAAACTTGGATAAGAGTGGTAGGATCTGCTCCAGGATAATGAAGAAGACAGACCCACGCAGAGATTTATTTTATTTGCTTTTGGCAATTAGCATTAGCAATACTGTATCTGAGAAGCTGAAACTGCCACAGATAACAATGGGATTGCTTTTGATTTTTGATTGAGATGGTTTACCCAGTTCTTACAACCAGGGATTGAATTGTGAGGGCTGTGGGGACTCAGAACCACCTCTGGAGGTGCTCTCATGTGTGCTGCTAATCACACAAACTTTTAGGCATCCACGTAAGGAGCCCAGTGTAAGAAAAGCTGACTTTAGAGCTGTCAGGTGAAAGCAGCCCTGCCCTGAGTGTTCCACTCCTGCTGCTCAATCTCACCACCTTCACAGGGAAGGATTCCTTCCCAATATCCCATCTAACCCTGACTCCGGCAGTGGAAGGCCAATCCCCCTTGTGCTGTCCCTCCATCCCTTGTCCCCAGTCCCTCTCCAGCTCTCCTGGAGCCCGTTTAGGCTCTGAAAGGGGCTCTGAGGTGTCCCTGGAGCCTTCTCTTCCCCAGGCTGAGCACCCCAGCTCTCCCAAGGCTGGCTCCAGAGCAGAGGGGCTCCAGCCCTCGGGGCATCTCCGTGGCCTCCTCTGGACTCACTCCAGCAGCTCCAGATGGTTTGTCCTGCATTTGTCCTAAATACCTGTGGCTGTGTACGGTAGACTGTCCATTTACACCAGGGTTTCACATAAACATCAAGGCTTTGTTACCAGGAATCAGCTGAGACGTGGCAGCTCAAACTGTTTGGGCTGTACTGGTCCATCAGTACAACCAACCAACCAGATTCCCTCTGGTTCTGCCTTTGATCTGGGATGGAGGACTGCTTCTGGTCTTGCTGAATGTCAGAAAAGTTCTTCTCTGATGTAAATCTCCTGGCTGTCAGCAAGCTGCCCTGACTTGACATAATGCAAATGACACAAGAGATGGGTCTGAGAAGTAAAAGTAGTCCAGTGGCTGGTGTCTGGCCAGTATGGCTGCTGTGAGCTGGCCTTGGCTCAGCCTGTGGCAGCTGAGGTGAAAACCCTCGACACTGGGATGCTCACAAGGCATTTTGTGCATTTCCAAGGCCTTGCCAGCTGTCCCAGTCCTGGTGACAACTTCAGCAAGTATTTCTCAGTGCTTTTTCAGGTGAAGTCAGTGAGGGGCAGTAGGTCAGTGGTGCCCTGAGCCACAGGACAGGTTGGGGGAGGAGCCAGAGTGGTGATTTTCCCATCCCCATGGCAGTTCCTAAAACACTGCCCTGAAATGCTGCCAAGGCAGCAGAGCCAGGAGGTGTCTAGATCCCTTGGGCCAAAACACAAGCTTTTGGCTGACTTCAGAGCAGGAAACTTGGGGTGCAGGTTTGAGCTGGCTCAGTGGTGAAGTGCCACCAGCCAGCTGCTCATAGCACTGGTGATAGAGAACCCCCGGGCGATCACATCGTCACCGAAGGCTCTTGGCAGCGGCATATGCGGCAGAGGCTGTGTCACCCTTGCCTGGGAAGGTGCCTGTGTGGGAGTGTTGAGCAAGATCCTTAAGCTCAAGGGAATGTGAAATCCTTCCCCTTCCTGTCTGCACTCTTTTTGTGTGTCTGAAAAGGAGAAGGGAGCTCATGCTGTCTCAGTCCACTCCCTCCTTGGGAAGGTTTGGGGAGCTGGGAGCAGGGGCTTGCGCGCCCCGTTCTGTCGCAACGTCCCAACATCAACACCCTCTGATCTATGGTATCCTGAGAGTTTGCAGCTCTTGTGTGGAGATGGAGTATGAATAAGGGCCCCCCAGTGTATTGGGAATTGGGCCTGTGGGTCTCCCGTGTCAAGTGAGTCATAATGTATTAGATCCGAGGACTTCCCCCACGGGTGTTTAGTCTCAACAAACCCAGCTAATTCAGATTTAACTTAGCTCTTAATATGCTACATTGCTGAGTCTTCTAATTAATGCCACATGTTGCAGTCAGCTGTCATACTGAATAAATGTTTACAAAGCTATTAATGTACTGTATTTGTAAACCAGACCAGCTCCTTTTTGGAAATCATGTGGTATGTGTTTTCCCCTCAAAGATGAAAAAAGTTTTTTAGCAATAACGGATACTTTATTTTTTGCAGCAACAGCCACTTCCCAGGAATTCCTTACTAACTTTCTTGGGCTGTAGCCGTTATCCCAGGGAAGGAGGTGGGGAAAAGCACCGTCCTTCAAACATAGGTGCTGAGCTGAGCCCTCTCACCATGGTGGGACGAGGGGATCTGAGATCCCCATGCCACAAGGAGATAGAGTTCGTGCGTGCATTGGTGGCTCTCCTGTCCCCAGCTGCTGTGATCCCTCCCCTGCACTGCCACGTGAGTGGGGACACCCGGCCACAGCCGAGGGAACAGGGACATAGCCGTGCCGTCAAGCAGTCTGCAGGCCAGCTGCCTTCTGCTCAGGGGCCCTTGCGGGGCTGGGGACACGGGCTGGGGACATGGGCTGGCCACCGCCATCCCCACATGGCCAGCACTTGCCTGGCACGGGGACTGGGTGCACGGGGAGCAGTGGGATCGTGGGGGTGGGAGCTCCAACCTTATTCTCAGAGCCACTCCTCAACAGTTTGCTCTGCACAAATTCATGTTTTCTGTTTTCTGAGTTTGTTTGGTTGTGTCTTTAATTCCCTCCTGGGGCTCCAGGGAAACAGCTTTCTTCTGCTGGGATTCCTGCACTCCTGTTTCATCTCTAATCAGCTGCAGAAACCATAGGAGATGCCAAAGGACTTGAAAGCTTGGGGAGGGTGAGGCTGGGATCTGTGCACTGCCGCCAGCTCCTGTGTCCCACCATCCAAGGCATCTAGCTAAGGGATTTGGAGATGTTGTCCTAGCTGAAGTCCATGACCCTCACAGAGCCTAATGAGAAAGGTTTCACTCCAGCAATGATTAAGTACATGAAAATGGTGTTTTCTCTGCTTTTAATCAGGTGAAATTTAGGCTAACACTATTTTGGAAGAATTCACAGTAAAGCCTGTACAGGTAAAGAGAAGCAAAGCAGTTAAGTGATTTCACTGGTGGGGCTCAGCCCTTTGCCCTCTTGCTCCACTGGCTCTGACTGACTTCCCCAACACAGGGATTAGCTCCAGACCTGGACATTTAAGCAGAGCAAATCCAACCTCCTCCTGGTCATTGTGCCTTGGTGAGAATCTCAGTGCACTCTCAGTAGAACAAGTCTAGAAAAGGAAAAAATATTCTTACTTAGGTACTTTATTCATTCTTTTCTCTCTGTATGTCCTGCAGCCCCCCACAGGTACTGTGCCTGCACGTAGATTGTGTTTTCCACCCAAAAGGGAAGAGAGGGTCATTTCATCTGGAAAATGTTTGCGTACTTTATCAAGGAATGATGCTGTATAAGTCAAGAACTGCACCTTACAGCCTTCTTGTTTTATTTAGTGCCTATTTATAGCTAAATATGGTTGAGGGAGTGGGAGATCTTTGATTCCCTGGTGCTGGCAGCAGGTGGAAAGTCTTACTGCACCACAGAGCTCCACGAGGCACTGAAGGTGCCATCGGAAATCACCAAATAGCAGGACTAAATATCCCTCCCTGTGAGAACTGTTCTAGGAAACGGCTTTTGCACTTTGCAGGAGAGCCTACAGGCATCTCTGTGGAGGTGGCTTTCGTCCCCTCATATCCCCTTGTATCTCCACTCTTCGGGGTTTTTCTCCTTACCTGATGCTTGTCCCCCCTTGCAGTGTGATTTCTGTTCTGTTCACCCACAAGATCTCCCCATCTCCCTCCTCAGCTGCTGCAGCCCAGAGCTGAGGGCTGTGTCTGCAGAGGGGCACATGGAGTGCAGGCAATGTGCCACTGTCCCAGTGCCTCGGCCAGTTCACGTGGGGGGACCTGCTGCTTCCCTCCCTGCCTGGACTGGAAAGGGAAGAGCTTTGGGGTAGGAGATGGAGCATCCCCATGGCTGGGGCCATGGCCAGGCTGTGGGTCACTCCTGCCTGGAGTGACCAGTACCTTCCAGTCATTTCAGACTCATCTCCCTGTGCTCCAGCTTGTTCACAGTGAAGCAAGAACTGAGTTTTGGTGTTGCCTCTCCCTAGGAGCAATACCCCTGCTAGAGGAGTTAACACTGTGTGCCTGGGTGTTACCTGTTATTTCCCAGCTTGGTAAAGCCCCAGTAGAGGCCTCGAGGGGCTGCTGGTGACTGGTGGGGCACAGCCACCTCTCAGAGCCCCACACTTGCAGGGAGAAGGAAGCAAGGCAAGCTAAGCTGGCTTTTCATTTAGGATAATGGTTTCAATGCAGGATCCCTTCAGGACCGTGTTTTGAGGGGCTGCCCCAAGCTGCAAACCTTAAAACATCCTGCCCTTCCCACTGTAGCCAAGCACACACCTGCTCTTGCTGTGGAGCCGCCTCTTCCATGTCTTTAATCCCTTTTTTTCCAGCCTGCCTTGCCAGTGCAAAGTGTGCTCACGATGTTAAACTTCCCTCATTAGGCTGAACATTCCTCTTTTTAACCTCTTTAACCTGCAGCATTCCCATTGGGAGCACCCTGTCTCCATACTTCTCAACTGCTCTTAATTAGATTGGGCATTTCTTGCCTCCACTGTATATTTACAATTTAGGAACAGGAAAAAATACAGCCTGCTCTTAAGGGCTTTCTTCCCTTCGTTCGCTTCCCGTGCTTGATATGTTGGACAGCAGGAGGTGGAAATTTTAAAGCCCAGAGGAGCAGAACTTGTCTGGGAGGACAATCCGAGGCAGTTTAGGTCATTTTTTAGGCAGGGCTGATTTCATATCTTGATGGATTTTTACATCAGCTCTCACTTTTTTTATTTCCATCGCCCTGTGTGCGCATGTCCCTGTGCACAGACACACACACAACCCTATTGTCTGTCGTCTGCTCTTCTCCTGCCATCAGCCTTTTATTATTGTTGATGTCTTTTCATTCCTGATGCCAAACTTGATTTGGAGATCGCAGTACTGAAGGTTTCATTTGGAGCACTGTAGATGGAAAACTGAAGTCCTAAGTGACTGGAGCCCTCGGCCAATCTAATTGTTATTGACATTTGTGTCTGATTGTTCATCAAGGGGGATTTGACTTGCAGGCCAAATCATTCTATTACCAGGGTTCCTTTCAACCTTTTCTCTAACATAAAAAAACACCCCCACCCCAGTCAGCAGCAGCAGAATCAATGGCAATATCTGGAGATGTGAGAGGGGGGAGTGAAGCTGGAGGAGATCATGTACGTCCTGTTTGAAATGTGCGAGCAAGAGATCCGAGAGCCGGCGGTGTTGCCTTACAGGGGGAAAAAGGATCTCATTAACAGACTACCGTTTTCATGGCAAGGTGAAGGAGGCAGAGGAAGGAGGGGCTGGCAGGGCTAATTATATTAAGGTCATTTCACCTGTCAAAACTTTCCCTTTAGTGGTGTCCCTGGTGCCCTGGGATAACATCCAGATTTGTCCTGAATGGTGTCTCTGTTCCTGCTTAGGAGCCTTGACTGGTGGGTCGTGAAGCGAGCTGCATGAAAGGAGCCCTGAAGGCACCCTTTTGCCTTCTTTTCACCTCCTGCTCTCCTTTGATTTTGCTTTTCCCCCTCTTGAGTTTCAGGGTGGGTAATGACGAAACTCTGTTGTGCCACTTGCCCGGAGTCGCGCTTTGCCCGGGAAGCACCGAGGCAGCTGGCACAGTAAACGCCCCATGAGCAGCCAGGTTCCTGTCTCCCTGCCTTTCCAACCCACTTTCACCCTGCTGCAATGCCAATTTATCCCCCTTGAAAGCTCTCCTCTGGAGCAGAGAGGGATGGAGTGAGGTTGATTTTGCTCATTAGACTAATGGTGGAAATTGGAACGATGCAGATGCTGGGATCAAAACAGAACCAAGGGAAATATTCTGTTTATTCATTTGAAAGAGGCAGGGGTGAGGGGGTGGCTGGTAAACCAGAGCATCCTCATCCTGGTGATGAACCCTAGAATTACCTACCCTCCTTCAGGGGATTGTTCCAAGCCATTAAGTTATTTCATTTTCCAGGGGTTTGGGGGGGTGGATAATTTCTGCAGTTAATCTTTCTCTCAAGGTAGGTGGAAGCCATGCAGATGGCCTCACTTTGCTAACGGTAACAGGTAAAAGTAATTTGGGGAGGGAGGCAATGGAAGGAACACAATAGGGTTCATTTAGGATCACGCAGGTTTTACAGGTCACCACGGAAACAGCAGAAATTTCAGAGATCAAAGACTTCTCCACCAAAAGTTGCTACCTTAATGTGTTGGGTAGCTTGAGAGAGAACTGAGGACGAGGAGGAAGTGAACCTAATTCCTCTGGCCTTCGGCAAACAGCTCAGTGAGTCAGATTTATCCTGCTGAAGTTGCATTGTTGGGTTTGAGAGATGGATTTGGCTTAACATGCCCTGCCTTTGAGAGATGCTCAGGAGCAGTGGTGAGTCATGAACAGTTGTGAGGTGCAGTGGGATTTGATGAGTTTCCCTAAATTGGGACATATTTGGATCCTGGGATTGTCTTTCAAGTAGGAAAATAAGCAGAATCACATAGTTGCTAATAGTATGTAGTTACTAGTACTTTTTAATTAATTGTTTCCTTTGAGAGATGAACGAGAGGTGTTGAGCTGTGGATGCAGAGTGAAAGTGTCTGGTGAGTGGTGCCATTAAGGCTGAACTGTTGGACGTCTGCATTTTGCTCCATTGAAAGAGTTAAATGGCCCCTAGTGTTAAAAAGGATTCTTGGGGGCAAAACCCTGCAGTTTGTAGTTCTGAGAGTTCCAGGGGAATTGCTCAAACTGAGATGTGTGTAAATGTGTGCAGCTGTCACACCAACCTCTGCCACTCCAGGCTCTTCCCATCATTTCTAACATATGAACAGCCATGATAGCAGCCTGCTCTCTGTTTCTATCTGACTGTTTGGCCCCGTGCTGCTCTTCTACCCTCCTGTCTCCTGAGCCAGCTTAATTCAGCAGCAACATAACTGGCCAGACTAATTTCTGACTCTCTAATTGCTTTATTTGTTTTTGATGAAGTAAACATTTTGGGAGGTAATTCTCAATAAATGCCACTTTCTCCTTTCTGGAGGCAGGCAGGGGTGTAAAGATACCATATGATGCTTTGGCCCTAAATAAGGAGGAAAAATACTCAAATGAAGAGAGTGCTGTACATCCTCACTCCTTGAGGATGTGAATCTCCCCTTGGGACCAGACCAAGTTGCTATTTCAAAAGTCTTTCAGACCTATAAAAAGCTGGTTTCATCGTAGCAGGGTTTGTAACTTGGGCCTTGGGGAGGATGAATGAACAAGTGTAAATGCTATTGCTCTTTCAGGAAAGGACAAGCCAGAGTTTTGATCATATCAAGGGCAGTGGGAAGCAAAAATATGTGCTGGGGCTGGCACTTGAGTATCCACCTTGAGTCTCACTCCTGCCAGGTGTTCCTGCCATGGCTCCCAAGGCAGCGACGCTTCCAGTGCAGTAACCTGAATCATTTTAGAGAGCAAAGCAGAGACAAAGCACAGCATTGTCGGCAGCAAAGGTTGAATAAGAAGACCTTTGGGAGCCCCCCACTTCTCCCTTTTAATCTGATCAGCAAGCAGCATTCTTGTAATTCCCTCCAGGTCACTCTGAATTCCTGCAGTTTCTCAGTCAGGTTGAAGCCTTCCCCTCCAATATTAAATAATCTGCAGGCTTAGAGAAAACAACAGAGCAGGAGCAAGGCAAGGCTCAGTTTATATCAAAAACCAAAAGGAAGCTGCTGCCACCTTCTCCCAACATCTCTGAGACTCAGGAATTTAAGCCTTAGCTTGCACTGTGAGCTCTGATTTTAAAATACTTTGCAAGGTCATTCTGAGAGGATGTGTTGTGGTTTTTATCATAAAGCAGTGCCCTTATGATGTATCTGTAAACTTCAGCTGTTCTGGCTTAATTCAGGTGAAGCAGCAGATCCAGTGGTAACCCAGAGCCATGGGACTGCTCCTAAAACTCATGAAAACAAGGTTGGCTTGGTTCAAATCTCCCCTCTGTTGCATTCTGGGGGCACAGTGGAGCCCACAGACACAGAATGGGGTAGGAAAATGAACCAAAAGAATTAAAACTACTTTTGTACCTCGGTGGGAAATATTAATGTTGCCAGAATTCCTTATTCCAGCTGACTTAGAAAAATACTGCATTCACTTCAGTGACTGCTAAGTCCAGCTTAATGTTGAACTCCAGGGATTTTGAGTGATGCTGGAGAGATAAGACTATTTTGAGAAGTGAAGTGTTACTGTTTTTCTGAGGACTTGATTTAGAAAAGGAACAAATTTTCTTTCAAAATATATAAAAGACATATTCCTACCATGGAAATGCATAGCCTGAAGACTCAAATGATATTAGGTCACTGCTTTCTTTTATCAATAACTTTGAAGTTTTGTTCCAGTTTTCTAATTTAGATTCTTGTGATAAGAGGTTCTCAGCGAGCCTGGACAAAAGCCAAGGCCCTCTCCTGCTAATAATGTGTTGGGAACACAAGTACCAATAGCTCTTCCAATTCTGAGGAGGGGCCAGGTCTTAAAAGTGGCTGTGGGGACTCTGCAGAGACAAACCCTGAGACTTAGGACTGTTTTACACTTCAGCCAGCTCTTGGACCCAAGGGCACGAGCCATGTGCTGGGTTTGATCTCTAAAAGCATCATGCTGGTGCTCCACTCCTAGGCTTGGTCATGCTGGACTGAGGCATGAGGTGGATTTCACTGACTTGTTCTTTGAACTCCCTCCTGGTCTCCTCTGTTCACAAAAACTTGTGAAAGTTTCAAGTAATAAGATGGAGAATTAAATGAGCAGCTCATAGCTCAGCTTATTTCTGAGTAGGTGCTCTTGGGGATGAGCCAGCCCTGGGCAGAGCTTGTCCTAGTCTGAATGACATGGAGATGTGTAGAAGGAATGGGGAATGATGCATTTCTAGAGTGGACAGTGACTGAGTCCAGTTATTCCTACCACCTGAGAGTAGGCAGTCCTGGAGAAGGTGGGAAGGTACAAAGATTGCCTGCCCCCAGGAGTTACCTTCTCCTCTGTGTAGTGTTGGGGGATGCTCATGGACACTAAAGAAGAGCTTGAAAAAGAGCTTTCCTTGCTCCAAGACCGGAGGCAGCTGCCAGCTGAGCACAGCACATCCACAGCTTGCTGGGTGTTTCAGCAAGAAGGAAAAATGGGATCCTTGTGTCCAGGGGAGCACCCTGGCTGTCTCAGCCACCCCATCTCCAGGGCTGGTCACTGCAGGTGCACTGAGCACTCGGGCCTGCCCTGAGGAATGCCAGTGCTGGGACATCTGTGCTGGAGCTGTGGCTGCAGCTGGGAGCAGGGGTATCATCGGATCCGTGCTGGCTGGGCACTGCCCCGTGCTGCAGGAGCTGTGTGTGCTGGACCTGAGCCCCGAGAGTCAGAGCTCATTCTGTAATTAACTAGTGATTCCTGACCCCAGGCAGCTCCAGCCTGCTGACAATAACAAGATTGCAGGAGCTGCCTCGGCGCCCTCACCACTCTCATTACGTTAACTGAAATCCCCTGCAACAGAGACAGGGGCTGCTGGCAGGGCAGGGATAAACCTCCTGCTCTTCTTGGTTTGGGTGCAATGAGCCCTTGGGTGTTCCCCCCACCCTCAGTGGCTCCTTGTCCCAGGGCACTGCCCCAAAGGCCTCGGCAGTGCCAACAGCACCGCTCACCCCGTGGCCCATCCAACCCACTCACCAGCTGGGAATTCTTTGGGAATTCTCCACAATGCCCTCTGTAGGCTCTAGATGAACAGAGCACACACTTTCCAGTGCCAGGGGAAGCGGGAATGGGCTGGGGCTGCAGCAGGACACGGCTGCCTGGGAGCTGGAGTAGCCCTGGGGAGGACCTGGCTGTCGTTCCCTGGGTGTATCCCGGTGTGTCCCGGCAGCGCTCCCGGGTGTGCCAGCTGTCCGGGAGAGCTCTGCAGCGAGGAGGTAAGCTGGGAGCTGTGCTAGCGTGTTTGCTGTCTCACACGGGGGTGCTTTCACGCTCAGAATGGTTTTAATTATTTGTTGGAAGATTTTGAGAGCTCCCAGGGTAATGGAGAGGCCTCAGTCAGTGTTTCCTAGCTGAAGGCATCCATGGATGTGTGTTCCTTGCCTTGCTCGCAGCCCAACCTTGCATCAAGAGTGGGGCCTGTGCCAAGTGCCTGGGTGGTTCCTTGGTGGCTCTGGTCGTGGGTCTCAATAGTTGGCAGCTCCAGGCATGTTGGAGTTTGCACCAAGCTCTATGGAATTTGTAGAGAAGTGTCTGTTTCTCCTAAATTATCACTTATTATTTTGCCTTGCAACAGTGCAATACACATAACCTTGCAGGGGTAAAACCTTGTTTGTGGGAATAGCAAAGTGACTCGGAAAGACGGGGCTTCAGCTGCAGAGGTGAGCTGTGGCTGTAGCTTCAACCCTGTACTCCTGTCCCTTGTTACACTGTGCAATTCCTAATGTTCAGGATTCCCTTTTGTGTCAATACTTGAGCACGAAAAGACTGTCCCCTGTTTCTGTCCGGGAAGAAAGTATCAGCAGATTCTGGTGACTAACTGAAGCAGGAAAAATCAAAGTAACAGGTTCCCTGCTTCCCTGCTTGGCCTCAGACTTCATCTCATCTGGGTGAACTAGTATAAGTTTTATAAAGTCGTGTTTGTGGTGGAGGTGGGAGAAAGGATCCCAAATGGGGGGTGATAGCTCCCACTGAGGGCATCTCAGCTCCAGTGTGATCCATGCGTTCCCGCAACGCTGAATTGCCCAGCATCACTGCTCATCAGGGTGTCTCCCTGCAAGGCTTTGGAGCTCAGCTCTGAGCGTCAGCTCTGTCCCTGTGACCCACAGTTCTATCCTGTGACCCACAGCTCTGTCCCTGTGACCCACAGCACATTGCTGGACACACCTTCCCCTGCAGGCTGGGTGGGCACAGAGGAATGAGCGTGGGGCAGTCGGGTACAGCGTGAAGGGAGAGCACAATAGAGCAGGGCCAGATGTTGGCACATCAGTGGGGAAGCAGAGTGGCCAAGAGCTGTCACCAGGACAGCCAGAACACTGATGGATCAGTCCAGCCCTGTCCCGTGCTCACTACAGCTGCCTTCTCACCCTCAAACCATCCCTCCCATGGGCTCTTCCACCCATTTCTTACATCCTCTGCAAGGCATTGACAGAGTTGTAACTGGGCTAACATTTCTCCAGACACTGCTGATCACTGCAGGGGCTGTTTCCATTTCTCTCCAGTACCTGAGGATATTTTATGGGGAAAATGTGAAGAGGCTCATGGTGTTGGGTGGCTTGGAGTGCACATGGACACAGCTGATGGGCTCCTCTTCTCTTTCCTTGCACCCAGCCCACAAATCCCACCCCAGTGTGGTTCTTCATCAAAGCTCACATGATGTGATCTGATACTCGTCTGTCCTTGGGGAAAGAAAAAGCACTGAGTGATTCCTTTTGTTTTAAGCTGTGTAATTGGTAAGGAAAACATATCCTCTTCTAGTGGCTTTTCTTTTATTGTCATGTTTAGGAAGTTTTCTCGCATGTCATAACATTTTGTCTGTTTTTACTGAAATCCTTCCATGAAGGAATGATTGTTTGCACAAACAGACTGACATGTTGATACAGGCTGACAACTGCATGGCTAAGACCAAAATAAAATGTAAAGTAAACACATTTGCATAAGTTTATAATATGACCCAGTTCTTACGAAACAGAGGAAATGGGGAGATGTGAATCTAAGCAGCTTATCTTGCATCTCCACTTTCTGCTGTGCCCCTCATTCTTAACCTCTGCTCCGTGAGTGCCATGGGAGAGTTGTCTGATTTTTCCATTCAGATTTGAAACAACAGGTCCCTCTTGTAGTTCACTTGTGGTTTTGTTTTGCTTAGGAGGGAGGGCACGGAGGAGGGAGCATTCCTGGTTTTCCCCTCATGTGAAACTGGTTGGTCTTTTCATCCTTTTTCTTCTCGGTTACACTTTAAAAGGCTTCTGTCAGTGTATTTTCCATCACTTTGAAATTGCATTGACATGCTGCTCTTTTGTCATAACTGTAGCATCACAAAATGCTGATTTGGTACTATCTATTTTTGATCTGCTTGTGGCATGATTTCCTTAAGGATTGTGAGATCGGTGCCTCTTTTTCCAGATGAGAAAACCAGAGCTTAGAGCAGTGATTTCCTTTTGGACTCAGATCACTGCTGTCCTGGCTGAGTGAAGTGAGATTTGCTGGTTCTCAGCTGCCTGGAAATGATACAGCTCCCTTGTTGATGTGTGTGACTGGAAACAAGCCTTTGCCCAGAGGCCCAGGAGTTCATCCAGCAGTTTGTGGCATCAGTCAGGTCTAAGTTGTTTGCTGGCTTTCACAAAACTACTCCCAAAAACTATGAATCCTAAAAATACCTTTTGAAGGGCCTTCTCTGAATCTGGCTGTCCCAGAGGGAGCCAAAGGGCCCTTATTCCTAAAACTGCAGTTAATTCACGCTGCACAGTTGGAAAGAAGGAATGAGGGAGGTCTTGGAAAAGTAACATGAAGTCCTTGGAGCAGAAAGATGCTTAAACCCGACTGCCACAGTGGTAAAGATGGACTCCAGCTCCATCAAAGGACGTTTCTTTGACTTGCATAATTTCTGCCTGCACTTAAACATCTCTGTTGGATTTCCTAGAGTAACTGAAGGCAGAGGAACTTGTAAAGTCAACTCTCAACCTCAGAACCTTAGAGGTCCCTCAGCCCCCTGCCAGCCTCTCCCAGCTGATGTCCATGGCCCCAGTCATTGTCGTTGGTAGTAGCGGGGCAGAGTTAACTTTTCTATCAGCTTTGAACAGAGCCATTTTGGTTTTGATTAGGAGGAGCCCATTGGTGCCAAACGATCTGACTAACAGAGCCTGTGTGAGCAATCCTTGCTGTGGACAGAACACAGTAATATTTTCCAAAATTCTTGAAGGGAGCTCAAAGCCCTGGTCTCCTAAGGCATGAGCAATTCGGATGCACTGTCATTCCATGTATGAATTTCTGGGAGAGAGTGGGATTTAGGGGAATATTTATTTCTGTGTTTCCTTTTGCCTGTTTTGGGCAGTTTCTAGGTTGGTGAGTTGTTGTCCATGCCTCGCTTGGATAGTCGTTATTTTAGGAACTGACATTCAGTCCTTGGAGCTGTGAGGTCTCACAGTGACCCTCGTGTCACCGTCCTTGGGGGGGTCCCAGCTCTCCATCCCCATGGCTTGCTCAGCTGAGCTCCCTCTGGAGCTCCAGAGCTTATAGAGAATGCAGCTGTTTTCCTGCTGGCCCCTCTGGCTCTGGGTTCCAAAGGGAGCTGGAGGGTCAGAGCTCCGTTCGTCACCATCTGACCCCATTGTCATCTGGGGGGACTTTGCCAATGACATTGCAAATGAGGAGCGTGGCACAAGGCAACATCACCCTGGAATAACAGTGGGGAATGTTATTTAGGTTTTTGGTTTTTTTTTTTTTCCACGTTGTTGCACATGCTAATGAGAGTCTAACAAGAAAATAATGTGTTTATGAAAATCCTAGACACAGTGTCCCTACAGCCAGACCCTTATTTTGTTGGATTTTGAATGTGCCTCTCTCTTGACAGGAATTGCATGCCCAACCTTAAAAAGCGTCAAGATATTCAAGACTTATAAGCCATAATTTTGATCTCCAAGAGGCAGCAATGGGGCTGTGGTATCCAAATTGTCCGTGAAATACACTGGTGCCGTGGCTAGTGCTGGATCCTTTAAAGGGTGGGGTTTGGGTAAATATTCTCGAAGAGTTAGAGCAAAAATACTGTTTGTAGGAGAAAGAAGACCTGGGAAGGGGTTGATTGATGCTTGTGTTTTGTCATTCTGGGTATTTTTCTGTGACACACATCCACTTTAGGACACTGGTATTAAGCTCTGATGTCATATGTTGCAGGTTTTGTGGCTTTTACAGTTTTCTTAGAAGAGCTGGGAAGAGTTTTGGTATATGTGGGAAAAATGTGACAGGTATGATTGGAACTGAGTCTGTGAGCAGACAGGTCCTAGCAGATGTTCTTATGGCCAGGATACCTCAGGAAAGGCAGAGCTGAATGTGACTCATGGGATTTTTAGCTGTGCTCTCCCAGACTGACAGTGAAGCTTCATCTTAACTGAGGGAACTGGGCTGAGAGTTGAGGGTATTCAGCTAGAGAAGGCTCCAGGGAGACCTCAGAGCCCCTTCCAGTGCCTAAAGGGGCTCCAGGAGAGCTGGAAAAGGACTTGGGACAAGGGATGGAGGAACAGGACACAGGGAATGGCTTCCCACTGCCAGAGGGCAGGGATAGATGGAAGATTGGGAAGGAATTATTCCCTGTGAGGGTAGGCAGGCCCTGGCACAGGGTGCCCAGAGCAGCTGTGGCTGCCCCTGGATCCCTGGAAGGGCCCAAGGCTGGGCTGGACAGGGCTTGGAGCAGCCTGGGATAGTGGAAGGTGTTCCTGCCCGTGGCAGGGGTGGCACTGGATGGGCTTTAAGGCCCCTCCCAACCCAAACCATTCCATGATTCTCAGAAATTGGGAGGCCCAAGTCTGTATTTGTGGGTTTTGAAGGTGATCTGGAACAAAAGGGGAAAATGTCATGGCCAGAGTTGAACCAGTTTATGTAACCACCACATTCTCTCCCTGGCCTTGCTGCAAGCTTTCTGAGAAACTATAGACCAGTCAAATATTTCCCTCCGCTGCCCTGGTATTATTATTGGAGAATTAGAAATAATTAGCTGTTTTTTGCCTGTTGCATCTGTTCAGACCACAACTAACTGGAACTTGACTTTCCACTCTGTGGCCAGACACAAGAGCAAGACGTTAGTCTGAACATTTGGCTTGTCTGATCATTTTCATAGCTAATGTATCAGATAAAACCAAGCACAGCAAGAACGTGTCTCATTCCTGACTCTGCTCTAAAGGCTGGCTTGACAATCATGTATTTCTGCACCAGTGGAGCTGTTTAAGCCAGTGTAATTGTGCATGGGTGGGACTGATTTTGGACTGGAGATGTTAATGGCTCGAGCGTGGTGTAGGACTCCAAGAACAAAGGACGTGGAAGTTTGACTCCCAGATTACAAGTGGGAGATGATAAGGGCATTATTTGAGTCTTCTGGATATTATCTGATACATATCAGATCATCTGAGTCCCCCTGATGAAGGAGGTGGCTAATAAACCCAGCCTAGTGGCAATTCTACCACCCCAGCTTTCAGAGTTCACTGGTTCATGCTGGCAGGTAAAAAGATATTAAAGGGATGTGTACCTCCTATTCCTTAAAAGTTCTTTTTTTACTATCTTGTGTCTCCCAGGTCATCTGCACTGGTTTTTCATGTCATTCTGCTGGGGAGGAACACAGGGTTTGAGCTGGCATCTGTGGGGAATTGCTGGGAAGCTTTGTCCTGATCGTGCTCACGCTCCAGATCGTTTACACAAGCTTTGCAAATCCAGGGCTTTGGGAATATGGTCGGGATATGCTAGAATAAACTCAGCATGCTGCTTCCATGAAGTGTGGGAGCAATGAGTCACATTACACAGAGGGACTTACGTAGAAAAACTCCCTGCTAGGTGTCAGAAGAAAATGTGTTTTGTGCCTGCAGCCTCTGCGGTTGGGCAACACATGCTGCAAAAATGTTCTGGATGTGCAGGAAACCAGCTAGAGCTCAGAGCTCCGACCAGATCCCAGGAACACAGAAATCCTACGCAAATGTCCAGAAACTTCTCAGTGGGAAAAGAGGACACGAAATAGACTCCCAACAGTGTTTTATAGGGCTATGGTTTGCCCCTTTCAAGGAGGATTTGTTGGATACACCCAGATGCAAGTTTGGATGGAGCTGCTGCTGCTCATGGCAGAACATCTGAGATCACAAACTCCCTCCTTCCCCATTCCCATCACAGAACCCCTTGAGGAAGGGAATAGCCTGATGTTGAAATTGTCTGTAAGCTAGTTAGATCAGCATCCCTAGACTGCTGCAAGGGCTCTTGGATAATGTATGTATAATTTTTTTATGGCTTTTTATGAAAAAGGAAGTCAAGGCTGGGTTGGTGAGACTGGAAGAGCAGGGAGTGGATTGGCTGTCAAGGGTCAGCCTCCCAATAGCCCTGTGATCAAAGGCTGCTCTCAGCAGCATGAGTTTGTAGGCAGCCAAGACAAACAATGAACGACTTTATCTCCTTTCAGAAAAGGAAAAAAAAAACCAAACCACACTTAAGTTCCAGGAAACCATTTCTGGACTAGACAAATTTTGGTTGTTATTCCCCTTCTCTCTCCTAGTGCAGCTATTTCTAGATGTAGGATGATAACAGGGAGGCAGCAGAGCACAACACAAATGTGAACCAGGTTGTGCCATGTTCTCAGGTGGTGGAAATCGGTGCAGGGCTGGGGAACTCCAAGTACCAGGACCAGTTTACTCCTGCTGAGAATCTGGCCTTCACCAGCAGCTGTCCCTGGAAAAGCAAAAGGAAACTGTGAATTGAACCGTGGCCATTTCCCCTGCTTCGATCCCTTCTCTGAAGGTGTTGCCTCATTTGTTTGCAGTTGGAATATTGCCTCTTTGGCTGTCCCAGCTGGGCCTCCAAAGTCAGCTGGTCAGAGCACAGCTGGCCAGTTTTAAACATGCTGGCTGCAGTCTCAGCTCGCTGGATAAAGTGAGCAGAGGGGAAAAACATTTTGGGCTCCTGTGTAGTTGATTATTTGTTTGGGAGGGAAAGGAAGATATGAGAAGAAAGACTCTCATTCCTAAAATGGAAAAAGTTGCAAAACATTTAGTTGGGTTTGGATGTGAGGGAGAGGAATCTTCTCAAACTGCAGAGTGTTCTTGATTTAGGATTTCCTGTTGGATGCATTTCAGAAAGCTATTCCAGTTATAAGTGGCCAGATTCTCAGCTAGAATAGATGTGTAAAGCTCTGCTGATATGAATCCATGTAGCACTTTGACCCCAGCCTAAGATCTTAGGCCATGGTCTGGTCATGGATTGCGGAGATCTGTCCCTGTTTATGGGCTCAGGGCAGGCCTAAATCCAAACAGTAGTTGCAGTTCTGAGGTTCAGAGCTGCATGTGGGTGTTTAATCCCCTGCAGTGCAAACACCCTCAGTATTTGAGGGTTGGACTGTTTTTGGAAGATGCCTTAATTCAAGACTGTAAGGTTTGTTTGGTGTTATGCTAAATGGGCCTGGTCACATCAGTCTGGGAAGAGGCAGAAAGCCCCTCAACCTTCCAAAATAGCCCTGGGGTTTTATACGCATTACATGTTTGTACCCTTCTACACACTGAACATGGAAAATATTGTGAGAAAATCTTTCCAAGCCAGGATTTAGTGCTGAGAATAGAGGCAAAAAAGCCCTGGGGGCTCAAGAGAACATATTTCCATAATCTTTCCAGATGTCCCCACAGCAAAGTAGTGGAGAGTAGTGGGAGGGCATTGCCCTTTCCAGTCATGGGTGCTCCTGAGACAATAATGGGGACTGTGGTCTGGATGTGTAGGAACAGGACCATGGCAATGGAGCTGCTGCCCAATGAAGGATGAAGCAGCAGCAGAACTTCACCTTCTCTTCTTCCCATCCATCCTGGTGGACTCAAAGGGATACATCTAATCTCCTGTTCTGAATTTTGGGATAGAAGGGAAAATTTGGTCCAGGCCTGCATACTGAGGCCTGTGGCATAATCAATAACAGGACAAGTTGTCTGGTTCTCTGTCCTGGGGTCTTACTACATGAAGCTGATCAGGTTTTGCCAATGACTGCAGCCTAGGGTGGAAAGGCTTTCTCCAGAGGGTTACTGAGCTCTAGCTGGAAGGTCTGAGCTGAAACAGAGAGAGATTTGTCAATGTTTGGGGGGTTTTGATTTTTTTTTTTTCTCTTACCCTTCTTCCCACCATGGGTAAGAGCAGCTGCTGGAGACCTCCGTATGAGGGGAAGATTTCCAGGGCTGGGACAAGAGGGGCCTAGATTTTCTTTCCTTGGCTGGCACTGCTGCTCCAGGATATATTCCCAAATCCTTGACTTTCTTTCCACACCTGTCAGCAAGGGCTGGGCTGTGTCCACTGCTGTGCTCTCCCCTTGATGTCTCATTCTCTCTGTTCACGTAACATGTGTTCCTCTGCCTTTCTCCCACCCTTCAGAGTCAACACTGCAGCAGCCTGTGAGTGACAGCAAAAAATGAGCGACTTTATTTTGATGAACTTTATTGACTTACAGACCTGTGTTTTAAGTCTCTGACATTCAGTCTGCTGCCTTCTGCTCCTGCCTCGTAGGACTTGTTGAGCTCCAGAGGCACCAGAGCTCACAGGTTAGTGCTAACACACCAGGTACCTTCAGAAGGTCTAAGAAAATCAGGTACCCACTTGCCCAGGGATTTTAGCGAAGTTTAAATCTCCCATTCCTAGAAGGTGCCTGTGACTCCCCCAGTGAAAACATGCTGTGTTTCCCCAGCATGGTTCATTATTTATACAGTATTTCTGCATAATTACCAGGCTCGTGTGAAGGTCTCAAGGTGCCCTACAGATGCCAAGGTGTGACCTCACCTGCAGTTAATGAAACTCCAGTGACCGATAGACCTGTGACTTGCCCAGGGCACAAAGCACTGGGCAAGGTGAGCCAGCTCCCTACCTCCACCCTGATGAGTTACCCCCATTCTGCTGCTCCAGAGAAGCTGGAAATCCAGTTTAACCATCTGCTTGGGAATTCCCCAGTAGCTGGAGGGGATGGAGCATTCTCACACCCCAGCACCGAGGGTGCGGTTGAGGTGAAGGACGCATGCGTGCGATTGGCGCGCGCTGCCTGAGCCAGGCTGACCCCCAAACTGTCCCTTGGGAATTGGGACAATTGCTCAGGACTCAGTGTGGCACTTTGGACTGCCAGCTGTTTCCCAAGGTTGGACAGCATGTCCTGAGCATCCTGGAAGCTCGGTGGCTGTGTTTGTGCTGGGATGTAGCTGGAAGAGGAGTGTCTGATATGCAGGTGTTGGGAATCTGACCCATCTCTCTGGTTAGGGGACCTGTGGAAACCTGGGGTTTACCTGCTCTGGAAGCAGAGGACAGAGCTGCATTGTTCTTGAGCAGAACAGACTTTATGAGGGGGGAATACTCTCAAAACCAGCAAAATCTCCCTCTGCAATTAAGGGCATCTCTAAAATAATAGCTGTAAGTACCCTCAAACATTCTAGAAGTGGCTTGCAGCATGGCATTGCTAGGACCTGGTTCTCCAGAACTTACACTGGAAGTTGTGCCATCTTTCACTGTCAGACAGCAATTTGGAAAGCCCCAGCTGTTGAACAACATGTGGCAGCAGCATGTGCTCCAAAACTGAGGAGAAACCCATAAAGCAGTGGCAGCCAAGCCATAATTTGGACCACCACTGGTATGCAGAGTTGGGGGTTTTTTTTAGCATCTCTGAATGATTTTTTAATTCATCCTGATTTCTTCACAGAAATAATTCAATGGTTTGATGGAGGAGCCTGTGGTTCCCTGTTGACTGGAGAGGCCCTGCTGCTGTAGCAGGACAGGGGGTCTGGTGCTGCTCTGTGGTCACTGGTGGTACAATAGGAGCTGAGAACATCACCTGGACAGAGGTGATTTATTCAGTAGTGTGGGGATCTATTGCCAAACCCCACAGATTATTGCATAAGAACTTTTTGGGAGGCTAACATTAAGGTTATTTATTGCAATAAGGAGTTTTTTAATTTATTCTTCTGATAAAGCTCCCAATGAGAGCAGCTCAACAGAGCTGACTGGATCTCAGTAGGAAATCCCCATATGGAGAGGGCAGCACTTGGAGACTTGCTCTGTGCTGGATGTGAAGGGCCATTCTTATGACCCAATAGTCAATATATTGGATAAATCTGTATCCAGCAATGAAGTCTGGATTGAGTTAGAATTGCCCAATGACCTATTAGTGCAATGTACTTGTTCTTTTTCCTGGCATGCTCCAGTTTTTCTCTACCCCTCATGTTTTTTTTCTACAGTTCACAGATAGCTGGGAAAATGTACTGCCTTTATTTTCTGCATGGCAGAAAACATCTTAATCTTCTGCTTTTTTTTTTTTATTTAAAGCATAATTAACAGAGCAAAATTGCTTGCAGATTCTGCTTTTCAATGGTCAAAACACAAACTGTTGGTTTTGCTTTGGGGTTTTTTTATGGCTGAATTTTGGGAAAGAGGGGATAGAAGAATTAAAATTACCTGCTTTTCTGTAATGGGTAAAAACAGGAACCTTTTCATGAAAATTGACTGACGACAGTACTTTTTTCATAGGGAGGAGGGAGGATTAGGGTAAAGAGCAGAAAGAGCAGCACGAGTTAAAACTCCTTTTGCCAAGTGAGCACACATCAGCACACTCAACAAAATTCCACCCTGCCTCTGCTCTTGCTAGATTGAGTTGGATGCCGTTAACCTCCCAACTGCACTTTCTTTTGCAAATATGGTTTTCATTTTTACTGTTTTGCTGCTGTTTAGGCCCTTATCAGTTCCTTGCTTGACAAGAGATGCTTCTGCTTTTTCTTATTTGTCCTCGCCTTCCACGCTCAAACTTGAGCATTTCCCATCATTGTTGGGTTGTTTCATCGCAGACCAAATCATTCCCTTGCCTGTCCCCCCTCCCCTGCTGTTGAGCTTCATGATGAGGAGTGGAGGAAGGAAAATACAGAGCTCATTTATTTTTAAGTAACTGTAACTAATGGCTTCATCAGCTAACGTAGTGGAAAATATGCAAACTGCTTGGAGGAGAGTGGATGTTAAAAATGTAACTACAACATTATTGAGACATCTTTCAGCTCTAATGACAGACTGAATAACAAACATGTCAGAAACTTTGTTGCTTCTCTAAGCAAAACCAAATAATTGAATTTATTTTCAGTGATGGTTTTTGCTTTTACATATTCAGCACCTCATCCATTTTGCTGTAGACCTTGTCAGATCTCTTTGAATAAACAGATTTTTTTCTTAAATGGTAGAGTGAGAGGGAGGTTGGGACTTTTTTGGTACCTCCCTTTCTTCTCTGCCATGCACTTTTATTTGGTTTATCACATAAGACCAATTCTCGAATGTTTCTGCTATGGCTCCATCGCATGCATACATTGGTTGTGGCTGTCTCTACTCCTTGAGCACATCCATGAGTGATGTGGACTGGACCCAATTTATTTATTTCTCAATTATTATGTTACCTTGTATCAGCTGCTGATCTGGTCCCCATAGTCTGGAGCTGTGACAGCTCTTGTGCAAGCCTTTGTGTAAGTTAAGGGCTGCTCGTTCTGCTGTGGCCAGCAGGCTCTTCTCTGCAACACTCCCATGATGGTGCAGGCTGTGAACAGCACAGGAGAGTCTGTGATGGGATCTTTTCTCACAGTTCTCACGGGAAATAGGAGAATCAAATCCATTTGTCTAATGGGACAACCCTTGAGAAGGTATGTATTCTCTTTTAAGGTATCCTCCCAAAGAGAGAGGTTGGTTGGATTTCCATCCTTCCCCGATGGAGGGGCTGGGGAGGCCCTCATGGCAGCGTGCCGCGCCGCACCTGCCAGCCCCTGCAGCTCTCTGCTCCAAATTGCTCCTTGCCCTTCTTGGCACCAGGAGCTAAACCTGCAGTTCTCTCTCTCTGAAAGGGAAGCCTGGAGCTGGCCCACAGCTCTGCACAGCAGTGGGGACACGGCAGCTCAGACACATGGTTCTTGCATGTGCATTTCTTTTTAATTTAACGCAGAGCTGCAGCAAACCATTCCACCCATAGGTGAGATCCTTGGAAAACTGACTGCCCAGAGCTCTGAAGCTTTCAGCCTTCACGCTAACGCACGGGCCCAGCTGGCTGGAGATTAAAGAGCGCAGTTGAAAACCAAAAAGCATTTGAAATTGCACCACTGAGCTGGCAGGAAATTCCAGCTTTTTGTAGATGTCGGAGGCGTTGGAACGGCAAGGAACCAGAAGGTAAAATTCTGGGGTGAATCGCATCATCAGCGTTTCAGCAAAGCCTCGGACATGGGTTGTGCATAGGGGGGCACTATCCCCACCCCTCCCAATCTTGGGAAGGGGGGAAGATCATCCTGGCTTGCAGCCTGGCTCATGCCTCAGATGTCTCTCAGCACAAGAGGCCTCTCAGCTCAGTGTGAATCCCAGAGCGGTGCTCAGCACTTGCTCTGGGGATGGAGCTTCCAGCCCTGTCAGCCTCAGCCAGCCCCAGGCGTGCCAGAGATCTCCAGGGCAGATTGGAGGCTTTTGTTGTGCCCAAGATAAACGTTCCCTTTGCTTCTTGGACTCACTTGCTCATACTCTTGGAAGATAACTCCCAGTTTAGCAGGGTTTTAACTGCTCTGAAAGGAGTCAGTGTTGTGTGCGGTTTGATCAGAGAGGACATCTGCCTGCAAGGAACAAGAGTAGGAGACCAAGAGGACTAAATGGTTGCTTGGACCTTTATCCTTTATTAGTGCAGGCATGTGTGGGTCTGAAATGAGACTGTTGGTGAACATTGATTCCAAAATCCTCCTGAAAATCAGTGTGACCGCTCATTCCCTTCCCCTCCTAAATGGGCTGCCAAAGATTATCACTCCAGCAACAATGCTTACAGGCAGCTGAAGAACTCAAGGCCTCCTGTGAAGCCATTGGCACCAATGGGAGACTTCAGCTTCCTCTTCTCTCATCTCCTTTCCTCCCCCCTCACCAAGAACAGATCAAGCCCAGCCAGCGTGAGCGGTGGAGAACAGAATCTGCATTGACGACAGATGGAACGAATGTTATGGATGCATCCCAGGCCCTAAGCTGTTGTGCCACATAAATCAGTAGTAAAACTTTGCCAACTCAGAGTGCTTCACAGGACTAGATTATCAGCCAGCTTAATGTTTGGCTCTGCAACCCCAAAATTGCATGGTCCAAAAAAAAAAGAAAAAAGAAAACAGTGAATGCATGTGCCCTCAGCTGAACTTCCAGCCAGCGGGGCTGGGTTGGGTCCAGCTCCTGAAGATGAATATGTCTCTGTGATAAGTGACTTGTGAAAGATAATTCACGGTTTGTAAGCCTCCCACTGCACCAGTGGGCCATGGATGCTGCAGATGAAGTGTGAGGTCCTAGGCTGCAGATGTTATCGGATCTGGGCGGGCGGCTGGATGTGTGCAATGGCCAACCCCAGCCATCAGCCCTGATTAGATACCAAAGAATCAGGGCACCCAAAAATACTTCATCTTGCTCTCCTTGCATGTGTGCCAGTGCCTGGGCCACTCCTTCGCAGAGAAAAGCTGGAACCACACACAACCACCATGTGTGAAAACTCGCTCCCGTCAGGAAAGCTGCTTCCCATGCACTGCATAAATCCCAAGTGGTTGGGATTTAAGACCAAAAAAAAAGAGGCAAATAAAAAGATTTGCTGTTAAAATTATGGCTTGGCAACCCCGTAGATGTGCGTGGGGGAGAAGTGCCTGCAACCTTTTTAGAGGCAGACTTGCCCTTTGGAAAATGAACTTCCATTAAAGTAACAAGGCTTCACCCTTCTTGGTGGGATTTTGGCAGCATGAGGGGGAGAGGAAAGGCTGAAATGATCCCTTCAGCTTTCTCACTCTGTCCCAGCAATGATAAAATGAAATATTTTAATGCAACACTTCAGATCTCTGACAGCTGTGGTAGCCTGGTGTTTACAGAAGACATCCTGTTGTTCAAGGGAGACACTTCTGCCTCGCTGAAATGAAGGGGTTTTAATTTTTTTCCCCTCCTCACTGCTCTTTTATGCAATCACTCCAAGAGGCCATTACAAGGGTGACTCTGCACATTCTGAGGGTTGTAACAGCAACAGTTCTCCATCAAAAAGCAGATCCAGCTTGTGGGAAAACTGCCCTGGCACCCACATGGGGCTGAGCAACACTTGGAAGGGAAAAAAAAAAAGCCTTGATGGTCATGGAAACTCTCACTGCAGCACAGAGTCCAGCACGTGAGCGTATCCTCCTGGGACTGCATCCCAGCTTGCAGCACAGTGGGATGAATCATAAGGAAATGCCACCCCAGGGAATGAATTGGTCATTCTTTGAAAGAGCTGATGGCTCCTGGACAAGCGCTGGGATAGCAATGGAAGCAGGGAGTGAGGCTGCATCCAGCTCGCTGCATTCGCCGCAGCGCTGCAGGAACACGCCGGCGAGGCCGGGCATGCTTTGCTGTCTTCCCAGCAGAAAAACCATTTCCCTGTGTTTTTGGTTCCTTGATCTTTCTAAATAAACAGTTTCTTTGTACTGAGAAAGGAAAAAAAAAAAAAGCTCAGCCATTGGTGCACTGCAAAGATTTTTTTGAGAAGTAGGGAATGTGGGGACTTTCTCCTGATGGCAGCCTCTTTGGTGCTCCACAGGCATTTTGGAGTTTTTCTCTTCTGATCAGGGTGATGGGAATGATAGCTCTGAGCCTTGAACAGCTTTTTCAGCTTTGGATCACCAAACCTGCTGCGCTCTTGGATTTTCCCCAGCCTCGTGGGTGTTCATGGCTTTGTTCAGCTGTTGCTTTGCCTCTGGATCGGGAGAGCTCACGGGGCTCGCTCAGAAGCTCAGGGTCACTGGGAGGATTAGCAGCAGAGCCAGAATCGGTGGTTCACAGCCTGCTTACCACGTGCTGTGGGGTAGCTGGAGAAAGGGGAATTTTGGTGTTTTGGTGCTGCTTTGTTTGGCAAAGGCTGTAAGACCCAAGGATAAAGCCCGGTTTCCCTCTGTGGGATCTTTGGTGGAAACCAGGTGAAAATCTCAGGTCTTTCTGTGATGACACACCAAAGGGAAGCCCTGTGAACACCACCCTGGCATCCTTTGTTCTTATGCAGGAGATCCTGGGAGCTGTGACTTTAGAGGCCCATGATGTCACCAGGGAGCAATCCCTGCGGATGCTCGAATGCATTCAGCTGGCTTGGGTAGGAGAAAGGGTGAGTCCCACAAACTGATGGATATCTTGCACCTCCGGCCACTGATTTAAGGGGAAATGTGTCGCCGTCCCCCTGTCTCCCCACAAAAAGCCTTAGATGGAAGAAATTGGGAGATCTTACAAGATCTCTATCAGGGGACTGGCTTTCAAGTGACAGCCGCGTCTTTAATCCAGCAAAATCTTTCTGTTTCTATTGATGCCCTACAATAAAAACAAAAGTAAAGAGAAGGAAGAATTAAGAACAGGGAGACTTGCTTTTAAAAGGCTTATAAAAATACATATAAAGCGAGACACGATGAGAACAAAGGGGTAATGGAAGCCGACAGACAGTTCTCATGCCATTAAACTGCATCTCAAAAAAAAAACCTCTCAAAAAAAAAAAAAAAAAGTTAATCGTTATTTGGAGGGGGGGGAGTGTTTTTATTGTGAACATGTGCAAATGGAGGCTTCAGCCATATAAAACCCATGCCCACAATAAGTATATTTGTGTAGCAATTAATGTGAGATCACAGGCTCGGCTTTTGCCAAATAGTCGTGTCAGCATGGGGTACATTATGTGTGTCAGGAATCCAGTTCCCAAATGTGGAAGACATTGGGCCACTCATAATTAAATGTTTTGTCATTGCGGGGCAGAGCCGCGTGCACTTCGGCTGAGCCGAGCGCGGCACCTCCAGCGCCATTGCCCAGGGTTTGCCCTTTTGGCAGCTCTTTAAGGAAACTTTATGCAGAAGGAATTTCAAGACACTTGTAATTAGATCTACCCCCCTCCTTCTTTTCTTCCTCCCCCTCCCTGAAATGCAGAGGGTAATTTTGATTTTCTCTCTCAGCCAAAAAAACCGTTTCAATTTCTCTTTATCGTAGCAGGGATTATCTCCCTGATTGGTTGTGTTGAGACATCATTTCCATGGGTTTCTGTTAGTGTTTCTAGTAACACTTCCGTGAATCCAATACTTTCTGGGAAGTTTATTACAGCAGCTGCTAAAGGCAAAGCAGAGACATCCAAATAGTGCAGGAACATGCATTTACCACACTTACAATTCCAACATATTCAGTTACAAGAACTGCTGCAATATTTATTTTTGTTTTCCCCTCCTTTTATTTCCTTTTTTTTCCCTTTCTTATTCCTTGTGGTCTTATTAAGACTCAGCAAAGGCTGTGGTCCCTGGTGCTATGTCTCTGAATTAATTTTAAGTAAAGCAAAGGCTGGAATGGCGTGTGGGAAGGTTCTTGGCATGGATGGACTTGGCTGGAGTTTTCAGTAGAGAGACATTTAAGGGAAGGAAGAATAGGATTGCGTGTGTGTATATGGGGGGACAGTATTTTTTATATACTCTGCACAAAAAGCCATCTCCAGAGCTATCAGCCTTTCATCACCCCAGTCTGATCCAAGGATGTTCAGAAAGTGAAACACGTCGTAAATCTGGCAGGCTGGCTGGAACTTGGAGAGGTTTGAAAGGCGCTGGAGGGTGGGAGCATCCCGGCTGGGCTGGGCTGGGCTGGGCTGGGCTGGGCTGGGCTGGGCTGGTCAGCGCAGCCCACAGTGGGGGAAGCCCCTTTCCACGGCTCCGGGCACTTCCATCAGGTTTTTATCTCCTTGCTGAGGAGATATCCCAATTACTCCCCCCGACCCGCTTCCAGGGAGATGGGAACAGATGTGCCCCACTGTAGAAATGCTGAGCAGCTGAGACAGAAGCTTGAAAGTTCAGAGTGATTTTTTCTTTTAATTATTTTTTTTTAGTTCTTTAATGGTTTTCTCAGTAGTGATGTGAGGCATTGCTTGAGAATGAGAAGCGCGGCACAAGTCAGTTTTTATTCCACCTTCCCCAGTGCTACTTCTTCAAGTGATCTTCCACTTGATAAGAATTGGGAGAGCGGTGTGAAAGATGATTGGGGGTGATTGGCAGAAGCACTGGTGCTTGCCCACCCTCAGTGCCCTTTTCTGTATGAGGTGAGTTAGACATGGATGGGCAGTGCTGGATTTCGGAGCCTTTCTCCCCCTCCGCTGGTGGTTTGTGACTCAGTCGCCCTGGTTAAATCAGAAATGAGGTCACTGATGTTCCAAAACTGCAATAATGCCTCTTGTTTGCAGATCCCATGGTGGTGGGCTGGTACAGCTGTCCTGTACCAAAATGTATTCCAGGAATTTTCCCTACTGTTTTCAGACCTCACACTTTCCAAAAGTAATAAGAACATGCACCAATGATGGGGACATATTTTACTCTAAACGAGCAAAACACCCACATTTCCCTCTTTGCTTTTTATTAACTGTAACCACAACTCTTCAGGACTGACCGTAAATAAAACGTCAGCCATATTAACTTTGGAAGATGGTGTTACTTAAAGGCACCTGCTAATTAATTACAGCCAGAATCTTAGTAAGGCTCTAAATGAGAGGGGTTCTCACCTCCCAAGCAGAATTTCGTAGAAGGCAGGTAGCGTGCCGAGCTCATGGATACTTCACTCTGTTTGTTTGTCTTGTAGGTGTTGCAGCGGGATGTAAATTCTTGTTATTATTAAGAAAAAATCCCCTTTTCTGAAAATGATTCATCAAACACCTCATCCTCGTTGCATGTAATGTCTTGTTGGGCCTGGAATTGCTCTCTGCCGAGCGCTTGCACCGCAGGGAAGGCGCTGGGTTTGACAGGAGCCGGGGCGCTCGCGAGAGGAGCCTTTGCTCAGTCTGTGCTTGCCTCCCATGGCTGCATGGTGGAGAAGCCTCTGGAGGGGTAGAGGACAACAGGGGTTGGTTTCAACTTGTTTCAAAGAGGTGAAACCCTCCTTTCCTCTAAATCTCACCAATGATGCTCGGTTTTCCATTTCTCCTGCAAATGTTGTCCCTGCTTGGGAAGTCCACTGAACAGGAGGAACCCAGGGTGAACTAGAAGGTCCTCTTTCCAAAACGGAGGAAAATTATTTGGAATCACTGGTGAGGCCACCTAATCCTATAAGAGCTTCTCCTGGAAAGCAAAATCTCAATGAATAAATCTGCAGAAATCTCATATATTAATGGCGAGGCTGAAGGGAGAAGGAGAGAGGGTGACAGCAGCAATTAGGGCTGGGTTGCCTCACTTGGTGGGGTGCACTTCCCATCCCTGCTGGGAGAATTCCAAGCTTTTCTGTGCACTTTCTGTGCCTTCTACCACACATTTGAGATTGCCTCTCTAGGTGGAAGGGCTGAGGGCGGTGAGTGTTGCAGATGCACAGCATCCAAAACTGCAAACCTATGGCATGGGGGAAATCTCTCTGAAACTCGCCCAAGATTAGGATGGCATTGAGCGTTTGTGCAGGAGGTGTTGGTGTTCCTGCTCCTCTAGGGACAGGGACCCCACAAATTCCCAAACCCCATTGACACTGAAAGAGCTTTTGAGGCTGGAATTGTTTCTAGTACAGCACCTGGGGCTGCACTTGGGTGTTGTGGTGGGGTAATCACAGGCAGCAAAGATGATGGCCTCTGCCTGCTCTGCATGTCCCATGCATTATCCAGGGTGGAAAAATCCCCTATGCCAAGAAGGTGGATTTAAGGCTGTACTTGGCTTCATGGATTGATGGAGTTCCTCTCTTTGTAGTAGGAAGAAGTTATCTTGGTCCCTTCTCCAGTGACAAGGGAGGGGTCTGACCTACACTGAGGGCTGAGTGCTGGCTTTGCCATCAGGGAGGTTGGGAGGTTATCGTGGTGGTTTCATCTGCCCTTCCCAGAAGCAGCACTGTTCTTGTCGTTCATGTTGGTAGTG
The DNA here is from genome assembly GCA_013400575.1 of Peucedramus taeniatus. Lineage (NCBI taxonomy): Eukaryota > Metazoa > Chordata > Aves > Passeriformes > Fringillidae > Peucedramus > Peucedramus taeniatus. The sequence goes on along the minus strand of WBNO01008112.1, from coordinate 129,790 downwards.
CTGCAGGGCAGGGGCTGCTTTCTGCATCCCAAAATCCCTTTGCACCAGTAGTGCCACTGCAAAAGCTGCCTGGAGCAGCCCAGCAAAAAAACTCACCTTTTCCTTCACTCCCTACCAAGGCAGAGCTCCCAGTCTTGAGCTAGGAGCCAGGCTGTATCCTCACTCCCAAATCCTGGTCCTGTGGATTAAGCTCAGTAACACCTGAACACACCTTTCTGCCAGCAATCCCAACAGCATTTCCTGCAAAAGAGGCATTTTTTTCCCCCTGGCCTTTCCCTCAGTCATGGCCACTCTCCCTGCAGAAACCCTGGCTCCACTTCCAGGCTGAACTTTCGAACCTTCCTCCTCCAGCCCAGCCAGGTCGTTATTTTTGACACCCTTTCCCTGAGTTATTGCACAGCTGAAAAAGAGAGGGCTGGCCTGGCCATGGCTCCTGGCTTCTCCCGGTGCCCAACGCTCCCTGCTAGCCCCTGGCACCCGTTCAGGTGAGCTCGGGGTGGCCCAGGACTTGTGACAGCACAGTGGACAAGTGCCACCAGGGAGGAGAGTTGCCTGCCTGCTGGTCTTCCCACTTGTATGACTTAGGGAGTGTATTTTTCTTGATCTGGATCCTGCATTAATTGTTTCCTGGAATATTTTGCTACACGAATGTTGCGCTTCTGTCTGCTTGGCTTGCCCTGGTTTGAGCAGAGGTATTTATGAGTGGTTTTTTGCACATATTTTTCACCTTTTTGAAATGCTTGGCACTGTTCTGGATGCTGGAACAGATCCTTCTGCTGAAAATACTGAACTCAGTTAGTCTGGTTAGGGACTGAAGGTAAAAGCAGTGGTTTAGCTGCTCAACTCTGGCTTAGCTGATGCTGAGTGATGGTGAGCCCTGCACTCCTGCAGAGCTGGAGGTGGCCAGTGCAGGGGTCAGGTCTCTCTGCCCCTGCTGGTGTAATTCAGAAGTCAGAAAAAGCCTTCTCCTCCCCAAAAAGAGCATCAAGGAACTCTGTCCTCCCCAGAGCTGGGTGCCAGGGCAGGGTGGGAGCCCTTTGGCTGCAGCTCTTGCCTGCACACAAGACATTGCAGTATTTTGTCTGTTGTATGACAGTCCCTGAACCAGGTTCAGGCCCATGATCAAGTTACCGGGGCTCAGCTGCTCTGCATTAACCAGCCAGGGAGGTATTCCCATCCTAGGAAAAAGAAAAGGTAAAACCTGTTCATTTTAACATTTTTAACAGAGATTTCACCAAACATCATTATGTACTCATGGGTGCAATTAATGAGGCAGTAGCTTGATTTGAGCCCCTGGATTTCCAACTCTGATGGTCATTGTGGTTTGGACCAGAAGAGAAGCATCCCAAATGTATTTATTTATTCATCTACATGCTGTGGCACTGGCAGACAAATGGAGGAATTAAAGCTTTGCTCATGGGAGTGGAGCTGGGCATTGCCGTAGATGTCTTACAACCATTCCTTGGAGGCCAAGGATTCATGTTCCCTTGGAGGGGAGGGGGTTTCAGACCCCACCAAGCTCTTCTTTCATCTCCAGCAGGAATTAGGAGGTTGATGGTGAGCATCAGGCTGTAAACTTTATTGGGAAAATGGAAGGATCTCTGAGGATCCCATGGTTCCCCAAAAGATGTCCCCTCATTTTCACCTTGGAGTGAAAGGATGCTGTGCTGGAGGTAGGAACACAGTGTAGAGCTGGTATAGGTGTGCGTTTTAAGGCTCAAAAATTAGTCAAGAAATAGGAAAAGTGGTTCCCAAGACATGGGAGGTGTTTGTATTTAACAGCCCTCTTTCCAGGGAAGGTTTCCCAGCTGCCTGTCAATCCCAGCCCCAAATGCCCCAGTCCTGGTGCTCGGGGGGCCCAGCTCTGCCCCGCTCTGGGACAGCTCTCTCCGAGCCCTGTTACAGCTCTTCAGCTAAACAGGAGCTTAACTGTGTCCTCCTGCAGGCCAAGAGCTTTAGAGCTGGCATAGCAGAGCATGGTTTGAAGATGATTAAGCATCTGCCTACGCTGTCTATTATTGGAACTGCATCGGAGCTCAGGCTGGGGAACCATTTTCTGAGCAGCCTTCCCAGCTTCCTGAAATCAATAGTGAAAGTAAGCAAAACATGTTTGAATTCCTCTGTGCCAACAGCTGAGCAGGTTTTCAGGTGCCAACTCATCATTTATCTTTCTTTCCTCTTTTCCTGTATCCCCCAAAGTCCTGAAGAAAGTCCAAGGCAATTGTTCTCAGTCTTGTTCAGGGCCGTTCCTTGGGCTTTGCAGAATTTCAGAGCTGGTGACAGACAAAAAAAACAAAACCCCCTTTCTTGCAAAAATGTGTGTCATTTTTGACTGGGATACTTGCTTATTCCTGTTACTTTGGTGAGTGGTGGCTTTGTTTCTTCTAGGTCTATTAATCTGCTTTTTCGTATGTTGTACAGAAAGAAAAATGCCAATTTATAGTCAAGACAAAATTCTAGTTTGGTGTGTGAAAATGCAGCACCCAAGCTAAAAAATCCTTAATTTTCTGCCTATTTGGACTCTTGGGAAGCTCTGAGCCTTCAGACCAGAGACTGAATTCAGACCAGGAGCTATTTACTACTTCAGGAAAAGCAAAGTTAAATCTGAGTATGGGGATAAAACTTCGCAGGCTTGAGGTTTACAATTGTCAGACTTCCTTGCTCAGGAGCATTTCTGCAGTGGGCACATAAGCATTTTGTCCTTTTATGCTTTTCTTATTTGTATTTGTATCATTATATTTTTGAAGCCCTGCTGCTAATTCCCTCCCTCCACACAGAAGCACGGTTTCATCTGACAGAATGAGCTGCAGCAAAGTTCTGCTCAGCTCCACTATTTTTACTGGAACACCAGTAAAGGAAGAAGTACAGCACAGCATCTCACAGACCAGCCCTCAGCTCTCACTAGTGCCATAAATCAGAAATAAGAAGCTCACCTAAAGTCAAGGGGGGAAAAAAGCCATTTTGTAAATGGAAACTGCTGCAAGTCCCACATGGATGTCGTGGTAGAGGTTCCCTGCCCCAGGAGGAGGTGGCCCCATCACCCCCATGCTGGGTTTTCCCCATGGGAATGGGAATTCATTATTTAGCTTTTGCTGAGCCATAACAACAGAATGTTTTGCAGAGCAGCTGAACAGGACTGCAACGCTCAGCCGACAGAAATGCCATGGCCTCCAGAGTAAATCAGAATTTCCTATTTGATTTGAAGTGGGGAAAGATGATTTTTACAAGAAAATTCAGGGGTGATCACAAAGCTGCCCTCTTCTCCATGTTCCCCAGTGATATTCCCCAGCAAGCAATACTAGAAATACAGATGTTGGGTTTGCCTTTCATGTTTCCTTGGTAAATATCTGAATAAATATTTATCAGTAAACAGAGCAGATTTATTTCTGAACTGGAGTTGGCGGGGTTTGTGCATAGTTTTTGGTGAGGGGTTTTTAGGAGTGCTGGAGGGATGCTCAGTCTCAGGGACTGAGCTCTACAGGGAGAAGAAATGAAGCAGAATTGGGTTTTGAATCAGAAAATGCTGTTTAATGGTTTCTCCCTCATAAAATGTGCTGCTGGAAAAATTTTATGTAATGAAAACAAACAATGCCTCCCTCCCCTCAAAAAAAAAAAAAAAAAAAAGAATAGGGAGTTTCCTTGCAAAATGTATTATTTGGATGTTTTCAGACTGAAAAAACTTTTTAATTTCATTTTTGAACTCATTTCAGGGGAGAATCCATAGAGAAATAGTTGAACAGAGGCTCCAAACCCAGATAAAAGAACTTGCCCTGACTCAAACAAAGCATTTTGTTGAGCTTGAAAGTATTTGTGTGCTTGGAAAGCAGCTCTTTGTGTGTGTAGGGGGGTTGTTTTGGTGATCCATGAAATATTTTTAAGATTTATGGGACCTGGTGGTGACTTTGAAGACAGAAAGTTCCTTTTTCAGCACAGCTGCAGCCGCTCATGTCTGTGTGCTGTGTGGGCACTGAGGAGATATGAAAGCAGTAAATATATTTTGTGAAATGTATTATTTGCAAAGATAATAGATGTATTTTATATAAATATATATGTATAAAATAAAATCTCTGTGCAGGTTTTGGTGAGAAGGGAGCATGTGTGGGTGCATCCCACAGCCAGGTGAAGAGGGATTTAACCACAGAGCAGTGGGGAAGTTGATGGGATTGATTAACTCTTCCCATCACCTGCATTACTCTGTTTGGAGGAGATGTCCTGACTCCCTAATCCCATTTTAACTCCCCAGCTGGAATATTATCCTGACCAGTACAAAACCAGTTTGCTTCTGGTAGGCAGCAGGACTCTGCTGGGCTGCTGCAGCGTTCCCTGGCTTTGGAGGCTCCCCTCTCTTCTAAAATAGCTGTGTTCTACCAGGAATGCAGGGCAAGCAAGCAGAACTTCCAGGCCCTCACTCCTTGCATCTTTACCTTTTGGAAAAAACTCTTCTTCAAATGAGATGCCAATCAAAGGAAGAATGTTCCCTGTCCCAGGAGCAGGTTTTAGGGCTGGGAGAGCCTTTGCTGGACTCTCCAGAAAGTGATACACTCTCAACTCGTGTTTTGAGGGAAGGGAGGGCACCAGGGAAGTGCAGGGCAGGGTATTTCTAGCTTGGTGTGTCTGAGGAACAGGGCAGGATTCATCTAAAATTATTAAACTGGAGTGAGTGATGGATCTGGAAGGTGGAGGGAGCCTCCTGTGCTCTCCTGCTCTCCAAACCTCGGGGCCCACACTGAGCCTTTAGCAGGCAGAGCTGGAAAAGGGGTGGCAGGATGTTGTGAGGGAGGAGTATGGAGGAAATACCTGCTTTTACAGGAGTGTTTCCATCACAGCACTCCTGTGTGGGGCTTGTTTGAAAGACACATTAGACACATTTCTCTCTGCACAGATTTCTCCCTTCAAACCAGAGAGGCTGAATGGATAAATCCCGAGATTCAGGGGCTGACTCACATTGCTGTGTTTGAGGCAAAGGGGTTTCCACCTACTTAGAGCTGAAAATTTTGAATAAATCCAGGATTTCCACATCTTTTAGCACTTCAGAGCATGGCAAAGAAAAAACTGTTTGAGGGAGAGGCACAGCTCTGGGCTGAACCTTGAATTAGACAGTGAAATAAGCTCAGGAATAGAAGGAAGTGCATCCAAATGGTTTTGTGGTGACAGGGACATGGTTGTGTCCCTTCCCTCTCTCTGTGCTACGTTCCCTAGGGAGCAGCAGGTCCCAGGGTGCTTGGAAAGAAAAGGAACTGGTGGAAAAGGAGTGACCTGGGATTCATATCCCTTCTCTGGTGCTCTCGAGGAGCTCCCCTGACCCTGGCAGACGGGGCTTTCGCTCAGGGCCCATCCAACACAAACAGGAGAATTCAAAGCTACTGGATTAGGAGCTGGTGTGGCTTCCATTAACCCGGGGGTTCTGCTGAGCTGACTCCTGGAAGAGCCGTGCATCAAACGCAATGAATCAGGAGGGAAGCCCCAGATCAGAGGAGCCCGCTGACCTCTGGAGTGAGATAGCATTCCCCAGGCAGCTTCTTGGGAAGGGGGGAGCAACAAAACCAGGCTGGCCTCCTATTTATTAATTTCTTTAATGTCTTGATAGGCTTTCAGGCCCAAACTCGATGATTTTGGCCATGTATACACAGATTTTTGTTAGCAGGGATGGTGGGGGCTGAGCCTCTGCAAGTATTAAAGTAAAAAAACAGCCAGGGAAGAAACACTGCTTGTAAGCAGGGAAGGCTTTACTGCAAGACAGCCAAAAAAATGCTGAGCTCTTCCAGGGAATTTGCCTGCTCTTTGTTTTCTCTTTGCATGCTGCAGATATATGAAAATATTGATGCATTCCTCAGCATCCATCTGAGCCTGGAAGTGCATCAGGGAGCCCAAAAGCAATGCACACCCGTGTGCAAGTGTGTAAATAGATATTGTTACCCTGAGACCTGGGGCTGCAGCTTTCCTCACTGGGACCAGATTCGTTTCATGCACTGATTGAGTTCATTCCCCGGCCAAGCAGCATTTCAACTACTGGAGGCAATTCTTTTTTTAACCTTTAAAGCAAAAAAAAAGGAAAATCCCTGAACTAACTCCAGCAATGGTTAGGTGAGCCCCTTGCCAGCTAGGATGTGCCTGCACATATGGACACACAATAACTTTGTCCGTTGCTGTCATAAAACTAAAGGCACTTACATGAGGGTGAGAGGTCAGAGGAGACCTTGATTTAATAACAGGGGAAACATTATTTTTCTGTTATTTATTACGCATTATCCGTAGTACATTTGCTGCACTTAGCTTAGATAAGGTTACATCTATATTTTTGTTAGGGAAACTTCTCGGGTCACGTAGGGGAAGGTGGCTGGAAGGCAGGAAAAAGAAATTTGCTTTAGAGAGCTGGGGAAATGCTGATTTCTCTGTGACCTCCCCCTTCTCAATCTGCTCTTCTGGGGACTGATCCTTGCACATTCCTGGAATAGCTCACTTGGTGAATGCTAAATGAATTGAGGTGCAGAAGAAAGTTGGGGCAGCACCAGCTTGGAGTTCCCAGAAAGTCCAGAGGGATGGATACATCCTTACACCTGTGCTCTCCCTCCCTAGCTTGTAGCTACTGGATCAGTCAAATTCAGAGTGAAAAGTTATGTTCAGTGAGAGGGAGACTTAAAAGTTCAAATCGAGGTCTGGTTCAGCATTCCTTCTCTTGTTTCCTTGCTTTCAGCTGCTTTGGAGGAGTCTACTGGGAGGATTTATCCCATTCCTGCTGGGGGGGACTCCCAGCCTGCAGAGATGATGTCAGTGGGGATCATTCTGGGGGAAGTGTGGGGCTCAGCTCCAGGAATTGTCCCAAAGTGAGAAGCACAGGTGCCTCATAAAAGGGATCTGTGCTCCCTTCCCAGCACAGATCAGAAGATAACAGCACTCAGGAATGGATCCATCTCCCCTTTCCCAGCTGAGACTTTGCCTAAGGAAGGGGCCAGGCAGCTGATGGGAAAGCAGGAAAAAGAAGTGAGGGAAAATAAACAACCCTCAAAGAATCCACTCCACGCAGATGGATGGTTTGTATTACAGGGAGTGAAGAACCTCTTCATGTGGTGTCAGCACTTGGGAAATTTCTCCTCTATAAGTAAATTTTTTTAGGGAAAAAAAAAGAAATAGAAGGGTTTGGGGTTTTAGCACAGCAAGGCTTGGGATTAGGATTTACCCACCTGAGAGTTCCATCCCTTGGAGCACAAAGGGCTGAGGGAGATGCTTGCCTGTTATGTGGGAGAGCAGATGATTCTCCAGGCACTTAATTCCATAGGAAAGGGCGGCTGCTGCTCTGTGATCATCACAGACTCATTAAGTTTGGCAGGTGAGGCAGTGCCAGTGCTGGATTGGGGATATAATCCTGTGTGGAGCCTCTCCTGCAGGTGAGGGACAATCAGTGTCCCTGGAATGTCAGTAAGGCTGTGCCCCAGCCCTGTCTCTGTCAGTGCACATGGAAAATGGGAATCAGCAGCCATTCTATGCAAGTTGATCTCAAATTAAGCTGTTTCTTTTCTCAACCCCCTCAGTGCATGAGGGGATGCAACTCTAGGTCTGTCTAGCAAAAAAGCAAACACAGAAGTGTCTGCTAGTCTGGGTGATCTATAGAAATGGCTGGGGATTGGATGTTTTAGCAGCAGTTCCTTTTTTCATGATCTTTTCCATACTCCAGCAGTGCTCATGTCAGTAGGAGCCACAGGCTGAGGGATCTCTGCTGGGTTTTCCCCTTGGGATGTCTGACAGGTCTGGTACAAATTCGGTGATGGAGACCCAGCTGCGTCTGCTCTGGCTGAGTTTGTTGCCTTCCCCTTTTCCATCTTTGTGTACCCATCTATTTATTCCACTGTTTTTAGATGGCTTCCAGTATCTGTGGGGTGTTTGCCCCCTGTGGCTCACCCCTGGAAAGAAAAAAGTGGAATTGTCTTTTTTTGGATGTGAAAGGCAGAGACAGCAAAACTCTGGTTCTGCTTTAGTGGCTGACAAGTAAAACACCTGAGGGCCTGATGAGTGTTGGGACACCAGTTTGTGTTACTTGCCCAAATCAGCTGGGAATCCTGGCTGAAGTCAGCACGGTGACTTGCTTAATTAATTAACTTGATTCATTTATGTGAACGCAGTAACAGCTCCCTATTCCAGAATCCTGGTCCCAGAGCTGAGCATCCCTTGGATGTCCCTTTGGAATGTTTTGTTGCTGTCTCCCACCATCAGTTTCCTGTAGTGAACTTAATGTTATTTCTTTGGGAGTTGTTTTATTCCCCAGTTCCATGTTTCTAGCAGTAAAATCAGAGCCAAAAATCATCTGTACAGCTCAGGGTGATGATGTCCTTGGGTCAGTGGTGTGTCTGTCACATGTTCTGAAGGGTGATGTGGTCCCCTGTGCTCTGCCTCATCAGGATCTCCTGTTGCATGTGCTTTGTCCCAGGATATGTTCATTTATATGGAAAATTATACATCCATTTCCATTGCTGGCATACTCATAGCAAGGCAGTTTGTGCAGATAAAGCTTCCGAGTCAAGTTGTTTCAAAACTTCCCTAAAAGTCTGGCTGTGGAAGTTCTCTCCTTGAAAACATTCGTGCCTTAAATTAGGGGATTGATTTAAGCACAGTTCTTAAATCAACTTAAAGTCCCTGCTACAAGGAGTATTCATATAACAGTCACCTCAGTCCCTGCAGTCAGAGCCTCCAAGCTTTTTTTAATGGGTAAATAGGAAAAAAAAAAAAAAGCAACCAAACCAAAGAAGGCAACCCCTGAGCTGAATTGAATCAGAGCCCTCTCGCTCCCACGCAAAGTGGAACGATTTAAAAAAAGGATGCTTTTGTTTTAAGTGTAGAACCAGTCATAATAGGCACAACAGGGAAGTGCTTAATAGGGTTTCAGCTTGCAAAACAGTAATTAGAGATGATATTCCTCTGATTGCTCAAGGCTGAGTTTGTGATAGGTCATCCCTCAATCGGGGCTGAATATATGTGATGTGGAGGCCCATACTTGCAACATTACAAGGCAGGCATGCTTTTCTTTAATCATTATTATTTCAGTTACAACCCGGATGAGTGATCCCAGCTGGTAGATAAGAATCAAACACACACAAATAGGGCTCATCTTTCTTACCATATGGAAACCTGAATTGCAGAAGTCATCTCCATCTCAAACCCTGCTCAGCCCCCGTCCACCCAGGCAGTGTTTCTGTCCTATTTTCGCTGTGGTTAATTGATGAGCAACTCTCTAAGCCAAGCACAGCCTCTCCCTGGGTGTAGGAGCAGGGATAACTTCATTTATTTATAGCCCTTCATTTATAAGGGCTTTGAGTCCTGCCTGGCTCTCCTTTCCTCAGAGCTTGAGGTACCATCTTCTCCTGGCCAGCTCAGAACACATTTTCCATCTGTTCCTTCTTCCTCTTGGTAACAGCTTCATGTCCCAGCCACCAGGCATCCAAATGGTTTTTCTTAAAGTCCAAGTGGAAAAATGGACTGCTTTTATAAAATATTTCCTTCACAAGTTTTAGGAGGGATTTACCTTCTTTTAAGGGGTACCTGCACAGCCAGAGTAGAGACAGGACAAGCGCAAGGAATGCTCTCATTCTCCATATGTGAACATACTTTGCCCCCTGTATTAAAAAGTAGAGGGGCTAGAAAAATCCCTGATGAAGGGGAAGGGGCAACAATGTCTAATCACTGCAGAGCCATCTTGAGCTAATTGAGTTTGTCTAAAATTCATCCAGCCTTTAAGCTCTAATAGAAGATGATGGTCTTAATGCATCACATGCCTTGGAGTAAATGGATACTCTGCTTTAAAGGCCCTGTTGATGTTATGTGAAGGGGAACAACAGTTGTTATGATTCTGAAACTCAGATTGAACCCAATTAATCAATGCTGAGATGATTTGAATCATGTGGCATGCATGGTCACCTCTCTGATATTCTATCCTTATCCCTCCCTGGACTGAGACATGATTGATGTCAACTGTACACCGAATTTTCAGGGGGAAGGCTGAGCCAAGTCATTTGGACAGAGAAACAAATTAGATCAAAAGTGTGATCCAGGGGAAGGGAGATCGGTTTCAGAGCAGAAGCTTAAATTTCTTTTTATACCTTGGGTGCTCTGTCTGAGTGCACAAGCCCTGGGGACTGCACTTGTGTGTGTGTGTGTGTGTGTGTGTGTGTGTGTGTGTGTTTTGTGGGGGTGGTTTGTGTGTGGGGTGTGTGCACGAGCAGCAGCTCAGGACACTCAGCAGGAGATGGCCACACATGCCTTGGTCAAACCCCAGCGTGTAGAACTCATCCAAAGGCACGTTTGCATCTTCAGGCAGCCCTTAATGTAAAAATAATCTGCAGCCATCCTCAGCTCTTAGGTTACAGCCAGCCGTGGTTACCTTGTGACTTTCCCTGGAGAACAGGGAGCGGGAGGAGGCAGGAGGGGGGGCAGAGCTGGGGGGAGCACCCCGGGCCCTGCACGGTGCTTCACACCCCTGTCCACCTCTGGCTCGCAGCTTTTCCGCCCTCTGAGCCTGCCAAGCCTTGCCCGGGGCTTCACAGGGAGGGGGGATTTTGGATCTCTCCTTTTATTTCCTTGGGCTTCTCCTCCTGGACTACAGAAAGCAGTGGGAGGACTGGGTGGCGTGATATGGGTGTTTCTAAGGACTGGGGGTTGGGTTTTGTTTCTTTTATTGTTGTTGTCTTCTTTTCTTTTTTTTCTTTTCCTTTTTCCCTATATTTTTCCCTTCATTTTTTTTTTACTCTTTTGTATTTTTAATTCCTTTTTTCTTTTTTTTTTTTTGGTCTCATTTTTTTATCCTTTCTTTTTGCTTGTTTCCTTTTTTGTTACTTTCTCTTTTTTGTGTGTGTATGTGTTTATTTGGGGCTTTTCCTTTCTTTTCCACAAAGGGTTTTTCGCTGCTGCTCTCCACTCCCCCCGCAAACCTTGTGCCATCACCTTGCGGGTGGAAGGACCGTCCCCTCCGCACGTTTTGCCCCACAGGAGGTGTCCGGGGGAGCGGCGATTCCCGGCCGCCGCTTTATCCCTGCTCACCGTTCACTCCACGCGCCGCAGTCCCGCTCCCCGGACAGCCCCGCAAGCGCTCGGGATTTGGAGCAGACCCTCCCGAGCCCATGGTGGGATGTGAGCGGGGCAGCCGAGGCGCAGACCCCGCTCGCAGCCCCGCTCCCTCCGCTGCTGCCGCGGCTCCCCGGGAGAGAGAGCATCCCCGGGATGCTGCTGGCGGCTGCTCCGGGTCGCGCCCGAGCCCGGTGCCAGCGGCCGTGTGGCACTTTTATTTCCTACAGGGAGCTCCAATCGCTGTGGCTTCACCCCAGGGAGCCTGCGGGAAGGGGGCACTGGCTCGGGCGGTGTCACCTCCCCGCGGGGCCGGGACCTGCGGAAGGTGGAGACGCCGAGCCCCGAGGTCCCCAGCGAGCTCCTGTCAAAGGGGTTTGAACGCCTTCGTGTCCACAAATTTTCGGTGTCCGTCTCCAGCTCCTGGTGCTGGGAATGCTGGAGTTTGCTGACGCTAGGAACTAAAGAATTTTTTTTTCTTTTTTTTTCTTTTTTTTTTTTTTTTTTTCAAATAGAAGCTTTCCTTAATTGTGATATTAAGCGATTCAGTCTAATTCTGATTAAAGCGAGCGTTGTAACAGCTCAATACAACCCCGTCTCATCTCTTTAATAGCTCTAAAAGCGTCTGCGGGGGGAAGATACCTTAAGGAAGTTAAATAATGTCAAGATTATTTTTCATTACTGCAGTTTTGTATAGTTAGAAAAGCAACAAACACTGTTAATCTGGTTCAGTGAGGGGGCAAAGCCTTTAACTACACTTTTTTTTTACTCATTAAGTTCATTTGTGCAAAAATTCTTGTAATATAATTGCGTGTTTATGCTACCTTTGCTCGTTTTCCTCCTTTTTTTTTAACCCCCAATCGAAAAAAAATCACTGCTGCTGAAAATCGCTGATTATCCTGACACATTTTTTCCCCCCCAGTGGAAACGCTGATGATTTGAAGCACAAGGAATAGGAAATTCTGACGGGAGATCTATTGTTTTTCGGAAAGATCTGAACAATAAATGTCATGGAAGGCTCCGCGCTTGTATATGTGTTAATTAGAGGCTGCATAAATAGGTGCATAGAGGAATAGAAGTGGCTTCCTTAAGTTTCCAGAGCTGGGCTATAGTTTATGTTACAAACAAAAGAAAATTCGGGTTTGGGTTGGCGTTTTTTTAATGACAGCGCATAAAACCTTCTCACTTTTCTCAGTGCCGTCCATCCAGCCCTTCCTGTCTCTCGCCTCGGGGAGGGGGAAAAATAAATAAAGGAAAAGTGGGGATGTAAACGTTCCCTTAAGAGTTTGGGTAGTTTTAATTCATCCCTGATTTCTTTCCAGCCAAAATCGTCGGGAATTCGCGCACGGGCGGGGAGAAGGGATGGGGGCAAAACCCAGGCTTTTCATCACACCTGGCCGGGGGGGCTGGAGTGAAAACGCTGAATTTTGGGTGCCAGGGTGGCACTTCCGTCTCTTCGCAGCGTTTGCACAGAGTTTGAGCGGCTGCGGTGGGGGCTGAGCTGGGTGCGGGGATTGTCCCGCGTGCCCCCAGCGCTGCGCTGCTGCCCCGAGCTTTCACCCCCCTACGCCAGCATCATCCCCTCCCACCAAAAAATAAAGTGATTTTGTCTTAAAATTCATACCTCTTGCTTCAAAAATAAACCTCAAACAACCCCCAAGTCTTGGGGTGAGGGTGCTGTAGCACCGCCCCCCGCCCCCCTCCCGAAGCCGCCCTGGCTTCCTATTGATTTTATTCCTTGCCCAGAGCCTCCTAGAAAATGGCATTTGCCGGGATGTTTTTCCCCGCGCAGCCTGCGTATCGTCACTCAGCGGCAGAGCTCTCTCCATCCTCCCTCCTTTTGTGTCCTTCCAGCCCTCTGCTTAATTGTATTCCCAATTGCATTTGCTTTGATGGATTTACTTCCTTTTATAATTTCCCAGTTATGGACCCTGGTTTTGCCTTCCCGACACTTAATGTGGAAAAAAATGTCCTTTATGTGTTCAAGTTGTGGAAGAACCGCTTGCTTTGAAGGTCTCTGCCGGGATGTAAGAGGGGTTCTCCCCTTTTTTATCAGGCTTTGATATCCCCCCCTATCCAGCGGTTCTGTGGAGTCTCCCCATTTTCCTGCTGGTGTTTTAACAGCGTTAAACCCCCCGAGCTCCCCGAAAAGGCAGGGAGAGCAGAGCGGGGAAAGCCTGAAGGAGAGGAGCGAGGGGGTGTGGAGGAGAAAGCGGGGTCAGTGCAGGACAGTGGCAGAATCGGGGTGAGCTGGCACTCGCGGGGTGCAGGCTGCGGCTCTCTGCAGGGCTCCCTGCACGGATATATTGCGATGCAGAGTAATGCAGAAGGGGGAGCGGTGCTCGCCCGGAGCGCTGATAACGCTCATGGACATGGAAAAGGTCCAGGAGGCAAACCCAGGGACGGGCAGGGGCCAGGGATGCTCCCCGCCGCGGGCTGGGGGCAGCTCCCTGCGGAGCCGCTCCCGGGACCGGCGATTCCCGGAGGTTCGGGAGCATCTCCCGGGCCCGTCCGGAGCATCCCGCGGCCGCTGTCCCTGCGGTGTCCGTGGGACGGTCCCCGCCCGCGGGTTCGGGCTCGGGAGGGCAGGACACGCAGCCCCGCTATGGGGATGTGGGGTTCGACCCCCGCTCTAAACCCCGCTTCCAAGGGGCACCAAATCCCTGCTTTGCAGAGAGGGACGGAGCGGAGCGGGAGGAAATCCCCAGAGAAGGAGCCGAGGGAGGTGGGCGCGGAAGGCAGAGCCCCCCGTGGGAGACACGACCCGCGGGCGGGAGGAGCGCTCCTGTCCCCCCCTCGGAGGGGACGATTTCGTTTACGGAAATAGAGGTGGGGATGCTCCTTAGTTCGGACACAGCGGTTCTTCTGCTGATCCCCCAAAGCGGAGAGGTACCGGATGGGTGCCCGCGGCCCCTTCGCAGCGTTTTGGGAAGGGATGATGAGTTTGTCCCTCTGCAGAGCTGCTGCCTTTTCTCTGCTTGTGGGAAATGCTGTTTTCCCCCTCTCCCGAGTCCGGCGCCGTCCCAGTTTAAAACATTTGCAACGTTTTAACTCCGAGATCTTTTTTCTTTGGCAACAGTCGTGGGTTACGCGCAGATCGGGGGGAGGAGGTGCCCGGCTGGCAGTGCCCGGGGGCCGCAGCCCATCGCCCTCCCCGCTCGCACAGCTCCGCCAGCGACCCCCGGCCCCTCCGAGGATGCTCGGGTCGAAGGGATGCGGGCGATGGGGAGGTGGATGCAGGTTGGGCTGCGAGTCAAAACCGGTAGAAAACAACAAAAAAAACGGAGATGGGGAGTAAGGCAGGAAATGAGGGAGCAGCTCGGGCAGGGGGACACTTCTGCGGGCACAGAGCAGCTGGCTGTCCCCACGGAACCTGCAGCTTTGGGAGTAAAAGAGACAAATTATTCCCTTCTCTTTTTCCCTTCGTTCCTTCCATGTCGCTGTGCTGAGCAGGTATGAACTGGGGTTTGGGGCAGGGCACAGCTTTCCACAGGGAATGAACCCTTTTTACCCCTCTGTGTGTGTGTGTGTGTGTGTGTGTGTGTGTGTGTGTGTGTGTGTGTGTCCCATTGCACGAGTTCATTCCCAGGTGGAGGTGGATGCCTGATGCCTTAGACCTGGAAAAAATATTTCCATACCCTCCCATCGCTTTTTTCCCAGCCTCATTCCCTCCCTCCCTGGGCTGGCCGCTGCTCCAGCAGTGGCCAACCCACCCTTGGTGAGCTCGTATGGGAGAAGAGGTGTCAGGCAAAGTGGGGCAAAAGGTTGTTGAGACAGCAAATAAATCCCAACGCCCTGTTCCCCCTACGTCCTTTCTGCTGCCTCACACATCAACAACAACAATAACAGCCAGGCTGACACTCCAGCCGTTTGGGGAACAATCCTTTTAATCGGGGAATAATCCACAGAACACTTTAAAGAAAAGCTGGAGCATTAACCCTGTGCCCCAGTATAATTCTTCCAAGAAGCATCTGGTACTCACATCACAACATGGGATTAGCTTTCTCCTTGTAAGTACTGCAAGATCAAAGGGGTTTTCCTGTGCCCTGCAAGGACCTCGGTGAGATGTCACTGGCAGGAGGGACACGCGTGGGAGCCTGTGGTGCTTCTGACAGAACAAACTTAGATGAGCTCAGCTGAGCCTCCTGCCAGGGCACAAAGGATGATCAGGATTTGGCTGAGTGGGGAAGGGTTGGGGGATATTTTAGGGTGTATCCCACCCTCTTCTGTGCTGCCTAGAGCTACTTTTGGCATCATGGCCCCAAATGTCCCACCTCACCTGCAGCTTCCAAGGGAGGAGAGCAAGAGCTGCTCTTCAAGGAATAGGACAAGAGGACACAGCCTTAAGTTGTGCCAGGAGAGGTTTAGATTGGATAATAGGAAAAAAATTCTTCACTGAAAGGGTGGTCAAGTATTAGAACTGCCTGGGGAAGGGGTGGAATTACTGTCCCTGAGAGTGTTCAGAAAATGTGTGAATGTGGCACTTGGGGACACAGTTTAGTGGTGAACCTGGCAGTGCTGAGTTAGTGGTTGGACTCAATGATCTTAGAGGGCTTTTCCAACCTTAACAATTCTGACAGGGGATTCTGTGATTCCCCTGTCCCTGCTCCCTTACTCATCCTGCTCCAGCTCCAGTTTAGGCCTCATTGGTGTTCCTCAGCTGGGTCATAAAACGATTTACAAGACACTGTTAAACCAGCAATAAAAACAATTAACTTTAATGGCACCTTGGTTGGGTTTCTCTCTCTTCTCTTTTCCCCTCCAGAGTGTGCAGCAGGCCAGGAGCAGTGCAGGATGTGGTGGGGAGAGACCCCAGGGAGGGAGAGGGCAGCCAGCTCCCAGCACCCCACCTTGAGGGTCTGGGAAGTGGCATCAGCTTGGACGACCTGCGTTTTTGGGATGTTTGGGGCGTGGCTCCCTCCCCACAGCCCCAGAGGAGCTGCTGAGCTCTCCCTGTGCCAGTGGTGGGACCTTCCACCACTCCCTGGGGATTCCCACAGGGCATTCCCGGCCCTTCCCGAGCAGGGATGGAGGAGCAGAAGCTGCTCCCATGCCTGGGGCTCTGCCCTGCCCAGCCCTGGCCAAGCCCCATCAAAAACCCCACAGTCTTGGGCTCAGTCAAGGTATTTTTCTTCCTTTAAAGTACGGGAATTAATTTCTAAGAAACTGGAAATGCCAACTGTAGCTATAAATCAGAAATTGCCAGAGGATGAACATTATCCAAAGTGAAGCAATTTAGTAAAATCATCTCTTTCCTTCCATCTTCCTCCCCCCCCTGCTCCCCAATGAAAATTAAATTATTAGCTCAGCAGTATAAATGATAGTGCAGCACCAGTTGGAGATGCTGTTTGGGGTGAGTTCATTAGATAAATGGCATGGAGAAAGATTTGCAAAAATACAAATAAAAATTGATGTTTACTTCTGCTGATCACCAAGGGGGGGTTGTCTGTTAATATTGTGATAGCAAACATATTTCTTGTAAGGACAGAAGAGAGGACCTTCTCTTCTTGGAGTACTTCTGTATTGGTATTTGAACATCTGGACAGATTGTACAAAACATTTGCCTAAAATAGCATTGCTTCGTTGATCTTAGAAGTTATTAAAAATAAAAGAGCTGGCAACAGAAAGGAATCATAAAGTACATTTGGATTTCAGATGAAATTTCCACCCTGAGATAAAACTGTGGTGTTTTACGGAAGATGAGAGATCCCAACCAAGTTAGGCTATGTAAAAAAATCATCAACCCAAAGATTTCAAATGTTCCTAAGTTATTATTAGTATTTTTTCCAAAAGCTTTGCTGATGGAGAGAGAGCCTGTGAAGGTAAATCCCCCTGAGCAGAAGCCTGGCTGAAGCAGCACTGCTGCAGTTGATGTGCCCAAGCCAGAGCCCTGGATTTATGTCTGAGACCCCCAGGAACTGATGTTGGGAGCTTTCAGCCCTGAGTCCACCTGTGGGACATGGGTCTGGAGTGAGGATGGGTTAACCAAGATGGAAGTTTTCTTCACAGGGCACCCACATCCCCCTGGGATGGACGGGATGTTTGTCATCCCTCCATCCTCCTGCTTTTTAAAGCGCAGCCAGCTGATTTCTCACGCTCTCAAACACAGAGACACCTTATTAGCACACAGATGCCACCATGCAATTTGCTCTAGGTTTGTGCCTCAAGCTTTGCCTCTGTGCAAAATGTCCAGAGAGAGAGAGAGAGAAGTATAATTATCTGGTTACGGCTCTGCTGACACAGGGCAAGCCACAGCCTGTCAGTGCTCCTTGCTAACTGTCCGTGGGGCTGCTCCTACCCTATCCCAACTGGGAAGTCACCCAGAGCAGCGCCTCCTCCTTCCCTTTTCACCCCACATAATTTTTTCCGGCCTTTTCTTTCTTAAAAAATATTTGCTGTGCTTCAAAAAATGCTTTGAAAGCATCGCAGCTTGCAGTGCTCGAAAGAGGGAGATCAAAAATAGCTGGGGCTGAGTTTTACTGCAGAGCCACAAATCCTCTGTCTTTGGGGTTCCAGCATTGTAGAAACTTTTCTCTGGAATGGGTGTATTAATTGCTGGCTTATTCATTTACTTCCCTTCTGTGCTTGGTGTAGAAGAGAGTGGCTGCTGCAGTCTCACTGTCACACCTGGGGAATAACAGCACGGCCAGGTAGTTGCATGTAATTAAATCCCATCCTGAGTTACCACTCCTCAGCTGTGCTCCCCAGCTCAGTGCCTGCTCTGGGCATGCCCTGGGCTCAGCCATTCCTCCCTCTGCCAGCCCTTGAACCGTTTTTTCCCCCCCTGGGTGTGGATCCCTGAGTTAGTGGTTGAACCCCAGTGACAAGTCGTTTGTTTTCCAGCCACCTTTGCAAACCTGTCAGAAACCAGCCTTACACTCTGAGGCTGGAAAACGCTGTCCCAGCCCATTGCCAGCACAAAGAGGCTGTCCCAGCTCTCCGGAGGGAGCACGCAGGCAGTTAATGCGCCTCAGCTAACGAGCAGTAACTCGTTACGTTTCTTAGTCCTTTATGTTGGCCTGTCTATAAGGGAGAGACCACACAGAAGCAGAAAGAGCAGCCAGCTCTGTGGCCCTGCTCGCCAGAGTCAAGGGGGAGGTGATAATTATTTGTTTGGACTCTCCTGTTTTAGGGGAGTTGGCGATTGTTTGTTTTTAAGCCCATCAGGAGTTGAACCGTGTTTGCCTTGGGGCTCTTGAGCCGGACTAGTGAGGGAGCAGAGGCAGCCCTGGCACAGGCTGTGGGCGGCCTTGGAGCAGGGGGTAGGGGCAAGGATCACAGGGATGCTCGGGATGAGGGGATGTGACTGCTCTGGGTGTCATTTGGGAATCTCAGCTAATGATAATTGTGGCTTGGAGGTGTCACACGCGGGCTCTAGCAAGTTTGGGAAGACAAGCACCCCTGACAGCTCTCTCTATGGTGGGAGGGGGATTAGGGGATGGGTTTATGGCATTTAAGTGCCCTCCTCCCCCAACTTCATGACAAATAGCCAAAGGGGGAAAAAAGGATTCTGTTTCCTCACCCTGCCTCGCTGGAGCTCCGAGTGAAAAGGAGACAAAGCCCAGGCTTATCTCCTAAGTGTTTCCCACTGCCTTGCTTAGCTCTTGGTCTCCTCTGATTCCAGTTGTAGGCTCCCTAATTCTCCTCTGATGTTGTAGATGGGGCTGGAGACAGGGTTGGGCACTTTGCAGGACCCACACGCCAGGAAACCCCACAGCTTGCCCCATGTCCCCAGCTCCTGCTTCCATTTTGGACAGATCAGGAGAGAGCAGAGCATTGTGGCTTCGTGGATCAGCCTCCTCACTAGCAGGACACTAAAGGTTCACTGTCACCAATGTTCCTGCTGGTAACTTGAGCCCAAACTTTCTTATCACATCCCATGGGAAGGCAATAGCAGCGTCACACATAACTCCTTGGGGCAGGAGAACAGCAACATGGAATTGCTACTTTAAAAAGCCAGTTGCAGATAAGCTTTTCTGCCTTCCCTTCACTGGTTATACAAGCACTACTTAGGGAAAAAATACAAAAACAACACTGGAGACAGACTTGAAACAACTGCTCTGTGCTGGAAGAGCGTGCGTGTGAGATATGGAGTAGATTAGGGCTTGACATGGCACGTAAAAACACTCTTTCCTTTTAACACCTTTATTGCAAGTTTTAAAGGGCAATCAAAATACGTTCTTAGCTGTTTGCCTCCGTGCTATAAAAGGACACTCATACCTGTGAAATCTTATGACCTACAAATAGAGAAAATTGGGTATTTTTTTGCGTCAGTGACCTCTTGAGTGAGGCTACGTAAAAAAAACGTAAGTGAAGGGTTGGGGATGTTAACAGGAGGATGGTGGGGACAGTGCTGGTTTCCACCAAAGAGAGTGAAAAAATTGTTATGAGCACTTGCTTAAAGGAAATGAATCCAGTCCTGAGGGAGCATGGTTTTTTTTTAAGTCAGTGGAACAATGCCAGTGTGTGTTGGGCTTTGGAGAAATGCTCAGTCCTGCTAGGAGGAAGGCACCTTTGTGTGCTCTTGGATCCTTCCCTGCCTCTCAAATCTTCATCCCAAGGTTTTCTTTACTGCTTTTTCTCCAGGAGGCCCGGATAGATGAATTTGTGTATGATGGGCTTAGAAAGGAGTAAAAGAATGGATGGATATTTCCCAAAAAATGCCCCCCACAGCCAAAGCTCTGGGCAGGAGGGAAGGGCAGTGAGATTTCCCTCCCTGCAAACACTGCTCCCTTTGGTTTTATTTTTATTTCTGCTGCTTTATGATTTGTTATTGGATGTTTTCTTGGCTTTTTTCCTTTCCCCAAGTCAAACTCAATGAAAGTCTGAGAATGAAGTCAAACAAGTGAATTTTGTGGCCTTGCCTCCACAAGGTCATGAGATTTTGCAAGAGACCAGGGGCTGGAATGCCTTGAGCTTTGACTGCTGAGTCGCACAGCGGCTCGGGAAGGTGGTTTCCAGCAAACAGGGCTCTCACAGGTACCTGGCCCTGCTCTGTGGTGTTTGCAAAAAGGTGCAGGAGCAGTGGAAGCACTGGTTCAGCCGGATAGAGCCTGACTCCATCCCTCTGTCTGGAAACGAAGCAAATGCCTCTGCCCCCACTATCAGCTCTGTGCATCATATGATTCATGCTCGAGGAGTCCCAGAATTACAGCTGTAAGGCACATTGTGTTTAGGCTCACTGAAATCATTCTGTCATAAAAGGGCTGCCATTATGGGCACACTGGGGAGGGAAAAAAAAGAGGAAGAGTCACAAAGGCAAGGCAGGCACCCAGCCATCTTGTGCAATCAATATTCCTGCAACCGTTCCCTTGTGGAAAGACTTCGGCTCTTTTGAAATGCCAAGCACCTTCTCCCCTCTACATCAGGC
This sequence comes from Peucedramus taeniatus, assembly GCA_013400575.1. Lineage (NCBI taxonomy): Eukaryota > Metazoa > Chordata > Aves > Passeriformes > Fringillidae > Peucedramus > Peucedramus taeniatus. The sequence continues at coordinate 109,371 of WBNO01008112.1, read as the reverse complement.
AGCTGCCTTGCTCTTCCCCCTTGGGGAGGGCACGGACCCACTGTGGGCATCCTTCCATGCCCATGCAGCAGCTGCATCCAGCCTTTCCCTGCTCTCAGCATGCCTCAAATGTATCAATTTTCATTTGTTTCTGAATTATCCCTGGCATGACTTGATTAAAGGCTGGTTGAAATGTACTGTGCAATCTGGTTCATCTCCACACTGTCTTTTTTTTTTTTTTTTTCCTGTGGATAACAAGGGGCTGGACTTGGTGGGAAGGGTCTTTTCCAAGCCTGGCTCAGCAGAGCTGTTGAGGTGAGGAGGGATGAGTACGTGGAAGCCATCCCAGTTAGTTATTGTTCTCCTGTGTTTGGGAATTGGGAAAAGGAAGAGGCATTTCCCATTATCTTTCCTACACCTGTTTTGGGAAGAGGTGCCACAGCAATCCTCGTGTTTGTGCCTGTGCCACACATGATGCCTGTCAGGACACAGCATCTCCTCACAGCACACAGGAGAATCCTTCAGTGCCAAGGAAATCCCCCTCCTCACTCCTTGCACGGCACCTTTCAGCCCTGGAGGGCTCCTTGCCCAGGCCATGGGCTGGGGGGCTCTCTGGGGTCCTGGGAGCAGCTTCTGAGTGCCAAGACCACTTCTCTCACCCTTTTCCAGCTCAGGGCACTGACTTAGGCCAGTGTAGTTTGGACTTATATCCAGCTGCTGCTCAGCTGCATTTCCAGGTATCCCACCCTCTGTATGATCCTCCTGGATCCCCCTGCTCCTTACAATTCTCACCTAGGCCCATCTTAACTACAAGTTCTTCATTGCCAGCAAAGCACAAAGCTTCCTCTCTGCCATGGGTGTTTCTCAGCCCGTGGGTCACAAGCTCAGGGAAGGCAGACACTGAAGGGAGGGAGAAGTGAGGGGGAGGGAATTGCTGAAAACTTTATTGCAATCGAACGCCAGAAAAATCCTGCTCCTCCGCTTTGCTGGTGCCAGAGATTCTGTCAGAGCACTCTGGAAACCTCTGCCCGTGCAGGGAGTGTGGGGATGGGGAGGTGTCGCTGAAATATTTCTGGGTTTACTTTTAGGGAGAAGGAATGGGAATAACAATGTGGCTTTGGTGTTGTTTTGTGCTGGATTTTTTTTCCTGAAATAATCAAGAAAAGACCAATGAGTTGTTCTAGATCAGACTCTTTGCAGCACACGAGTACAGGATCAACGTTGTTGCCATGCTTCTGTTTATTATTCTACCAGCTCTAATTGCTATTAGTCATAAAGTCATACTACAGTTAACCACTTTCCAAATTCATCCTGGGGACACCTCTCCTAAATTATTTCCATGCTGGTCATTTGCCATTTATTTCCTTCTCCTCTGTTTTCTGTCTCAACAAGTTTTTAATCTATGACAGCGCTTTATCTCCCAACCCCATGATTATAAAATTTCCTTCAGAGACTCTACTGAAGGGCTTTATCAAAAGCCCTTTGAACCTCTCCATAAATTAGAATCTATGTTTTACTTTTCCTACTATTTTGTTAACTCTTTCAGGGGTTCAGAGGAATAAGAAATATTTAATTAATTCACCTTTAACAGGACTGGATTCCCGTTTCTTTTCCTTTACTCAAGGTGGTTAGTTTACATCCCTATTTTGGCATTATTCTCTCTGTTTATTACCCCTCTCTCTCTTTGGCCAACACATCCAGATCCCTGGCTTGGGAACAGATGTTGGTGCTCTCCTAACTGGGGAATGGCCTTCACTGAGCTCCCCTCTCCCCTCTGCTCCTCCTGGCACTGGTGATTGATAAGGTGGAGCAGACCCTGGTGATGTTTAGTGAGCAGAGCCCTGGCTGCTGGGGAGCTGTGTTGATTTACCCCAGCCCACAAGGGACACCATTATGTTTTTGCTGGTGACAGACACTTTATTCTCAGATAATCTTCTCTTGATATTTCTCCATTTGCTGCTCTTTGGTAGCCTGGCTTCTCATTTTGATAGGAGGTGGCTCTTGCTCCTTGCTGTTATGAGCACATCAAAGGGATAGGTAGAGCAACCTTGTCTGAAGAACAGTGTTGGACTGGCACTCTGGAGCCTTGGATTATTCCTCCCTGCCTCTATTCTTGACCAGATAAGTAACCCAGGGTGAGTCAGTTCAATTCTCCTCAACCCTCCCATTTTCCCTCCCACACTCTTTCTGTCTCTGCAGCTTAGATTTTAATATATCTAGTGCAGGAAATTGTCTCTCGCTGTTTGCACTGTGCCTGTTGCAATGAGATCCTGGAGGAAAAATCATAAGTCAACTTGGAAATCTTTTCCTTGAATATCTGAATCTCCTTTCCCCCTTGATGAATTCTTTCCTGTAACTTATTCTCTGGCTGCATGTGGGTAATACACAATTATTCCTTTTTCTTCAGAGAGTTGTCAGGAAAAGGAGGTTGAAGTGGCTTTGCCCTTCCCTCCACCCCCTTCCCCAGTACCTTTTGAATGGTGGTTTCAGTCAAAGTTGAAAAAAGGGTGAAAGATTCCTAAAACTTCTGTGGGAATGGATGGCAGTGGGGTAGAGGAGGAGACCATTAATGATCCCCACTAAAGCAGTGGTTATTGGAACAAGCTCTCATTTCTGGGCAGAGGAGCCACACTGAGAGCAGCTGCTTGGTGCCCACAGCAGGTGTAAACCAATCCCTGGTGTCCCTGGGGACACTGCAGACGCTGCTCACCAGAGTCCATCCCTTGTGCACAGCCCCTGGGAACAGAGGAGGGATGAATTCCTGCCTGAGCCCCCATGGGATTTCGTTCAAATGGGAAATGAGCTGTGGGTGCTGGGAGCCAGGCCATGCTCAGGGGGTTCTGGTGCTCGTGGCCCTACGTGCTGCGTGTGACTGAGGTGTCTCCTGGCAAGCAGCAGCCCTGAGCCTCCTGTGGGGCTGTTTGCAAATTCCTCCCTTCCTCCCACCTTCTGCCCGCATACTGAGCTCTTGGGCAGAAAAGGGGGAAGCTATTACCTGCTTTCCTATTTTCCCCTCTAGATATCTCTTCAATGGAAGTGCAGAGAGGTTGAGATTTGGGGCTCATTAATAGCATACCCTATTATCAGCTGAGTGTCACAAACCACCAGTTTTGGGTGCCCTGATTTTTTCTGAGTGGGTGGTTTGGAAGAAGGATGGAGTTGGCTTTCTGGAGAGCTGCAGAATCCTTCCGCCAAATATTTGGCTGCTCAGCAGCCCTGAATACTGAAGCCTTTAGGGCATTTTGGAGTTGGGAGTGTGGAAAATGAGGAATCTTCAATGAACAGACTCGTGAAAATTACAGGTTTCCCTCTGCCGTGCCTCAGTTTACTCATAAGTAAATTGGGAAAAGTAATCCTCGGGCTTTTGCCCCAGGGGGCCCCAAGTCAAAATTCTTTAAAGTCCTTGAAGGCACTTGAATGAAAGACTCTGGACCTGGTAATTACAGAGTGTTGTGCTTGCATGAGGCTATGAGATAGGGAAACCTTTGCCAGGCAAGGTTTGGAGAAGGAAATCAGCCTGGCCCTGCCAAACCCTCCAAGGGGAAAGGGGAAGATTTACTGTTGCCAGCATCAAAATCAGCTGTTGTCGTTCGAGGCCATTGCAAATGGATTTGTGGCAAGACTGTATTTGCACAAACCAGGAGGGGAGAGCAGCCTTTGCCAGGGCGAGGCTGCTGCTGGTGGTGGTGGGATTTGCATAGGAGCAGGTTAGGAGGCAGCACTGCCTGGCCAAAGTCAGCTCAGCCCCATCTACCCAGCCAAGCTCTGTTCATTTCCCTAAGCTCAATTTTTGGCTTCTTTCCTTGAAAAACATCTTCTCTAGGAGAGAGAGAGCGAGAGAAAGGAGGTCAGCTGTGTCAGAGGATGTTTTGCCTGTCTCCCTTAGGACTCGGTTATGGATTTAACACGAGATTTCCTTGAAGCCCTGGGAAAAAAAGCAGGCTTCAAATTGTAGGTCAAAGCTGTGACTCACCCCTTGGTTTCTGTTTTGCTTTGGGAAGGAGGAGAAGTCGTTTGGGCCAGTTCTGCCCTGTGCAGGGGTATCTCCAAGCTGTGCTGACTCAGATGGGGTTGTTGGATTTGGGAAGGTGGTGGGAGCAGGAGAGCCTGCACTGCTGTGCCCCATCCCTCTTGCCCTTGCTGAAGAGGGAGATGTGGCCTTCAGAGGTTGATTTTCCTCCCCTGTGCCCTGCCTGGCACTGGGCTAGAGAGAGGACATAGGGAGTCTGATATTGTGACTGATATTCCAGTTCAAAGGTATAAACATGCCTCGGGTCTTCCTTTGCTTGACTACAGGAAAAGCTGCAAGACCCCTCACGGCTCATTCTGCTGACACCTCTTTTAGAGGTGCCATTCAGGAGCTTTGTGCATCAAGGAAGTTGTCAGCACAAGATGATAAATGATGAGGTGCCGGCGCTATTGCTAAGGGCCCATTAAAAACGAGACACCTTTGAATTCACAGGGTAATAACAGGCACGGGGTATGGGTTATTGGTCTCTTTTTCAGCAGAGAAATGATAAATGTTCCTGTGGAAAGAAGTGCCACACCCCCTCAAACAAGCCACCCTTCCCTCTGCCATCAAAATTCCTGGGTCAGAGGAAAGGATTTGATTTCAATGCTAACACTCAGCCAGCACAAATATGTGCTAGGTGTGAAAGCCACCTGTTCTCAGCACAAACCTGGCAGGGAGATGTGCAAAGAGCAAAGGGTGCGAGGCAATTTGGCTGTCACTCATCTTCTCAGGAACTTTGGAATGATGTGTGAGTGTGTAGAGGAAAACTCTCACTTGTGGTGGAAAATGCAAACAACTTCTTTTACCATTTCCTTTCTTAAGTAAAAAATAAAATCCAAAGTTGCCTCACTGCACAAAAAAAAAAAAAAAAAGGGAACTAAAAAATCTTGGGTCAGTGTGGCTTTTCCCACTTACTTGCAAGGGGCTGATCGTGGCCTTTGGAAATCCCACTGTTGATGACTTGGCTCAATGCTAATCTCCAGGTCTTTTGATCTTTATACATTTAGGGCTTGACCTGAAGTCTGGAGAAATTAATGGGAGCCTTTCTCTCTCTCACTGGGTATTTGCTCAGGGACTGATTAATTGATTTTTACATTTGTTGACTGTGCCTATATCATGGACTCAGAGTACACCATGAAAGTTTAATGAAATATTAAAATGGGATATTTGTTGACAAGAGTGACCCTGTGTGTCATGCAAGAAAAATTGCATATTTGGAAGTGTCTTCTGAATGTCCTTAACTCCCTCCAAATCTGATGTTTCCCAGCCATGTGCTCCATCTTCAGGACTTCTTTGGCTGGATGAACCATCTGAACATGGCAGGTCTTGAGTAGGCTTAGAAAAGTCTGGGGTTTCTGAGCACACCCTTTTCCATGCCTGGAAATTATGCCTGGGCTTAACACATGCAGTCTTCCCAGACGTGGTCATTGAATATATGCAGATCAGCTGTGTCTGGGCCAGAAGCAGCAAACCCAGTGCTCCTGGATCTTTGTGTGTACCCTGGGAAGTGGGAAGGAAATCCAGCATGTTTGGGACCTGGCAGGACAGCACGCATTCCCATCTGGGAGATCCTTGATGGACAAGGAGTGCAATCTCCACCAGGAGGGTGCCACAGCTGGGTTTTGGTGAAGGGAGGTGAGAACTGGTCGTGCTGCCAAGGGCCTCTCACCGAGCAAAGCCAGCTGTCAGCACTCACCCCTCCACAACCTCCCCTGGTACAAACTCCAGTGATCCCAGCGCACAGGAGGGGGAAGTGGTTTTTTTCTAAAAGGCAGAGCCCAGGGCATTTAAAGGAATGAGGAGGAGACCTTGACTTTGTGTGGTTGATGGCAGATCCCCAAACACAGGTAATGCACCCTGGGTGTGAAATTGTGGATGGCAATGGTTGAGGAAGTACCTCCACGGAGAGATTAACTCTTCATGGTCGTGCACCTGGATCGATGCCTCCCTTGGAATATCACCCCATCAGCTCCAGAGCGGCTGGAAAAAGGTCATTCAAAACAGTCTTGTACTCCATCTTCTTCCTCCTGCCAATCCCAAAGAGCACCTTTGTCTCTTCCCTGGGAGGCATTTACTCCACAGAGTAGTCATATGCAAATTCACCTGCATATTCACATTGCACAGGAGAAAACATAAACCTTTTTTCAGTTTCCAAAGGGTATTCCTGGCCTCATCAGTTCCTGCAATGTCCTCCTTGGCAGAATCACCCCAGAAAGCCTCAGCCTGTGGAAGGGAATGTAGGAGGGAGAGGCATCCCAGGTCTTTCCAGGCTGTAAAAGGTTTAATTCCTCTCTCTATCCCCCATTACCCCTTTGTGATATCCTCGGCCATCCTCACTAGGATGAGTGTTACCACAAACGATGTTATCTCATGATTACTGTGTAGCAATGGTGTGTATCACAGGTGAAATGGTGAGTTATTAATTCTAATTATTTTAAGGAAGGCACAGTGAAGTTGCACAGCTATTTTTCTGGCCAGAGACTAAAAACTCAGCTATTAAGAGGAGACAAGCTGTGAAATCTCTCTCCAGGCATCTGAAGAAACCTCAAGAGATTTTTAGAAGTGCCGAACCTTTAGATGTTCCCAAAGATTTTAGAGGAATCTCGAGTGCTTGCCTCTGGCTATAACCCCATTCCAGGGCTTAGGGTTGTCCCATGAGCAGAGGTACCTGTTTGCAAATCCCCACACTTACCTCATTTGGGGCAGGTTCTCTACACTTTCCTAGCCTGGGGCAGTCCAGAGTCCTCCTGTGAGACATTCCCAGTCTTTTCTGTTGAAACGGACTCTGTGTAATTGGGAAATCATTGCTGCAATGAGCCCCATAGGGACATGACAAACCTCTGGCTTTTATATTTTGTTAGAACTGATGGCTTTGGCTCCCTTGCCTGTAGCAGGAGGATGAATCCAGCTGGAGATCTCCAGCAGAACGTGGCACTTAACAAACGTCAAGTGAAAATGCTGAGAGCAGCTTAGGACCTGTTGTTTCTTCTCTGCCTGATGTCCCACACCTGTGCATCCCGTGTCTGGGTGCTTTGCTGCCCGGGAGCTGTCCTGGGAGCACGATGGGCATGTGGTATCCATCAGGAGAGCTCTGTTATGCACTGCCATGTCGTGGGGCTTTCAAATTTGGCTTTTTGACTGTAACTTCAGGCACCCATGCTGGCGCAGAGCCCCCCAAGGTTCTGCTCAGCGCTGTTTGATGAGACGTTGGGCTGTGCTGCTCGCTCACAAGATGCTTTTGGCTAGGAGCTACTGAAATATATTCCAGTCCTCTGCAGAGGGCCCCCAGCAACACCCCCATGCCCTCAGCCAGAATGGCTGCAGCCTTGCAGGCGTGCTGAACACGGGGCTGAGTGGCCCTGGCTCCAGCAGCCGCCCCTCTCGAGAGCTGCCTTTGAGGAGGGCTTTCAGCAGGCACTAGGAGGTGGCAACAGGCCCTTGGGGTGGGAGATGGAGAATGCAGCCTTTGTCCCCTCTACAGATGAAGATGGCAGCTGGGTCCAGCCAGATTCCAGAGGCATCTGGACAGCCTCTGTCATCGAGGTGGGATGTCTGGGGGCAGACAGGGCATGAGGGGGATTATCTCTTCTCTGCCTTCTTGTCTGGGAGGGGACAGCTGAGACTTGGAGGAGGTTATAGCAGGAGGATGGAGCGTGGTAAAGGCAGACCTTGAGCACCCTGTGCGACCCAGGAGGTGCTGAGAAGGGGCTCCCCGGGGTCAGCTCTGATGTTCCTGGGGCACAGGGTGGCTGGGGGAGCCCGTCAGTCGGGTCCATCCCTCTGTGCTTCGTGTGGTGCCATAAGAAGACAAGGGAAAGGGAGAAGGAAGCAGGAGGGGCAGCGGTGGGGGAGGACAGAGTGAAAAAGCATCAAAAAAGCCGAGTGAACCTGCTGACTTCCCCAGACTCCGCGGCACCACTGGTCATTTCTGTAGGCTATAGGGGTTGTCAGAGTAGGCTGTAAGGACACGTGTAAATCTGTCCTGTCATTCCACCCTTCCAACATCTTCTCACCTGAAGGGCTCCCATTTGTTGCAGAGAGCAAGCAAATAAACCCAGCCATTGCTTTGACTCGCAGAGGGCATGAAAAGACACCCCGTGCCGCCGGTTAACCTCCGTCCCCTGCCTTTCCCCTCCCGCGTGGAGCTTTTACAGCCAGCCTGAAAGTAAATCCCCCCCTCCAGCTGTTTGTTAAAGCAAAGCAAATAAGGGCTATTACAGCTCAGACCAAAATCCACTTGTTTGCAGTCTGATTTTTAACTGTCATTCCAGCAGAGAGGGCAGGGGGAGGGCTGCAGGCTGGCCCCAGCCCAGGGCAAGAGGGGCCATTTGTCTGCCAGGAGGAGAGGGGTTTCGGCAGCTTCCAGGGCGCTCTGGGGCAGGCAGGGGGATGCTCCGGGGCTCTCTGAACCGGGGGAACATCTGCGAAACGACCCCGAAGTGTGTGTCGGGTGGAGACGTGACCTCTGGCTGCGGCTTCGCTGCTCAGCCAGGCGAGGCGGCTCCCTTCTCCCAACTCCTTCCTCTCGTCTTCCTCTTGCAAATTGTGCCGCTGATTTTTGTCCTCAGACCTGGAGCGAGGATTCCTCTCCCTCTTCAAGGAGCCATCCGCAGCATCGGTCTCCCCATGGTTTTCATTAAGGAGTGGATGGTGTGTTTCCCATCAAGAACAACTTTAATCTTGACCGAGTTCTGAAAGCTAAAGGTTTGCAGTTTCCTTCGGCCACCTTTGATTATTACTTCTTCTTGTTTTCCAACTCAATATTATAGATCCTCCCTCCTGGCTGAAGTCCTTAATTGCCCGGTCCATCCCCACTCCCCCAAGTACCCATTCTGTGGATGTAGCAAACTCTAATTAATTATAACTTATCTCGTGACTTGTCAGCATCACATGTTTGATCCTGTTTAGAAACCATATTCCCAGGGGACGGAAAGACTCGGGAGTAGGTTGATGCTACTCAACAGTGATTTAATGGACGCATTAATGCCGAGACAGATAACTGTGTAGCCATGTTAAGTAATACATCAAGAATCTTTCCAGAGAGGCAACTTTACAGGTCACTGCAGAACTGCTAACTGATATTAACCCGCTTTGCATTGTGCTGTGCATATGGGCGCTGGGAGTTCACACACTTTCTTTTGTCTGTGGTTTTTTTCGAGCAGCCTCTTCCCATTCCCCCCTGGAAGCGATGGAGATATTAGACGCCTAATGACAATGTTTCACACGCGGGGGTGGGGTGAGGAGGACAACGGGCTCGTTAGCCGGGTTGATTTTAAGTACACCCAATTACTGGCCCGGAGGAGGCCGGGGCAGAGGCTGCTGCCCGGCAGCGGGGATGCTCCGGGCTCTGCTGGGCTCTCACCGGCCCCGCGGCGACCGCCGCTGGCTCCGCGCCGCCCCGCGCGGGGGATGGAGGCACCTCCCGGGCACGGACCGGGATGCGCTTCTTTTCCAAGCCCTCCTCTCCCTAAAACCCAGCGGTTTTTGCCTTCTCCTCCTCGAGAGGGGTTCCTGCGCCGGGAGGGATGCTCTCGCAACTCTCGGGGAGCTGCGACCTCCCTTCTGCCAAACTCCCTCCCTGGATGGGGCTCGCCGGGGACTTGCAGCGGTGGCCCCGGAGGCCCGGGAGGTGGCCGGGAGCACGGTAGCAGCGCCGGGGGCTGCTGCCCCATCCCGGGCGGGCAGTTCGCGTCCGCGGGGCCCTTCTTTGCTCAGCCCCGGAGGAGGGGTTAGGGTTAGGATTAAGGTACTCTCGGGACAGGGATCGCCCTAACTACAAGAAGCAGGGTGCAGCGGATTTTACCGTTCGGCAACGTCCGTCTGTCCGTCCCTCGGGCTCTCCCAGCCCCACGCGGGATGCTGGGGGATCTGGACCCGGGCTCCTCCCGATCCGCCACAGCCTCATCCTGCCGGGCCTCGTCCCGCTGGGGTACACGGAGCGACCCCCGAGAGATCTCTCCAGAGACCCGGCACCCCCTGACAGGGATCCCGTCCCCACCTGCGAGCCCGCAAAGCGGCTCAGGGGGGACACCCACACCCAGATGGGAGTTCCCGTGGGCTGAGGGCTCCCCCTCTCTGCTCCCCTCGCTCCGTCCCGGCTCTGCGCTGGTCCCGGGCAGAACCGGGGCCACCTCGGCGTGCGGCTCCCCCCGCCCCGGAGCCCCCGTGCTCGGGGCACGGGCACGGCAGGAGTAACATTCGCCTTCAGTGCTGAAGGTTTTCCTCCCGTGAGGACTCCTGTCCTGAGACTGGAGGGAAGGTGCTGCCGGATCCCTCGTTCTTTCCCATCCCTTTCCCCGTCTCCCCTCTTCCTGCCAGCCGGACCCTTCAGGGCAGGCGGAGGGAGGAGTGTGCCTGGGAATTCACCTCGCTGAGAACGAGGGGAAACTTCCCTGCTCAGCCGGGGGACACCGGGCAGGGCTGCGCTGGCCTGGGGCCGCCGGGCTCCGCCGCCTGCCCGGCGGGGCGGCCCGGAGAACCAGCGGGTGACAAGCCGTGACTTCCTCGAGGAAAGCAGGCCGGGAAGAGGGAGAAGCAGCCGGCGGAGCCGGGCTGTCGCAGCCCGGCCGGGAAGCGGCGGCCAGGCGGTCCCGCGGGTGGGCAGCGGGGACCGCCCCGTCCAGCGCCGCGGGGAAAACTCCCTCCGGACACGGGCCCGGCTCTTGCCCGGCTCTGTGGGGGAAGGCAGAACCCGGGGCACCGCGGAGACCCAGCCCTGGAAGCGCGGGGACGGGCAAAGCCCCACGTGCCCGGCTGGGGTCTCGCCGCGGGCAGCCGCGGCTGCGGGAACTCCGCCACCTCTTCCCAGCCCCTGGGACGGTTTCACCCACTCGGGAAAGGGGGGTTCTTTTTTTTTTTTTTTTTTTCTCGGGCCGTTTGCAGGGTGGAGGGAAGGGAAGGTGGTGCGGTTTGCCCAGATTGCGAGGGGAGGATTGTGTGCCACTGTTGATTAAACGCTCTCCCCGAAAGATGGTATCCGACATGAGATAATGAGGCTCTGTGACCGGCCCCAGGTTCCCTTTAAGTTTTCCCATGGACTCGAGCTGTCGCCAGTTCACAAAACGACAGTGTAAGACAGCACCACGCTACTCAGATCCAATTTACAGCACACAAAAGCTGATCCCCAAATCCCCACTAACAAACCGGGACCCGCAGACAATTCCGATAATGTTTAGTTTTTATTCATTTCTCGACTAATTAACTGGAATCCCACCTCCTCTTCCCCCCTCTTGACAGTGCCCAATTAATCCGCAATGTATGTCAAAGGTCTGGAACCCACTGTAAACTGCTAAACCTTTGCAAAGATTTGTGTGTCTCTATATTGATCTGATTAGGACCGCGATGCTTTTTCCTCGCTATATTACTGTGTGAAAAATAAAACTGTCGCGGGTTTGGGTTGAGGCTTTTTTGTTAGGGTTTTTTTTGTTGTTATTGTTTTGGTTTTTTTTAATTGTCCCAAAAGCTTTACTTTCTCCAAGTCTAATAGGATTTCTTCAAGGCGCCTTCAAACCTTGCGTGTCCATGACTAACAGTGGCTCCAAAGGGAATCAAGCGAAATAAAGTTATCTGCGAGACAGGAGCGGAGCGTGTGCGTGCGCGATGGCGGGGTGCTCGAGGGGGGTTAGACTCGGTTTGGATATGTTGTAAATTGGCTTGTCTTGAAAAATAAACAGGAGTGGGGAGGGATAGGAGCAGGGAATTTTTTTTATATAAACTTTTTTTTTTATTTTGTGCCAGCGGCTGGGTTGGTGGCGGGCTGGGAGCGCGGCTCCCCGGCGGAGCAGAGCGATCCCCGCCGGCCGGGGCTGCCGCCCACCCCGCTCTGCTGTCGCTGGGGCTGGGGCAGCTCGTTTCTAATCTTCGGAGGGAGCGAATATAAAAGAGGAATTTATTAGCTTTCAGGCCATCAGAGGAATAAACATTGATTTTATTGACCTAATTATGGGCCAAATGACTCCTTCCATCGATCACGTAAAATACTTCATTTGGAGAAAACCAGGCGCAGGCGCCCGGAGGCGGGGAGGAGAGCGGGTGGATGTGCTGCAAGAGGGGGAAAAAAGCAAAAGCTCGAAAATGTATGGAGGGGTTTTAATGCAGTTAACGTGCCCGTCGCGCTGGAGCTCAAGCCCTGTCTCCCAGACGTTATAGTGCGGATGTTTTGCAAACTAAAGCTTTTATGTCGAATTCCAATCCGGCCAGTCAATTTGGCTAAAATAGCATTAAAGAAATGGACAGCAGTTTATTTATATTCCCCACACACGCGCTGTATTTTATAGAAAGAAAAGAATTACTTGAAATGTATTTTACAAGCACAGGACAACACGTCGTTTCAGCCCGAGAGCAGCGATTTTTCGTAATTAGAGTAGGCTCGACACTAATAAAGAAGCAAAAAGGCTCTTTTTTATGCTTAAACCCAGCTACTGTCCCCGGCGCTTCGCTGCGCGGTGGGATCGTGGTTGGGTGGTGGGAGCGGGCGGTGGGCGCACCTGCCCTGGGAAGGGGGCAGCGAGGGGCGACCGGCTCCTCTCCTGGTCTGATCAGGAGGAGCAGGGCTCATAAAACGCGATTTTTATTTCTTTTATTTTTTTTCTTGGCTGGTGGGTGACAGTGAGACGTGACTTTGGGTATATTTGCTCGAGGTTTTTTTTGACGGGGGTGGTCACTGTGTTTCGGAGGAGGAGGTGGCGCGGGATGAGGGATGCTTTTGGCAGGGTGTTTGCTCCCTTCTTATGTCACCTGAAATATTAGATCTCGTACACCTTCACCCGGCCTTCAGTCTGAAGGGGGAGGGTGGGTATTTTTAGTCCAGCTGTTTTGAAGAACGGATCTTTCCCTTCCCGGTCCCTAAGTTTAGCTCCGCGCTTCTCTTGCTCCGCCGCGTTATTCCTCCCTCTTGGCGACCTCAGGAGCTGCTAATGCTGGCGGCCAAACTCTGACCGCCAGGATCGGAACTTTCCCCATCCCTTTCTCCCTCCCCCGGGACAGGTTATCCTGCGTCACCCGCGGCTCCCCTGCAGGAGCAAGGATGCTGTGGCCGTGGCTCGCGTTGTCTCTCAGCCCATAAACGCCTGGCTGTCACTTCTAAAAGCTCTTTTATTGCGATCCCTTCGGATGAGCGGTGCCACTGCTCCAGTCGCTGCCCCGCTCCCCGGGTCTGGGGATGCCCCGGGCCGGGCCGGAGCAGCCGGGCCGCCCAGGTGGGCCCCGNGGAACCCCCGCGCCCCCTCCCCGCCCGCGCTGCGAGCGCGGCGTTCAGCCCTCCCTCCTTCCCTCGCTCCGTCTCATTAAGATAGGGCTTTATGCAGAACATCTGTAAGGGAAGGCAAAATAAATGACAACACTTTTACACCACTTCCTACTTAACTTCTCTTTTTATGTGGCTGCTCTGGATTTTCCGACGCTTTGTACTGCTCGAATCTTGTTTGGATGTTTGTACATGTAATACTCTGCCCACTCCAGCTCTTGGGACGGGCTTGTCTCGTATGTTCTTTCTCTTTTCCCCCTCTCCCATCCCCGTCCCAGTGTGCGGAGGCTTCACAATCTGCTCTGCTTACTTCGCTGTCGGAGGACGAGCGGCAAGATTTGTGAGCCAGGGCAGGGACAAACGGCTCCACAAGTGTCGGACATTAATCACACCTTGTCTTTGCAGAAGGTGAGCTCCAGGCACTATGCACCCACTTATTCGCTCTTCAAATCCCCCCTTCTCCTTCCAAGCCGTCGCCTTCCTGTCTCCACCGAACAGCATTTTTCCCTGACCCGGGTCCGGACAATTGTCCTAATGGTATTTAAAGAAAACAAGGATTAAACATTCATTAATGCTTTTCCCCCTTATTTATACTGTAACATCAGAAAGTTGAGTGCCCCGCGCCCGGAGTGTGTGTCAAGCCTCACTCTAAGGAGAAAAAAGCTGTTTAAGGGAGGTGGGTCCCACAGATCAGGACGTGATTTGGGCTCCTTAATACTCCTGATGAACAAGGAACCAATTTTCGGGGGGTATTAGCGCTCCCAACACCCCCGAGGAGCGGTACCAAAATGAGCAGAAAGTGGCTGCGCTCTGTGAGAGGGCATTTCCTTTCTTATCCCGAGCATCAGGAGCGATGCCCCAGCTCCCCGTCTGTTTTGTCCTCCCCCATCTCCCATCTACCTGGAATCATTCCTTCCCGCCGCCGCTTTTCCGAGATCGCTTGTGAGCATTTTAGCTTCCCCTTAAGCCCATGCCATTAAAGAAGCGGCTGAAGCAACAGGTGAGCAGGGAATTTTCAGGGGTAGGAGGTGGCCCCGCGGGGGCTGCCGGCACCGAGCCGCCCAGGCGCGCATCGACCGCGGGGAAAGATGCTCCGCGCCGCGGAGCCGGCGCCGGGCCGAGCCCGATGGCTCCCTAGCAAAATCTCCTGCGGGAAAAAAAACCCCAAACCTTTCCCCTCTAACCCCAGCGAGAGCAAGGGGAAGGAGCCGCTCCGGGAAGCGCAGCAAGAGCTGCACAAATGCAGTTTACACCTGCGACGCGGAGCTGGTTGTATTCTGCTCCGTTCGGCTTTAATTGGAAATCTTTTCCGTCTGCCCCAACTCCCGGATCATCTGTGTTTAATAAATTTTCGCAACACTCCTGCTGCTCCAGAGAAACGCTGTGGCAGAAGCTGGCTCTGCCCGCGTTTCTGAATCCCAGCAAAACAGTAATTACCGTAGGAGCAAGAGTGGCCTGGGACTTGTTTTTGGTCCAGGGCAAAGGGTGGGGAGATGAGGAGGGAGAAACCTGGCCGTGAAATGGGGGCTGTAAAGCTTAGGGATGTATATACACACACATGCATATATGTACAGAAAAGCAAGGAGCAAGTGCAAGATCGAAAGCAGAGCCCGGCTTTGCTGCAGCCACGTGTGCCATTAAAAGCAAAAAATTCAAAGTACTTTTAAACTATAAAAACATGGGATCTTTCCCCTTCTGTTACTTTTTTTTTTTTTTTTTTTTTTTTTTTTTTTTTTTTTTTTTTTTTTTTTTTTTTTGCGGGGGGCAGGGGGGAAGAAGGATACAGATCCCGTCTCCCCTTCTCAGATGACCTCGAAGGACCGGTTTTTTCACTTTCCCATGTGTGCGCGTTTGCGCTTTCCGGAAATCAATCTGAAGTTTGTTCAAAATACTAAACTAAAATAAAACTGCGCTACAAAACCTCCCACGCCCCAGAGACAGAGAGGAGCCCCAGATTTATTTTTCTGCTTTTTTTATTATTATTATTATTATTTATTTCCCTCTTGTCGTGCTCCCCGCGGAAATGATCTCCGGGGGTTTTGCTGGATCGTGTGTGGATGTGTGAGCGTGTAGAGGAGATTTTGGTGAAGCGCAGTGGGAGCCGCTGCCCCGACGGGCCGGGGGCTGGTGGCGGGGCTGTCAGCACCCCCAAAAGCAGGGGTGAGGGGCTGAACTACTGGCACAGCTCCCGCGGGAAGGTGTCCTCTGGCAGAGGGGACAGTTGGGAAGCGGTGGGGAAGGAGGAGAGGACTTTCTCGGTCCACCACACCCTGTGGAGTGGCGCTCCGAGGGAGCCCGCAGCCCCCTGCCCTGCACGTCGGGTGACAGTTTCAGGCTGACCGAAGCGGTCAAGTTCTTTTGAGAAATTTGCCGCTACCCAAAAGTTTCCCAGGGCTGCGCTGGCACATTTCGGCCGCCTTTTGCAGCTCCCGTTTGAAGGGAGGGCGGGTGAAGCCCTTCCCTCGCCCTTCGCAGGCAGACGCCAAGGGTCAAACGCACAGAGGGGCTCCACGAGAGGAAAAAAAAAAAAAAAAAAAAAACGTTCCCACCCCCCCCCCCCCCCCCCCACCCAAACGGGGCCATTAAAAAAAAAAAAAAAAACCTTTCCCCTTTTCCCAAAAAAAAAAAAAAAA